>CM032624.1:16182682-16602650 GCA_019097785.1 Fraxinus excelsior | reverse complement strand
GTGTATGTGGTAAAGAAATCTGCTAAGGAGCTTTGGGAGTCCTTAGAAAAGAAGTACAAGTTCGAGGATGCTGGGTCTAAGAAATTCTTGGCCAGTCGGTGTATGGACTTCGAAATGGTTGATTCACGTTCAGTGGTGAGCCAAGTGCAGGAGTATCAAGTGCTTTTGCAAGAAATGCACGCTGAGGGTCTGACTATGTCAGAATCTCTACAGGTGGCTACTGCTATTCACAAGCTACCTCCTCAGTGAAAGGCTTTCAAGAGCTATTTGCAGCATAAGAGGAAAGAGATGTCTTTCGAAGATTTAATTATCAAGCTGCGCATTGAGGAGGATAACAAAAAGGTTGAACGTAAGTCAGGGAATTCTTACTCTGAGAAGGCTAATATATTGGAACACGGTCAAAGTTTTGGTACTAAGAAAGGTCAATCCTTTAAAGCCAAACATGGTAATGGAAATTGGAAAAAGCAGACCACGAAAGGGTCTCAGTTGAAACCTACTGGTGGGGTAGGTAAGAAGCCTAAGTTCCAGTTCAATGGAAAGTGCTTCAATTGTGACAAAGTTGGGCATCGATCAGCAGATTGCCGTCAGCCTCGGAGGGATAACAAGCAGCGCCCTCAGGCTAATATGGTTGGAAATGAGAGAGATCATCTCTCAGATGACATGTCTGACCTAAACCTTACAGTGGTGATTAGTGAGGTTAACCTAGTGGGGTCTAACCCTAAGGAGTGGTGGCTAGACACTGGGGCGTCATGTTTGCTCCAACAGGAGCATGTTCACTACTTTTGCACTAGTTACAAATGGTGAAAAATTGTTTATGGGAAACTCTGCAACTTCTGAAGTGCTTGGTAAAGGCAAGGTGATCCTGAAGATGACCTCTGGCAGAGAGCTTACTTTGACTAATGTGTTGTACGTGCCGGAGATTCACAAGAATCTGGTCTCTGGGTCTCTTCTGAGCAAGAATGGTTTCCGCATGGTCTTTGAGGCGGAGAAGCTGGTGATTACCAAAATAGGAGTTTATGTTGGGAAAGGCTATATGACTGATGGCCTATTTAAATTGAATATAATTGTTGTAACCCCAACTATTATGAATAATGAGAAAACTCCTTCTGTTTACTTGCTTGAGTCTCCTAATTTGTGGCATGGTAGATTATGTCACGTAAACTACAATGCATTACGTAGACTAAGCAAACTAAACTACTTGCCTAGGTTTCAAATTGATTCAAATCATAAATGTGAAACCTGCGTTGAGGCTAAGCTTACTAGGTCTTCGTTTCATAGTATTGAAAGAAGTACCGAGCCATTGGGACTAGTCCACAGTGATGTGTGTGACTTGAAATTTGTCCAAACAAGAGGCGGAAATAAGTACTTTATTACTTTTGTCGACGATAGCACGAGATATTGTTATGTCTACTTGCTTAAAAGCAAAGACGAAGCTATCGATAAATTCATTCTTTATAAGAATGAAGTTGAAAATCAACTTAGCAAGAAAATAAAGGTGCTACGAACTGATCGTGGTGGTGAATATGAATCACCTTTTGGTGAATTTTGTGCTAAACATGGAATAATTCACCAAACTACTGCACCTTATTCACCTCAGCAGAATGGAATTGCTGAGCGTAAGAATCGAACGTTAAAAGAAATGATGAATGCTATGTTGATTAGTTCTGGATTACCACAGAACATGTGGGGAGAAACTATTCTTTCTGCGAATTACATTTTGAATAAAGTGTTAAGAAAGAATATGGATAAGACTCCGTATGAACTTTGGACAAGTCGAACGCCTTCATATAAATACTTACGAATGTGGGGGTGTCTTGCCAAAGTTGTGGTGCCTCCTCCTAAGAAGGTCAAGATTGGACCTAAGACAGTTGACTGTGTGTTCATTGGTTATGCACAAAATAGTAGTGCATATAGGTTCCTTGTGCATTATTCGAATGTACCTGATATTCATCCGAACACGATTATGGAGTCTAGGAATGCACAATTCTTTGAGAATATATTTCCTTGTAAATCTCCTAAACAGTTAACTCCTGTTAAACGGACTATGGAATCTTCTGCTACTGGCAGCAGTAAAGATCCAGTTGAAGAAGGTGAGGATGAGCCTAGACGGAGCAAAAGGACCAAAACTTCTATGCCGTTTGGCCCCGATTTTCTCACATATTTGATGGAGAATGATCATCAAAGCTATAAAGAAGCTATATCTTCTCCCGATGGTCATCTGTGGAAAGAAGCCATCAAGAATGAAATCGATTCTATCCTACAGAATCATACCTGGGAATTAGTAGATCTTCCGCCGGGTTGTAAGCCTTTGGGCTACAAGTGAATCTTCAAGAAGAAGATGAAAGCGGATGGATCTATTGATAAATATAAAGCTCGGCTAGTAATCAAAGGTTATAAGCAAAAAGAAGGCTTAGATTACTTTGATACTTATTCTCCCGTGTCGAGAATAACTTCTATCTGAATGATAATTGCTATTGCAGCCTTGCGAAATCTGGAAATACATCAGATGGATGTAAAAACAGCTTTCCTAAATGGAGATTTGAATGAAGAAATCTACATGGAGCAACCAGAGGGGTTTTTAGCACCAGGTCAAGAAAGGAAAGTCTGTAAACTGGTTAAATCACTTTATGGTTTAAAGCAAGCACCGAAGCAATGGCATGAGAAATTTGATAATGCTATGCTTTCTAGTGGTTTTCGAATCAACGAGTGCGACAAGTGTGTATATGTCAAGGACACTAATGATGGATATGTCATACTGTGTCTGTACGTTGATGACATGCTCATTGTCGACAGCTCTGATAAGATTATCAAAGCCACTAAGAATATGTTAAACTCAAAGTTTGACATGAAAGACATGGGTCTCGCAGATGTTATTTTAGGAGTAAAAATCACTCGAACACCAAATGGACTTGCGTTATCTCAATCTCATTATATTGATAAGATACTAGACAAGTTCAACAAGTCAGATACGGCTGTGGCCAGGACTCCAGTTGATTTGAGTCTCCACTTATCCAAGAACACTGGTGATGGTGTTTCACAGTTAGAATATTCTCGGATAATTGGGAGTTTAATGTATTTAATGACTTGTACGAGACCGGATATAGCATACTCAGTTAGCAGATTGAGTTGCTACACGAGTAACCTAGGTGCTATCCATTGGAGAGCCATTTTCAGGGTGTTACATTATTTAAGGTACACTCGTGATTTTGGACTGCATTATTCTAAATACCCTGCAGTAATCGAAGGGTATGCTGATGCAAATTGGATATCTGATATGTCAGATTCAAAATCTACTAGTGGATATGTCTTCACTCTTGGTAGTGCGGCTATCTCTTGGAAATCGTCCAAACAAACTTGCATCGCAAGATCTACAATGGAATCAGAGTTCATCGCTTTGGACAAAGCAACTGAAGAAGCAGAGTGGCTTCGCCAGTTTGTTGAAGATATTCCAAGATGGTCAAAGCATGTGCCTGCAATTTGTGTTTATTGCGACAATCAATCAGCAATTGGCAGGGCACAGAGCAATATGTATAATGGTAAGTCTCGACATATTCGAAGACGACATAATACCATTAGACAACTACTCTCACAAGGTATTATCACTCTGGACTACGTGAAGTCAAAGGATAATATTGCGGATCCATTAACAAAAGGGTTAACTCGAGAGCTAGTTGAAAAGGCATCGAGGGGAATGGGCTTGCAGCCTATGACGTTGAAAGGTATCATGGTGGAAACCCAACTTAGCTGAATGGAGATCCCAGGATCTAGGTTCAAAGGGACAACTAAACCATATATATCTGTGTAAATCACTGAGAAGGTTCTCCTTCTGCTCATTCCTATGTGCTCACAGTGATTGGAGGATGCATGTTAAGCTATGCTTTTAATGACCCTTAAGCGTTGTTGTGAAACGCTGAGTTAAGAGGTCACCTATGTGGGTGTGAAGTGGGGCCGCTTCTATAAGGATTGGGAAGGCTACATCCTTGAACAAACATTTGTAGAACCAGGCGACGTGTTCATGGCCAAAACGAACACAACATTGAGAACTACGCTGTGTCTAGAATGGTCCTGTGTGAGGTCTATTGTCTTGGTTTACACAAATGGTGAAACAGTTCAAGGCATCAGATCCACTGGTTTGCTAGTAATACTCGATCGATTTTCACAATGGAAGGTTCAAAGCTAAATGCTACATATCCTATGCAGGATTGATTCGTTCTACTCTATCTCTCACGTTTTCCAAATTTTCATTCATGTGGGGGATTGTTGGAAATATTGAATGAGAAACATTGATGAATGAAAATCAATTGAGAAATATTGAATGAAAATCAGTTTCTCCTCCATCCCTCCATCCGTTTGAAACAGTTTGAAACTCCTCATTCATTTTCATTAATATTGTAATTCATCATTCATATCACTACATTCATTGCATTAAAGGGCTGGCTCCTCATCTATGGCTATAAATAGAGAAGCACTAGTGAGGAAGAAAACACACCTACAATTACAACAAACACAAACACAAAGCACAACAGAGAAAAAAAAACAGCTTTCTTCTTTTCCATTCCGGCAGCCTGAAGCTTTATTTCTTTTCTTTTCTTTTGCTTAAATTCTTTGAGAGTGGAACACAGCGGGTTCGTAGGCGGTTAACGTAGTGCAACGTGAACCGACGATCGATTGTATCCTGGGAATCGAACACCGATCAAAACCTCGTGCACCCCGGTGAGGCGGCGAATTCGATTTAAGGAAACCGTGTGAACACGGACCTTCGGTTTGATTGATATACTTTGATTTACCATCATTTTTTCCAACATATATAATTCTAACTGGAAAAATAAGTAAATGGTCGACAAAATTAAAGAGATATGTTATTATAACTGCAAATTAGTAAAATTTTGTTTTAATGATGGTGAGTCTGCTACTTAATTGATATTAGAATTATAATTAGTTGCAATACAGTAAAGTGCAGAATTAAAACTTATCAACTAACCGAGTCTCGTGACAGCACGATATTCTAAAGCGAAATTGCCCGTCGATAACTGCTGTGACCTCTGTCGACAATCACTTCCAGGATGCAATGATCAAATAAACCAATTGTGTAACAATCACAAATGATGTTCAGAACTCTCAAGTGTACTCCAGAAAATATGTAAAATTGAGAATAATATTTTTTGCTGAATAGGAATATATAATTTCATTTTTTGTTGTTATTTTCTACTGCCCAAATGTGTGTTTATATATGCAGAAATTGATGTAACTTCCTCCACCATGATCCAATATTAGTTGCAGTTTTTATGGCCAGTAGTAATGGGTTGTTAATATGGGACAATTAAAACAATCATATTCTACTGGCTAGTTGACCCATTAAATAATTTTGAAAATGAATAAAAAAAATTATTATTGGAATCAAGAAATCCCAATCCCAATCAACGACATTTTAATATAATGCGTGAAGTGTGGCTAGAACGTTCGACCTCCCACACAAATTTCATAATTTTCACCAATTGGGCACTTCATCTGAATTAATTATTTCTTTCACATATCATATTTATTGTATAAATATCTAACAATTGAATAATTAGTATTATATTATCATGTCAAGTCCAATGATTCTATCATTCTTGCAGTGGTCAGATTGAGTGCTATAACTAATCTACAACATGGTAACTCTTAAGATTGTGCGATCAAATCAACGTTTGAAAATATGCACAATGTTAAAAATATGTGTCGATACCAACTTAATTAATAAATTGAAAGAAGAAATCCCGTATCTTGGGAATATAATCTATCTGCACATAATGATACCTTGCCTAACCGTCTATTTAAAAAGCTCGATTTTTAAGTAATAATCTCACTTATGCAGTAGCGTATATTTTTCAGTATCTTCAAATACTTTTTATTCATCTTCTTCTTCAACCCTCTTCCAACCTCTAGTGCCAATACGGCCCAAGGTGAATGCCTCTTGTTGATTAGTGCACAAAATAGAAGTCGAGTTTGATTGAGTAGACATTGATATTAATCAAGTTATGATCGATTAATAGACTAAATGTGAATTTTGACTAATTTGAAAAAAATAAAAATAAATATTGTTTACTATAAGATATCTAAAACAGTTTGCATAAAACAAGACTTCTAAACAAAAGTTAAAATCTAAGACCATTTTTTACTTTGCACTTTTATGAAGATCTAATTTTGTGCTTCCAATGGAAGTAATTGAAAGTCTCGCTCTACACATAATATAATATATATTTTCAAAAATTTTAAGCACTTGTTTGATAAAGATTTTTCGAGAAATGATTATTTGAAATTATTTTTTTGTGAATGTGTAGTTAAAAAGCAGAAAAAAGTTATGGAAAATATGAAAAATGATTTTTTGTTCAGAGTATGTTTGGTTGGAAATGAGTATGGAAGAGAAGTGATTCTCAAAAAATCAAAATCAAACGAGGACTAAGTACTAGATGAATTAAGATTTTTTTTTTTTCAACAAATTACAAAAAAGTGTTGACAATAGGAGCATATATAAAATAAAATACAGGATGGTTAGATCGTTCACTTTCAAACCCTTTTTGTTCTGACCAATTATTTTTGTGTCTCTTTGAAAAGTAAAGAGCAAACGTCTTCACAATTCTTCACGATTAACTCAAGAAAAAAGTTTCCAGTAATCTTATCCAGGGAATAGTTAGATTAAGGTTAATATTGTGAAATCGAAAACAAATATTCTTCTTCTTCTGCACGAATCACAACTCAAGGAATGATATCAGAATATATCATTTGTACAAAATTAGGGCTGAATATTAAGCTCATTTAAGCAAAACAGAAACGAAAACTGCCAAATGTACTGTGGATATGCTATTTTCAAATTCTTAATTAATCAGTTAATTATTTGCATAGGTGAGCTTTAGCAACCAATTTTAAGGTAAAATATATTTGCATAGTTCCACTGGCTTCAAATTCTTAATTAATCAGTTAATTATTGTACTGCAATCTTCTAGATTGGAGCTTTTGTCTATTGTTTTACATTTAACAGGACAAAAAATAATTGATCTCAAATTTAATAAAAACAAGACTTATAATTGTATTGTATGTTGACGTCAGATCAATCAATACAAGCAAAAATGTCATCTAACTTATCCTGCAACTCACTAAAAATGCCCAATGATGAAGCAAGTCACAAAAATAAACCGAATAATGCAATACAAGTTCATTACTTCCCAAACATCAACTAACTCATTGGGTTTTAATCCCATGTAATTTGAACCATCAGATCTGTCAAGATGGGTCCGTTCAGCCGGCTGGTCTGATCCTAGTTGAATTGGAGCCCTATTGAAGTGATGGAACGATCATTAGTTTTCTTTCAAACGACCTTCTGCAAGTTATTTGTTCCATATTGTGGGAAAGAATGGCGAGGCAATTCTCCTTTGGTAAAGAAGAAATATGCATTCGCATGGCCACCTTGCCAATAGAGAATAGCCCTGTTAATCCTTTACCCACACATTTTCCTTTTCCTCAAAGCTGCCACGCAGGTTCCATTTCTGAGAGCATACATTTTACACTCTGGTTCGCATCTTCATTTTGGATATGCTGAAACTAGAAGTGGCTTATGCTTGGGACTATTCCTCTAGAGTTTACCTTTAGCTTTCATTGGGTTAGTGGTCCCGAGTTATGACTTTCACTTTGCACCTCATTTTACGTTGGTTCTATGGATATGCTGTTTTCAAGAGCGGAATATGATATATGTTGGAAATTAGGAAGTTTATTTAGGAAGACTAAAACTTTGATACTAATTTTTTTGGTCCGGGGACGTGGAATGCGTTCTTCATGCAAAGGCTGTAATAAATTTTTGGATTAGCCAAGAGGGTTCTAAGAAGATGCCCCCCTCCACACACACACACACACACACACAAATAAATAAATAAATAAAATAATAATAATAATAATAATAATCAATTCTTTGAATATCCAAAAAATATGCTTCATTTTAGATTTGGAGATCAATTCTTCGGCGGATAGAGAGTTCAAATTGACAGGTCCAAGATTATGTAGTATTTAAATAAAACCATATTTGAAAATTATCTAATGAATTGTTAAAACATAAAGTGCAGTTCCAATGGTTTGTTAACTTATATTGTTAGTCTTAATAAAGATAACATGATTATTTGGTTCCTAATCATACAATAATGACATGCCAAAGTACCCAAAGCTAAACTAATAAGAAATGACAGTTATAGAAACATTAAATTTTCCATATTTATTGCGCGACGTCGTCATACATACTCATTTCACAATTTTTTTTAAATAATGTGTTATCATTTACCTTGTCTCTCAATTATTTTTGAGATACTCTTTACGATATTCACGTGTTCTATTTATTCATCAACAAAGAAAATGTTTTACTTTCACCTCGTGAATACGAATTTTTCGTAATAAAGTAAAAGACTGCACCACTTGGACGTGATCCTGATTGCTTCATTTACTTTGTTGTAAATCAATTAACCAGTTGGATTGGACTTGTGAATGAATAGAAGAATATGCTGCAAATATCCTTGTTGCATGCAAAACACCACAATTTTTCATGAGCTATAAATAGATACAAGGACGGATCACTGTTCATCAAGTGCTGTACAAGTGTATGGATGCATTACTGGGCAATTACTCCATTGGCAGTAGGCTGCTTGACTGCCATGAATGGTTGTATTATTGAGCCTCACTGCCAAAGGAGATTTGCCCGGCAATTCACCCGTATATACAAATACCTGTAGCCGTATCTACAATCTTACAAAATCAGGTATTATAAATTTTTTATGTTCGTGAGCCTGAGCCGTGATATATGAACTTTTCTATTAGTCATTATAATACAGTTTTCTTTTAAAATCAACTTCCACGATATTTTAAATGGATAACTTCAGGAAATCAATCTTTCAAAAGAGTCCTCCCTAAGTTGCACAATCAAATCAACAATGAGAGTGATTCTTGAAGCAGTATCTACTTTGAGACCACTTTTATAGTCTTACTCGATAGAGCTCAACTTTAAAAAATCGAATTGCAAGGGAAGGTGTCTAGTAATAAGCTTGTAGGTGAGTCATAATCAACTTATCTATGTGAAACACAGTCTAGATGGGACTAATGTGATATTAAATAATAAGTAAAATTAAATCACTTATTTAATTTCACCTTTTATTTAGCCTATCATTTAGTGCTACATAGACTGGGGTTGTAACCCAGTAGGGCTACATAGCATTACTCCAATTATAATCACTACAGAATATGTAACATAACTAAATCCCTTAAACTTATTGATCGGAGATGCATATACACGTACCATTTTTCTGGCTGTTTCTGGCTTTTCTGCATATTCACTTGTTATATACAGTGTTAAGAAGTGTATGTGTTCATCAAAATGTATATTTCTCTATAAGAGCTAGATAATAATTAACAAGTTTAAAATACTACAATTAATGTGTACATTCTGTATTTTTAATATTTACCCATATTCTCTATTAACTTGTATTAAGTTTTGAAAGTGTATAATTTAGTACCTAAACTTTTTAAAAGTACAATTTCACTCTCGAAACTTGCTTTTTGTTCTTAATTATTCGTATTGATCTCGAGCCATCTGATTAATCTTTGATTCCTCAGTACCAACTCCAAATTAGCTCAAAATCACGCCACTTGCATTCAAGTTTGAATTCTCCCTAAACTAAATAAGAATAGTAACCCGAATAAGTGCATAAAATATACTTATTAAATGCCTAAAACTTAAACTTTTGTTCATCTCGAGCAAGACTATATATTAAACACATAACAAAAATATAAAAGTATTAGATAACTTTGCCAAACTACGATCAAGTATTTAAAATCGTTTAGCAATTCATAAAAAGTTCATTAGAATTGCAAATTAAACAATTTTTTTACTTATTCAATGATTGATCGATGTGAGTGTTAGCGTAGTCAATGTAATCATCACGAGCTTTTAAGTTTGATTATTTGACACGCCCTACCCCAGATAAAGCTAGTAGACCCAGAGTGTGACGTGCGCCGATGATAGATACCAACTAAAAGTGGGACCTACCATCAAGGCTCAACTCCACAAGATGCCCAGAAACTCGCTGATTACAAGTTATTACAAAATATCAAGAATCACATGTTTATGAGAAATACAGTGCGTAGGTCCAAAATAAATATTTTGTGCTCTACCAAAATGCATCACATCGTGTGGCTAAAACTCTGAAATCATCAGGCGCCTCAATCTATCAAGAATCAATACTACATGTAAGAAAAATTGTGGGAAAATATATGAGCTAATAGCTCAGTGAGTGGAGAAGTTCAAAAATAATCATATCTTTTCATTTACCCACTTTAGCAACCTCAAGCTTACATAATTTAACAATCCACAGCATAACCACATATAATAATAATAATCAAAAAGTGAAGTGAGATAGCTCATAACACTGAAAAATGTCATTTCATAATCATGATATAATCATCAACTCAAATCCATATCATCATCTCATCTCATCAAATGTAATCAACCAAAAATGTACCCTCTGACTAAAATCAATAATCCGCCCCTCGGCTAATTACTTTCGTCACGGCCCGTAGGCCCCTCCGTGATCGAAAGTGGGTCTCGAAGACCTCTTATAATCAATACTAGAACACGCACAAGGCCACTCAGTGAACTATAGGTACACGATCAGACCCCTTCATCCACGGTCAATACCTCTCAGTGTAGTATAAAACACGGCCAGGCTACTCCGTGAACTAGAATAAGGATATAATCATGGGTACTTTTCTGGTTGATTTCAATATCACACGTGTGTCACATTTCAAGTCACAAATAATCCATACACAATCTTTAAAATCCATACAAACCATAATGAAGGAATATTTCCAAGTCCATCATGTAATTGTACAATTAATTCACTTAATTGCACAAAATGAATAATAATATAATTAATTAGCAATACTTGAAAAAATATTTAAGTTTTTCCACTCACAAACTATTTACTGGACGATTTGTTTGGTTGGTCGGCTGTCTCGATCTCTACGCTACCTCTTGCTAGAATAATAACTTTATTCGGTCAAAACTTAATTCACAACCTTAACAATAATAATAGAGTAACAATTTCACTTCTCTTTACCAATTTACCCACCAATTACCAAATATATTAAATTCATTATTCACCACATCCATATATAATTTAACTCAATACTTAACTTTTATATTTATCACTTAGTTTCATTAAACTTGAAAAATTTGAGAAAAAACCAAGTTTTGACAAAAACAGCACTAAAATTCCAACATTTAGAAATCTGTCACCTGTTTTAATATGCTGAAAATTACTACAAACTATTGACAGAAATAGCACTTTCTGGAAATAATTTCAAAAATAACATTTCTACATAATTTTCTCTGAAAATTGCTAAAACAATAGAAAATTCCAATCTCAAACCCCTAATTTAAGTATCTAGCATCATATGCTCAAAAGAAAATCAAAGAATATGCTTTTATTTCACAAACCCACTTCCAAGTTTCTACTTTCTTCAACTACAATATGCAATTAACCCTTTATTTGTCATACTTCACTTTAAAATTTCAAATAAATATCCATAACTTCTCATTTTTGGCTCAATTTCGAATTTAGGGAAAATTTCTATGAACCCTAAAATCTAATATAATTCGTCAATAAATAAAATTTAGGCTTACCTCTATGAATTGATCGAGAATTTGGAGATGGTAACCTTTTCTCTTCCCTTTTTTTTTTTTTTTCTTTCCTTTCCCTTTTTTTTTTCTCCCTACCCGATTTCTTCTCTGTCCTTACCTCTCGGTTTCTCTCATTCCTTATGCCAAAAGAGAGACAATTGGATAGACAAGTCAAGTTAATTGGATAACTATAAAGGAAATTGCAAAGTCAAGTCCCAAATTTCCATACCAAATCATATTTAGTCCTTTCCTTTAATAATAAGGCAAACCAACTTCCTAGATTTCTACATATATTATCTCTAGTCCTTCAAATTTTAGTAATTACCAATTAAACCCCATGAAAATCATTTATTCAACTAAATTATTATTTGACATTGACTTTGACTATGAAAGGGATGAGGTGTAACATTATTTTTTAACCCTTAATAGTTAAACATTTTCTACTCTTTTGTGGGATGCATATTCTCAAACTTATTTTTTCAATCATATACCTAGGTGTTAATTCTAAAGTTGATTTTACAATACTCATTCATTTTAAGCTCAAGTTTGGTTAGGTTTCACCAATGAAAGTCACTATATCAATATGTGATGATTCTTCCTAACTTTGAATGTCACAACCTCCAACTTGTATAATAATCTTTCCCAGATTTCTAAATTCCAAATTTACGTATCCAATGCATAGCTAGGCAAAAGCAATACTTACAGTTATTTTGTCACTACCTCAATACACTTTGATGTGCTTTTGTTTTCTTTTTATTGTCTCTTCTTTTGTTTTGGAATCTTTTATTTAGTTTTCTAAAGTAGTTTTCACTTTACATTGCAAGTAACCTCTTTTTTGGTAAACCATCTCCTAAATATTGATAATTAATAGGTCGTATTAGGCTTTTTTTTTTTTTTTTTTATGTAATTGAAATCAAAACCCTGGTATATGGTTACTACATAAGTTTTCCCCGTTAGCCAAAAATGTTTCACACAAATATTTAATAAGCATAGAATCAAAGCTTCTGTGAATGGCTCCCAACACCTAATTAATCATCACCAAACTATCATTTCAATAGGTCAAGTGGTTGTGCCACATAATATGATCAAAACCTAAATATTCAATTAATGTAACCAGTTCAAAATACATGATAATCATGACTATTATACTAAATATAGTACGATCTCACGTAAAAAGTATCATACTAACATAAAATTGTATCACCTAGTCAAAAATTATACATCACAAATAATTTTGAATAATCTTCAATTAACCGGCGAAACTATCAAACTTACACACATATAAATCAATGAGAAAATAGTTTTAAATTTTTTTATTCTTTTTTGTATTTTTAGCATATCACACAAACAAACAAATATAGCAAACCAATTAAGGTACACCAAAACTTAAAATACACATTTTTTCTCAATATGTGCAGAAAAAAACTTAAAGAAGAGTTAGCAATTTCCGACATATATAAGATGTCGCTTCTTTAGAACTTGGTCTTTTATCCTTTCTTTAAAAAAAAAAAAAACTATCCTTTCCCTGTTGTTAAAAGAGAATATTTTCATCATACTTAAAAAAGAAATAGGAAAAACAATTATCAATATAATCACATGCGCGTTTAGGCTAATTTAATTTGGAATGACTTATGTACCCTAGTTATGAACTTAAAAAATAAAACAAATTTTTTTTTTGTAAAATAATTTATTTATTTATTTAATTTTTTTAACATTTTCAGTGCTATAGTTTTTTTTTAAAGACAGAAGAAATATGGGTTCAACCATAGTTGATCACGACAAAGAGAAAGCTTAGTTTTATTAGGTTTTTGTTGTAATTGGCAAATCCGTGAATAAAAAGGATTAGATTTAATGTGCTGTAAAAGTCAAAGAGTAAGTTGCAAATACTATAAATTGAGTTGTATTAGGTCTAGGGTTCGAGAATAGAAAGAAGAAAAACGGCGCCACAATTTCCCTTGACCGTCCCCATGACTTTGCTCGAGCGGTAAAAACAGAAACATTATAGCTAGCTTGTCGCCTATTAAATCTCACCACAAATTTCATCTGTTTGCTTTTATTTAGATTTAAATATTCAAATGTGCTACTTTCATAAAATGCCGACATATTGATTATGCAAAATGATTATCATTGCAATCTCAACTTTTCGAGTATGAGTACTAATATGAGTTTAACCTATGAAATACAATCAGTGTGGGAGAGTTGATCATAATCGTGTCACGTGTTCTTTGAACACAAAGCTCGTAATTAGGAATGATGTTCAATGGTTGAATTTGTATTTTTTAGCACAGAACGATGGAGTTAAATATTTTATATTATATTATCAATTTTGTGTCATTATCATTTGCAAGTATTAGTTGTGTAGAAATAACATTATAGGAAAAGTAGTTAACTAGAGAAAATATTTCATTAGCTGTCGACAGTCCCGACACATTATCTCAATAATTCTTGAAAATTCATTGCAAAGTAGTGAATTAGACTAAAAATTCGAGCATTACGAATAATCGGATGCACAACATTATGCACATATGTTAACACGTGAATCCCTCGCAGAAACTAGAAAACATAAATATAGTCGATAACCTAAGCATTGAGGTCCCACTTCAATCATCGTCAACATTTGAATTGAGCAATGAAGGAGACTAGTACAATACCAAGACATCAACATAGACCAACCCCATCTAAACAACATAAATTTCATCAAATTAATCAAAACGAAGGACAAACGTCTTGTAAATGTTTAGAGTTCCAAATTGTGATAGGTGGTCGTTTATGTAAAACCAAAAGTCGTTACTCTTTGGAGTTGTTATCAATTTGAAAACGAGCTGTGTCGAGAAACTGAACAGGTGGTAGGTTAGCCAGGTGGCCTAGACATGAATTTTCAAAATCATTTCTCTGAGCGGCATCAAACTTTTGAAATACAGTTTTTATGTACTTCAGATTACTATTCTGCGAGTTGTGAGCATGCAAACGTTCATTTTTTTACAAGAGAAATTGAAAATTCATCTACAAAAAGCATAAACATGAAGAAATAATAAAGGTAGATGATGATATGTCATACATTTCATTCTTAGTACACATACAAGAGCAGTTGAACAAATCTTGACTTATGAAAAAAAACTGTCGAGATAAGTGACTCAATAGTCGAGAATTCCAACAACCATCAAGAACGACAATTTATCTTTACTGATGGTTCCATGACTCTTGGAATTGACATTTATATTTTACATTAATATTGGTTTTCAAAGACATGAAATGTCAGATTTTGACAAACTCCATTACTATGAAATTCACATTAAAATCTAGTAGCAAGTTAAGTATACTAACCAATCAATTAAAACTTGTCTAAGCATTCTATACTTCACATCTTTTTGTATCCATAAAATGGGTGTTTAATCCTCAAAATGATGTTCAATAACTCAAACTTAAATATCAAATTTCTTATTCAAATTGAGACAAAAGTTCAAAAACTGATTGAGCAGGAGAAAATATGAAATTAGAGTCTCTACTCTTTATCATCGATGAATTAGATCCAAACCTATCCTCGCCATGTGATCCATCCACCGCTATTGGAGCTTTGTTAATTACCTGTAGAGATTATTAGCAGGTGAGAACAATAGAAAAATCTCATAAAGTGCTTGAAATCTATTATATTCATTAATGAAAATAAACTAATTGAAATATATGGGTCTTATACCACATCAAATTCTGATAACCTACCTTCAATGGATTAAACGATAGATCAAGATATCATTGTAGTTTAAAGTACAAAATTCTGTGTTTTAGAATAGTCTCAGATCCTTGTTTCCAATGCTTTACCCATATCCAATTGATTATTCCTCTGAAAGGTCATTTTTATACCGTAGTGGCTTTTATCCTTTTGATCAATAACATAATTATCAAGAATTGAAAATAACATTAACACTTTGTACATGTAGTAACCTCGCCCTAATTAAAAATTAACGTTATGGTTGAAGGAAAGGAAACCGAACTAGATTTTAAAAACCTTGCTTCTTGAAACCTCAAAATCTAGAAATCTTATATATGTAAGTGGTTTGCAAAAGAAGAATACAAGAAAAAGGAGAAATGAGATAAGTGTGTGTAAAGAATGACCCCTATTTATAAAACAAATTACAATATTGCTACGTGTACACTTTGGTTGACACTTTGTCATGTGCCATTATCTAATTCAACGGTTTCAATTTCAAATAGATTTTTCATCCAATTAACACTTGACAACAATGCAAGTGTCCATCAAAGTATAAAAAATCTGTGTATACATAGCAAAGTCCAACAAATTAGGGCAAAACCCTAATAAGAGCTCTGCACCCGAGGAGGAGGCTTCTTGCCCTCCTTCCAACCCCCACGGCGACTTCACCATGGAAGTCGATTCGTGTACTGACTTCGAACAACGGCATAATTCGGCTCCATAGTGTAATCACGGCCTTACTGATTTGATAGAAGGAAGGTTTCCTTTCTGTCAAGTGACCTTCCGCGAGTTACTAGTTGCTTGCATATTGTGGGACGGATAGCAGGGCAATTCTCCTTTGGCAAAGAAGAAGTATGCAATTGCATGGCCACCTTGCCAATAGAGAATAGCCCTGTTACTCCTTTACCCACACATTTTCCTTTCCCTCGAAGCTGCCATGAAGGTTCGTGTTCTTAGAGTACACATTTTATACTATCCGGTTCACACCTTCATTACGGATATGCTGAAACTAGAAATGGCATATGCTTGGGACTATTCCTTTAGAGTTTCCCTTTACTTTTCATTGGTCCCAAGTTCTGACTTTCACTTTGCACCTTTTTTTACGTTTGTTCTATGGATATGCTGTTTTAAGTGCAGAAAAATGATATTTGTTGGAAACTAGGAAGTTTAGGAAGGCTATATCTTTGATAATGATTATTGGAAGCTGCTATTTTTAGCCACAATTCTTATATATATCTATCTATTCCTACTAAAATTTTGAAATGTAATATATTCATCCCCATTACATTCCAATAAATTCAAATCTCATCATTTTAGGTGATTTAACTGTAAACTAAAGTAACTTTTAATTTTTTCATTTTATGATAACTTCACAAAAGTGAAAATAATAAATGACTCCATTCAGTTCAGTCATTGCCATGCAAGGATTACAAGGGGCAAATGTACTACAGATCTAACTTCAGAAGATATATATGCAGAATATTGGACACGTGCAAATTCAAGACGTGGTTTTCAATCCTAATATTTTACCACTAAATGAATTACCCAAGTTTTTCATTAGTATTTAAATGTATAAGAATGATAGGTGAAAAGAGTAGCTCCCTTATTATTTTTTTCTCAAGCAAAAGCTGCGATGAAAACTGGGATTAGCCAAGAGGGTTCTAAGTAACTTCTAACTAAGAAGATGCCCCCCTCTATGGGGGAAAAAATTTATGCTAATAATATATTCTTGCAGAAAAAGATGCTTCATTAAGATTTGCAGATTAATTAAATAGAGAACTTTCTAATCCCTTTGGCGGATAGGGAGTGCAGATGACAGGTCCAAGATTATGTAGTAAATAAATAAAATCGTGTGTGAAAATTATCTAATGAATTATTAAAAAAACAGCTGATATACTATACCATTTTACTAAGGCTAAGTGATCTAGACAAGTTGCTTGATTCAAATAATTTATGTAAATCAAAATAACCAATTAATTACTAGATTGCATCATTGGACTGGTGAATGAACAGAAGAATATGCTGTAAATTAATATCCTTGTTGCATGCAAACACCACAATGTCTTCATGCGCTATAAATAGATACAAGGACTGAACACTGTCCATCAAGTGCTGTTCAAGTGTGTGGAAGCATTTCTGGGCAATTACTCCTTCGGCAGTAGGCTACTTGACTGCCATAAATGGATGTATCATTAAGCCTCACTGCCAAGTATCCTTGTTGCAGGCAAACACCACAAAGACTGAGCACTGTTCATCAAGTGCTGTTCAAGTGTGTGGAAGCATTTCTGGGCAATTACTCCTTCGGCAGTAGGCTACTTGACTGCCATAAATGGATGTATCATTAAGCCTCACTGCCAAAGGAGATTTGTCCGGCAATTCACCCGCATATACAAATAATTGTGTCCATCTGTACTTTTGCAAAATCAGGTATTATTGTATTTTTATGTTCGGAAGACTGATATACTAACTTTTGTATTAGAGTAATTATAATGCACTCTTCTTTTAAAATCGACTTCCACAGTAATTTTATTTTATTTTATTTTTTTTTTGTATTTTTAATTGAATAATTTAAGGAAATCAATAATTTATAAGAGTCCTACCTAAGTTGCACTATAAACAATAAGAGTGATTCTCGAAATAGTATCTTACTTTGATACCACTTTTATAGTCTTATTAGATAGAGTTCAAACTTCAAAAATTGAATTGCGAGAAAAGGTCTCTAGTTATAAGCTTGTAGGTAGTTCTTAGGTATAGATCTTAGGTATAGAATGTTAAGGGATAAAATCCAATATCAAATAAAGATGAAAATATATACCAATTTATAAGAGTTTGGGCTACTCCTCTTAATAATGTTGACCTTTTAAGATGGAACCTCAAGTCTTACCATTGTATCAGAGTACATTAAGCTCTAACGAGCAATTTGATCCGATTAAAATTTAAAAAAAATTGAGCACGTGAATTTCAAGATTGACATGCTCAAACGAGCTACCATCTTACGGTGGCATGTTAAGGGATAAAATCTCACATCAAATAAAATGAAAATATAGACCAATTTATAAAAATTTGGGATACTAATCTTAATAAGGTTAACTTTTTAAAATAGAACCCAGGTATTTACATAAAACATGTAACAAAACAATTTAATCCCTTAAACTTAAGATTAGAGATGCATATACAAAGTATATATATATACACATATCAGTGTTCTAAAATGCACGCATATGCTTCGTATATGTTCGTATATGCAAGTGGCATTTTCGTAACATCCCGAATATGGGGTTTGTGCATGATAATATATTCAATCAATTTCGTTAACCGTATATGCACGCTTAAATGCCAAAATGTTCACACATTAATGATAAAAATTAGGTCAAAATTAGGCTAGTAAAGCCCAACCCATTTTTATAACTTAAAAAAAAGCAAATTGAGCCCAACAAGCGTCACATTAGTTCAAATCATCCAAGCACTAGAATTATATTCAGTAATACATATGAATTTGACATTTAGAAAAAAATAAAACAAATTTTTCGTAGAGTTTTAAACTATCTACATCAAGCCAGAGCCTCCATTTTCTTTAGTCTTCCTCTATATTTACTATCAACTAATGCTAGTAATGTATAATCCTAGATTGGTGATGTTGTGATGATGAAGATGACGTTGACAATGATATCTTACCATCCACATGAGGTACTAGAAATTCTTGAGTTGAAATAAGGGAACCTAATGAAGATAATTTTGCAACTAATGACACAGAAGATCACTTGACGGAGAAGAGGAGATTGAATTGGAATTCGATAAACAGTTAGACAAGATTTAAGATTTTTATAGACGATGATAAGTGCGTTTTGTGCACTTATTTAAGTCACAAAACATGGAACATTATTGATGTATATGTTGAAATATGGTTTAATTCGATATAATTTGTGTTTGTAGGAGTTCATTGATGGATTGAATGAAGAGTATGCAAAAGCGAGCGAAAAATGTCCAAATTGGAAAAAAATGAAACTTTGGGGACCAAAATGTAAATATTCAAAAGATGACTCGAATGGCAAATCAAGCATGGAATTGAGCTAAGTAACACATTGTGATGTCGTGGAATGTTAGAAGAAAAAGGAGAAGGAAGTAAGGCCAAAAGGTAGATAAAAAAACTTGGGGACCAAAGTGAACCAAATGGAGAAAATTTTCTACCATGCAGTCGCATGGTAGAAAGCTCATGCAGTCGCCCAAGCATCAACACGAGATAAACAGCGCAAAATTTTTATAACCATGTAGTCGCATGGTTCATTATGGCGTGAATTTTCTAGTTTCCTTATTCAAACTAATCTCTTATGGTAGGGTATCTTGAGACTCTAGTTAACCCTAAACTTGTCCAAAACTAGGGGGACGCATTCTTTGAAAGAAAAACACATTGAAGAGCTAACAAGAAGGCGAGAAAAAGGATTTTCACTTCAAGCTTCAAGATTTCAAGATTTAATTCAAGTTTTTTGTTATGTCTTCTCTTTATTATTTTAATTGTTCTTTTATTTTATCCATGTTAGGCTAGATTTTTTATGTACTAGGTGAACGATGAACCTCACATTATAATCTTTTAATTTCTATTTTTCAATTTGATATTCAAACACGATTGATGGATGTTGAATGATTTATATACACTTTCTTGCCTCCATAGTTAAATGCATGTGATTATGGGGATATATCATCGTAGGGTTCGATAGGGGATATAAATATACTGATATGCTTTACATGAATCTCTAAGTGTTTACAAAACGTCACACATTCTTGTATATTGCATTTGTCATAGAAATATAGTCAAATGGTATGCTAGAATATGTTCAACTCTACTTGAAAGAGATTGTTGAATAAGTTAGAAACATTGATTCTTCAACATATTCATCGTGTTGTCAAATTGTGAACTAGAGGTTAAAAGGGAACTTTGTTTGGTGATTCGGGATCCTAGTGCACTTTTTCATACATTAATTTCATTTAAATCTTTTGTATTAAAATGTCATTTTGCATTTAAGTTGTTATTTTAGTTTTAATTTGCATGCTAGGTTTAGTAAAATCATAGAAATTGAAAAATGCATCTCAAATTTAATAGATTCGGTTAAAGTCGTGTAATAAAAATCAAGTTAAATCAATTCTCATGGGAACGATACTCGAAATTCTAGGATTTCCACTTTATTACTTGTCAACGAACCGTGTACTTGCGGTGATTTAAATTTGAAACATATTTTTGTGAACAAGTTTTTGGTGCATTTGCCGGAGATTGAGTTCAATTCGATTTTTGTTATTTAGACACTAATTCAAACTTGTTTTTTTTATTTTAGTTTACATTTTATTTTCTATTAAGTTTATTCATTTAGGCTGAGCTAAGTGCTACTACTTTTCGCTTCTTTAGGTCTTGCATGCGAAGATCGATTGGCGGTGAAGTACTTCCAATCGATTTGAAGATTGAACGGACTTTTCATCGAAGACAGAGGATGGTGAGAGCAGCTAATCAGGTCAATCAATGACAAATACAAATGGATGATCAACTACTGGAACCGATTGTAGAACCTACAGCTCCAACTAATGCATAAGCACAATATGATGGGAACGCTTTGCTTGGGAATTTTTTGTCATTGTTCATCATTCAAAGCCAATCCAGCATGTTTACCCAACATTCAGATAGCTAAATTTTCAGTTGAAAATAAATGTCATCCAACTCTTTCAGAATAGACATCAATTCTATGCAATGGCCAACGAGAATCTACATATACATGTATCCCCTTTCTTGGATATGTGTCAACATTTCAACTACCAGGGGATATCAGAAGATGCAATCAGAGTAAGGTTGTGTCCGCACACTCTTCAAGATAAAGAACTTGAGTAGCTTGATTCACTCCCGGTGGCAAGTATAACTACTTGGGACGACTTGGCTCATAAATTCTACATCAAATTCTTTTCACCAGCCAAAGTGGCAACACTAAGGCACGAAATATCAATATTTAGCCAAATTGAAGTTAAATCCTTCGATGAGGCTTGGAACATGTTCAAAAACATGCTACGGAAGTGTCATCAACATGGGTTCGACAAGACAACACAAATTAGATTTTTCTATGTTGGGCTACTTCCGGGTTTCAGAAGCATGGTAGATTCATCTTCAAATAGATCCCTAACCATGAGGACAATCGATGGAGCTTGGGAATTGTTCGAGAGAATGGCTAATATTTTAACCATGTGGTCTTTAGACCGTGTGGGTCCAAATAAAACAACTGGAGTCTACCAGGTAGATACATACTTGACATTGTCTGCAAAGACTGACTCCTTATTTCACAAGATGGAGAGCACAATGCAGACGGTGAATTCAGCACAAGTTAGGAAGTCAATTTGTGAAGAATGTGGAGCAGAACATGGCACAGCTGAATGTCCTATCCTTACACAAAGAATGGAACATGTGGACTTCGTTCAATCGGATCAACGTTAGTACAACAACCCTCATTCCGAAACTTACAATCTGGGATGGAGAAATCATTCAAATTTATCTTAGGGTGGAAATAAAAATCACAATCACAATCAAAATCAAAATCACAACCGACCTCAAGGGCAGTTTCAACAGGAGAAGAAACTCCAGTTGGAGGAGATGTTTGCAAAACTCATAGAGAAGATGGATAAATACATGGAAACAACTAACTAGTTCATGAGAAAGACTAAAATAAATTTCCCAAATCAGGGTGCTACTATTAAGAATCTGAAGACACTGATAGGACAGTTAGCTCTTTTGTGACAAACAGAGCACCAGGTACCCTGCCAAGCAATATTGATACTAATCCCAAGGAGCAGATAATGACCATAAGTGTTTTGGAAAATAAAATAGTTTAGGGTCCATCTATGCAAGCAATCACCACCAGGAGTGGAGTGAAACTACCGAAAATACATATCAAGAGGCCGAGTGCGAGTAAGGAAACAGTAACTTCTTCAGATGAGGAGCAAGTGGAACAGACTGAGCTGGCGATATAGGCATCTACTAAAGAGAGTTCAGATACTCCATGGGTTAAGGCAACCGTTCCTATCAACCCTTACGATCTTTCTATTCCATTCCTACAAAGGTTGAAGAAACACCCGTTAGACCAACAATTTGAGAAATTTTGGATGTACTGAGGAAGCTACACATTAATATCATGTTCATAGACGTGATACGAAAAATTCCAAGTTATGCAAAGCACTTGAAGGATATGATTTTAAAGAAGAAAAACCCTCTAGAATTTGAAACTGTGGCACTGACAGAGGAAAGCAGTGCAAGAATACAAAAGAAATTGCCTCCTAAGCTCAATGATCCATGGAGTTTCACTATACCTATTTCAATTGGGAACGCTTGTATTTATAATGCTTTATGTGATACTGGAGTGAATATTAACTTGATGCCACTTTATATTTTCAGGAAACTCAGTTTGGGAGAGGCTACAGCAACAACAGTGACTTTACAACTAGCTGATTGATCACTTACCCACCCAAGAAGGATTATAGAAGATGTGTTGATTAAAGTAGAGAAATTCATCTTCCTAGCAAACTCCTTATTTTAGACATAGAAGAAGATAGAAATATTCCAATAATCTTGGGGAGACCATTCCTAGCAACATGTCGAATTTTGATTGATATGGAGAAAAGGGAGTTAATCTTGAAGGTAGATGAGGAGCAAGAAGTGTTTAAATTAAATAATACACCCAAACAATCATCAGCCCTCGACGAGTGTCAGTGCATCACTGAAAACGAACTATCCCTTCAACAAAATTGACAGAAGAGAAAACCGAAATTTGGAAAATTTATTGGTAGAGACGAAAACGGAGAATTCAAAGTGTAGAGAGCTAAAAGATGATGCAGAACGGGCAATTGCAAGGAGTGCACTGGTGAAGTCCTTCGATTTGAACCACCATGAGCTTACCGGAGTAAAGTTAAGCTATAGACTAGAACTTAGCGCTTGTTGGGAGGCAACCCAACAATTCTTCCCTTTTATTTATTGCGCTTTATGCATTAGATTATGAATTTCTTTTTAAAGTTTTTATAATTTTCAATAATTCTGAGTCATTCATCATCTTTATAGGACACAAGGAGTCTATGCATGGTCCACACTTCTTTTACTTCATCATCTTCAAATTCACATTTACATTGGTTAGGGAAGTATTTCCAGCCCCTTGTTCTTTACCTTTTGTGAAATTGTCCTTAACGTTATATGTTGTTAAGTTGCATTTTGTCATTCTTTAAACATTGAGGCAATGTTCTATATAAGTTTGGGGTGGGAATATGTCAATATGTCATTCATCATGTTATTGCAATTTTTGTTTTTGTGTGATTGTATGAAAAAAAAAATTATTATTAGTTTTTTGTTTTGTCGAGTTATTCTTAGTTTTACGAATTTCTAGTAATAGTTTAGGATTTTGTGTGCTTGTGTGGGTTTGACAATTCTGCCAACCATGATGATTTCTATTGGGCTATATGTGGACCATGAATGTGAAAACCGTGCATCATTAAATTGATCAAAACATGTTTATGTGAAACTTGATTTACTTTACGCACGACACTCATGTTTGTATATTGGGCTAACAAATTGACTTATTACTTAGAAATAGTTGAACATAGAGAAAATCCTGAAAATCCTTTCATGTGCTACACCATGACCAATTTTTAGAATAGTTTGGAGGTGATTGAACTGTTGCAAGGGAACACTGAGATGAGTAGGGGTTTCGTGCATGATTTTATGTGTGGATTGTCTAAAACCAACGAGATGAAAATGAAGTGAAAGTTTCAAGTTAGTGTGTAGTTTTAGAAACTGGGTGTCTCAAAGAAAATGGGCATTGCACTAATCATTGAATAAAAGACACATGTTCGAGCCTGTATAACTCGAGTGATTAAGTCTGCAAGGGTTTAAAGTCTGATGTCCTATAGTCATCTGACTTGAGAGTCATCGGCCTAAAACTCGCTACAGGTGTTATATAGAAAACAAATGAAAGATGTTCTATAAAAGAAAAGAAAAAAATGGTATCTATCTATTGATGAATTACATACATATTCTTATGTACGAAATGCATTGATTAGCCCCCAGACACTCGGTTGATAAGACTATATCTCTAATACGAGGCAATTAGTTCAATTTAATCTCAAGGGTTAAAGAAATCAAAAATAGGAGAATCTCTGCTTATTAAAGTGTGCAATTGTAATAGTATGATTCATCCAAACTGAGAAAGGGAAAGAAATAGATATAAATGAGTTCAAACTTAGAACACACCCTAGGATAATTGAGTGAAAAGAATAAGTTTGGGGGAATGTGTATCTTTCGAGTGATGAGAACGAAAAATTTGACTGCATTGGGTCGGGTATAAGTCAGCCAATATCCTGATATGCTGGTATGAGTTTTTACACACACACGTTGGGTTTTGCATATAACGCGTGGAGATTGATACGATTCATGTGGTCTCTTACTAAGCTCCAATTCTGAGACACGACAAATTGTTAAGCTATGTTTTGTGTAGATTAAGTTACATCTTGTTTGAGGACAAACAATAGTTCAAGTTTGGGAGATTGAATTGAAATCCGATAAATAGTTAGACAAGATTTAAGATTTTTATAGATGACGTTCATGCCTAATATCTAATTGTAGGAATTGATTAATGAGCTGCGAGTGGAGAAGAAAATGTGTCATCCTCACCAACTAGTTAACTGTATATAGTATTTATGATTTTGGAAAATAGATTTTCTTTCAAAATTTAAAGAATATGTATAAAGTTCAAAGTAACTGTAGTATTTAATATTCTAAAAGACGCGCCTAGACAACGTGATGTGAGGCCAAAACGCGAAGTCAAGTGGCTTGACGTCTTATTTAGCGGTCAACGACAATTGTTGACCGCGTGCATTAGCATTTTTTTTTTACAATGATTTGATATTAAAAATTATTAAATGCTAATTTCTTCAATTTGCTCTAATTCAAAACAACCATTTGAACCCAAAAATTTCTCTCCGATTTCATCCAATTTGCAACCGATCGCACTTTCTCTCTTCCAAGTTCCAACTGCTCATCTTCAACACTTTCCAAGGTAAGTTGGACTCACTCAGTATGCAAAAGAAAATAGATAGATCTGATGTTTTTTTTTCTTTTTAAGCGTGGGTCTATACTCCATAGTACTCACATAGGCAGTAGGATTTCAAATTTTCTATACAAAAGATGAAATTGAATGAGACAAACTTGAGAATCTCCATAATAAAAGTAAAAAATAGTGGCCAATGGCCATAGGTAATGATTCAATATTCTGGGTCCATAGTTTCAATTTTCTCTATTGTCCAATATCAATTAAGTTTACCATTTTTTATGTATAAAATGGGGTTGGTAGGTGGATAAAGGCAAATATAGTATTGTTATTGTAATTGTAATTGTGATCATTATAATATTCATTCATGAATTTGGAATCTTTGAATTTGATCAAATTATGTTCTTTTTGCACTAAAGAAACGTGCAAAAAAAAGGGGGAAATGAGAAAATTTGGGGTATTTCAATTTTCATATTTACAGAACTTGTAATTTTGTGTGCATCTTAGTCTTATTTTATTTGAGTACATTGAATCCCAATGTTTATAAATTTTATGTTGTTTCTATTTTTTTAGGAACCAATTGAAGAAGGTGATTCTTCAACCGTATCTAAATCCAATGCTAGTCAACTCAAAAGAGATTTCGGGGATGTTGGATGGGAAACCGCGGTTTTGGTAGATCCAAACAATCTTAATAATGTGAAATGCATATTATGTGATAAGGTTACTAGGAGAGGAATATCTAGGCATAAACTTCACGTAGAGGGAATCAAGGGAAGAGGTGTGGCATCATGTCCTAAAGCAAGTGAAGAACAAAAAGCTAAGCGTGTTGAGGTGATTCAAGGGACCAAGTCTAAAAAAATAGATAAGCTATTGAATAATGCTAACTTGAGGGAAGATGTAAATATATCTTTGCATACAACAAATAAGGAAGAACCACATGAAATTGCAATTATTGAAAAATGGACTAGGAAAAGGCATATTAATGTGGGACCTATGGATCAATTTGCAAGGTCTATCAATGTCAATGATGCTTCTATGAATGCAAATAAGAAATTGAGACAACAAAATATGAATGATGCAATTGCTAAGAAAAGGTTATTAGAGGTTCATCGATATTTGGCAAGATGGGTCTATGAAGCCAGAATTCCTTTTAATGACATTGACAATGATAGTTTTAAACTATTTGTGGAAGCTTTTGGTCAATATGGACCGGGTTACATTCATCCTTCCAATACCAATTAAAGGAGCCACTTTTAAAGGGAGGGGTGGAGAAGACAAAAGAAACTTTAAAGAAGCAAAAAGAAGAGTGAAAAAATAATGGGTGTTCAATCATGACAGGTGCTTGGAGCTATAGAAAAAAGAAGAAGCATCATGAATTTGTGTGTGAATTGTAAATTGGGGACCAAATTTATTTCATCAAAGGAGGCTTCAAATGATACTCATACATGTCAATATATATTTGACTATGTCAATAATTGTATTAAAGATGTGGGAGTTGAAAATGTGGTTCAAGTTGTAACAGACAATACTTCCAATAATATGGCCGCCGCAAAATTGTTAGAATTACAAAGGCCTAACATATTTTGGACATCATGTACCACTCACACTTTAAACCTTATGCTTAAAGGAATCTCTAAACTTCCTAGCTTCAAGGGAGTGATTAACAAGGCAAACTTATTCACTACTTTCATTTATGCACATCACATGACTTTGGCATTGATGAGAAAGTTCACAACAAAAGAGATAGTTAGGCCGGGAATCACTAGATTTGCATCTTCATTCTTAACATTGCAAAGCTTGCTTGATAAGAAAAACAAGAGTTGAGAAGTATGATGACTAACAATGAATGGGATAACACGAAATGGTCTAGGTCTAAAAAGGGAAAAGAGGCATTTGATATTATTGTTCTGAACAATTTTTGGAACATGATAGATATTTGTTTGAATGTATTCACTCCGCTAGTGAAAGTTCTTAGACTTGTTGATGGAGAAGAAAAGCTTTCAATGGGCTTTGTATATGGAGAGCTACTAAAGGCAAATGATGATATTGCAAAGATATTGAAGAGAGTGTGTGATTATAGGCCAATCTTGGACATTATTGATGCTAAAAGCAAGGGTTGCCTTGATAGTCCACTTTATACAAAGGCTTATTTTTTGAATCCACTCTATTTCTTCAAGAATCCAGGTATCAAATACGATACATTCATGATAAATAATTTGATTGCTTGTGTTGAGAAATTCTTTCCTAATGATCAAATTCAACATCATGTGATAGATATTAAGTTGCAAAGATATGTCCAAAAGGAATGTTCATTTGGAAGGAAACTTGCAATAAGTGCAAGTGAGAACAATAATGAAAATTAGAATCCGGGTATGTTAACATATTACTATTTATCTCGTATCAATAATTTATTATATTTTATATATGTAGTATGATTATGTATATATATTAAATAACATGTTTGTCTCTTTCATTTATATTTATTAGTGAGTTGGTGGGATTTTTATGGGAATGAAACACCTAGTTTGAAGACCATGGCAAAAAAGATACATGGTTTGACTACTAGGTCATCCGGTTGTGAAAGAAATTGGAGTTCTTTTGAAGGGATAAGTATTAAATTATTAATTATGTTGTTACATTTTACTTACTAATGAGTTATAAGTAATTACTTGAATATGCTGTGCTTCATTAAATGTACTTTTTTTTGGTAGATACACACACTTGACACTAGCAGGATGAACAATATTGTCTATGTCCAATTTGATGCAAGATTGGCAAATATGAAGAGGAGGAATGGGAAAATAGAGACGCTATTAGCAAGTGATGCAATTAATGCATAATCTTGAATTGTAGATGGTTGCGATGATGAGGAGTATGATGGAGTGGAAAATGATATCTTAAAACCTTCAAGATATACTATAAATGCTCAGAATGAAATAAGGTAGCCCGACGAAGAGGATTTCGTATCAGAAGACACAGATGATGAATTAGATGAAGAATATGTTATTGAATTGGACGATAAAGAGTTAAATAAGATTTAAGTTCACATGCTATTTACTTACTATTTTGTATTTAAATTTGAAACTTATATTTTTGTTGGAAACTTTGAAAAAATGTATAAAGTTCCTATAAATATGTTTCATATGTTTAGTAAGTATTATTTTTAATTGATTAAAAATTAAAAAAATATTAAAATAAGAATACGCTTTTTTACGCATATGCCTCCTCGCCTAAACTCGCATAACCCATAGATTGGCCTCCATACATCGCCATGCATTACGTCTTTTAGAACACTGGTAGTATTTATGATTTTGGGCAATTTTTCTTTATTTTTTAAATTTGGTAGTTTAGAATGCTTAAAATAAGATTAAAAATTGAAAAACATATTATTACGCATATGCTTGTAATATTGATTGATGCTCGATTAAAATGCATTATCACGCATTATGCATTTGAGAACATTGATATATATTGTGTTAAGAAGTGAATGTATTTATTAAAATATATTTTTTGAGTAAGAGCTAATTAGGATTAAATAAATGGTCATTTAATGTACATATAAGTTACTACTTGTCCACTAACAAAAAAGATTACTCATTAATCAAATCTATTCAAAAGGTTCCCCATCCATTACTAAAATGAAATCCGTTAATCCCACTTGATGGGAATTGTCACGTGTCCGATGGAAATCAAAACGAGCACATTAACAATGTTAAATTGTTGAATTAATTAAATGAATGCTCATTAGATTTATCTCTAAGTTACTAATTGCTCACTGAAAAAAAAATGATTATCCTTTATTGACTCATATATTCAAACTATTACTCATCCATCGCCACTATAAGTAGTTGAAATTTTATTAAGCATGCAATACATACCTTAAATTATGGATACAAATGTTCTAGAGTGTAGGTGGTTATATCTTGTTAAATGAGTGTTCATATCGTAAGACATGGGTATTCATATCTAACATTATGTGGATCGATACTTGTACCATAATTGTTTAGGGACACATCATGCTATTTCCACTGTAATGAATTTCTCAATGTTACTTTGAAAGAAAGCATGATTTTTATTTATACTATCATCTTTCTGCTTTCTCATTTGATAATAATTTATATTTAAATAAATCTAATCATGGAAATATGAAATGAAACAACGAGAATAAATATTTCGCGCCATGAGTACATATACCCTAATATATTGGTATATCTCTGTTTGATAATAATTTAAATTTAAATAAATCTAATCGTGGAAATATAAAATGAAACAACGAAAATAAATATTTCGCGCCATGAGTACAAATACCCTAAGATATTGGTCTATCAACTTTAAAAAATAGAGTTTAAGTATGTGTTAATACCTTGATAGAAGTATAAATTATTTTGAAAAGTTTGAGTTCCTTTCTTAGAATCTTTGGGAATCTATTTTTTTGCAACTTAAACAATAATCTCCCATTGATGGATGGGTAACAGTTTGAATAGATGGATGAGCAATGAGTGATCTTTTTATTTAGTAAGCAAATAGTAATTTAATGATAAATTTAATGAGCATTCATTTAATTAACTCGATAGTTTAACGTCGTCAGTATGTCGCGTCTAATTTTTTTTTTTTCATACATGTGCCAATTTCGTTAATTATGAGTAATGGATTTCATTTCACTGATGTATGGTAATCGTTTGAATATATGAAAGAGTAGTGAGTAACTTTCGTTGAACAAGTGATAATTACTTAAGCCTAAGTTTAATAATCATTCATTTAATTAACTCAGCTAAATAATAATTAACAAGTTTGAAATACCATAAATCAGTGTGTCCAGTTCACCCATATATACAACTAATTGTGGTTATTATTAAATGATTAGATAGAAATGTTGTAAAGAAACAGTGACTGTCTCCTCTTAAATCTTAATCATATTCAATTATTATCCTCGGTTCAAAAATATGCTATAAAAGATAAAGGTGGACGGCTCTCTCTGTAACAAATTATGACAGAAAAATAGTAATACCAAAGAAACAAAAAGGAAAGGAAGAAAATAGAAGAACAGGAGAGCAACAAATTTGATATTTCAATTGAGTTTTATTACTTGATGAAAAAAATTCAAAAATAGTGAATGAAAGAAAATGAACGTTTTGGCTGTTATTGCAGTAGCCTACAAGAGCTATTTATAGGGAGAAATTCTCCAAAAATTTCTCAACTAAACAAATTGAAAATTTAACATGTTCCTAAACTTATTCACCAAACAAGAGACCAATTCAACTATAACTGACTCCTAAAATTATTGAAAAACAATTGATTCATTCAACATTAGAAATGGCAGCAAGTAGTTGTACTAATTTGTAACACTCCCCTTTAGTACAAACTTACACTCAATTAGACCAATAGCTCTATGAAATACTTCGAATTTAGCTTTAGCAAGTGCTTTAGTAAAGATATCAGCCACTTGGTCTTCAATTCGTATCTTCTGTAGCTCAATGTCTTGAGTTAATACTTTGAATTTAGCTTTGGCAAGTGCTTTAGTAAAAATATCAGCTCAATTTGGTCTTCAGTTTCAATGTGTTTTGTATGTGCACGAAACACGGATTTCCAACAAGCTTTATTGCACTTTCATTATCACAATAAATGGGAACTGAGTAGTTGAAAGTAGAAACCATTTCTTGAATGAGCCTCTTAAGCCAAAGACACTCTTGAGTTGCCATAGTAGCTGCTATATATTTTGCTTCACAGCTTGAAAGAGCTACAGTAGTTTGCTTTTTACTACACCATGAAATTGCGGCTAAACCTGCAGTAAAACAAAAACCTGTTGTGGAGCATCTGTCACTCACATCGCCAGCCCAATCTGCATCTACAAAACCACTCAAGGAAAATGACATATGCTGATTGTACGTCAATCCATAACTTAGCGTCCCTTTTACATAATGAAGAATTCTCTTTGCTGCAATTAAACGACCCTCACATGGATTTTCCATAAATTGGGAAATGACTCCAACATAATATACAATATCAAGTCTTGTGATAGTTAAATAAAATAAACTACCAACAATTTGTCATAAATGTGTTACAAATTCCAGTGGCTTTCCTTCATTTTTAGATAACTTCAGGTGAGGTTCAATTGGAGTGGTCATTTCTTTGGACTTCCCCATACAAAAATGAGTTAGTAATCTTGTTGCATGTCCTTTTTTAGAGACAAAATAACCATCTGATTTTTCAATTTACAGACCAAGAAAATAGCTAGCTTCAGCCAAACTCTTCATTTCAAAACGAGTTGACAAAGCATCTTGAAGATGGGTTATTTCAACGTTGTTATCTCCAGTAATGATCATATCATTCACATAAAGAAGCAACATGATGCACATTGCAGAAGTTTTCCTAATAAATAAGCTTGGATCTGCATTAGAAGACTTAAACCCCCAAAAATCAAGATATTGAGCAATCTTACCATACCAAGCACGTGGAGTTTGCTTGAGGTCATACAAGGCCTTCTTGAGCCAGCACGCATGACTAGGAAATTCCTTAGAGATAAATCTTTGTGGCTGCTCCATAAAGATATCACGATCTAGCTCTCCATATAAGAATGCATTCTTCACGTCTAATTGCCATAATTTCCAACCTTTGTAAACAGCCAATGAAATAATTATTCAAACAGTCACCATTCTAGCAATAGGACTGAAAGTCTCCTCGTAGTCTAGTCCATATTGTTGAGAGAAACCACAAGCAACAAGACGGACTTTATACCTATTAATAGTGCCATCAGCTTTCTTCTTCAACTTGTAAACCCATTTACAAGTAACCAAATCACTGTTCTTTGGCTTTGGAACGAGCTCCCAAGTGCTGTTCTTGTACAAAGTTGACATCTCCTCTTGCATTGCCTCTACCCATTTACAATCACCTAGAGCTTCATTGTAAGACATCAACTCATTTTCATACGAATCCCCCATCAAAAAACATGACAAAACAGAGCAATGATTTAATTGAAACTTCATAGTCAGCTAGATGATCAGGTTTCTTTCGTTGTAGAAGACCTTCGAATTGCAGTCCCAACTGTCTCATCTTGCTGAATATTTTCTCCAGATGGAATAATATTGCTCTCCCTTTCACTTGTCACAACATCACTAAAAAAAGGCCCAAGATCAACTGTGCTATTGTCCTTATTATCAACTTGATGTGATGACACTTCATCGAACACTACATCATAAGAAACAATAACATTCTTCGTGTCTGGATCCATACATTCCCATCCTTTCCTATAAGTATCATAACCAACAAAAATACAACGCCTTGCTCTTGGATCAAGTTTAGTTCGATTATTTTTTAGTATATGGACATAACAAACTAAACAAAAAACTCGAAAATAACTGACATTTGGTTTGTGCTGGTATAATGCTTCAAAAGGGGGTGATTATGTCCCTGGCCAATGAGGTAAGCGATTTACAACATGACAGGCAGATTGAATAGATGCTACCCACAACTCCTTTGCAAGGTTCTTTTCATGCAACCATGACAAGCATATAGCCATCAGATGTGCCAACTGTCAAATACCATGCTCCCTATAATATTTAAGGAATTCGTTTGACGTGTATTTCCCTCCATTATCGGTGCATAAACACTTTATCGATAGCCCAAATTCTTTCTCCACCTGCTCTTTGAATTGAATAAATTTGGAAAGAGCTTCACTTTTGTATTCCAAGAAATATACCCAAGTGAATCGAGAGAAGTCGTCCACAATAACCATCACATAATGAAAACCAGCAAAACTGGGTAATTTTGTTGGCCCTATAAGACCTGAATGAACCAGTAATAGTGTAGTAAAAGCTCTATTCTTTGAATTTAGGAAAGAAAGACGATGTGATTTTCCATATTGGCAACCAGCACACACCACATCAGAATGAAAATGTTTAAAGAGAGGAACTCCATCGACAAGTATCTTTGTGGATATTTTCTACAGTAACTGATAACCAACCTGGCCTAGCCGAGTATGCCAAAGTGCTACACTTGCATTTTGGCCTGTCGTTTCAACATATGCATTACTTGCAGAAAAAACATATAATGATTCTTTCCTTTTTCCAGTAAGTATAACATCAGCAACAATATGTTTTACATTTGAAAGAAGAATTGTGCTAGGAGTACAGGACTCTTTCCTATGTACGTTATAGGATTTTGAAATTAGATGACGTGGCAATTAAAAAAATGAAAAAAAGCAAACAAAGACTGAGGAAAACATATCTTCTTTCCCACAATTTCACGCCTCATTTTCAGTTCCGTTCTTCATTCCGGTGAACCACCTCATTTTCAATTCCGTTCTTCATCTCGACGAACCACCATTCATCTCCGTTGAGCTCCCCATTTTGGACCAGAAGCCTACAAATATTTCCACCATCACCTCATTTTCGGACCAGACCAGAAAGTAGAAGATGACGAGATCCCCATTTTCGGATCGAAAGCACCCCATTTTCAAGACCGAAACCAAACCAGAAATTAGAAGATGATTTCAAGCTTCTTTCAACTCCAGAAGCAAGATTTTGTCCCGCATAAAGGTACTGTTAATTGAAGCTTTTATAACCTTCAATGGAGCTTTTATACGTGTTTATTTACCTAGAAATGGTTATCATCCGGCGGTAATTCCTCGTAACATGCTTTCTTTGAAATACTTCTCTTTATGAATTGTCAAGTAGTCATCTTTTTTTAGTTTGGTACCTCCACTGGTATAACTAGAAATACTTCTTTTTTTCCTGGCCACTAGTACATGACTTCTTTTAGTCTTTCTAGAATCAGGTCTCATATTAGGAAGTATTGCTACCCAATTCAATTTATTATGCCTGCTTTTCATTCAAAGTGTTGTCAGTTCTCACCTGTAATCTTATTGATTATTACATTACAGGAATGGAAACTATGGAAGAGGAGCATAATGATTTATTGGTCGAATTGGGGAATGAGAATGTCACGAACGATGTAAACGAAGTTACGAATGATATGCTGGGAAGAAATGATGTGAACATGCCTGAGGTGGGTATGATGTTCAATGACGAAAAAGAAATTCTCGACTTTTACAAGCGATATGCTTTTGAAGTGGGTTTTCCAGCTAGGAAGAGGAATTCGAAAAAAGGGGCTGATGGAGTTACGAGATACGTAATGTTCACTTGTAGCTGAGAGGATAGAAGAAGTTATGGTTCAAGCAATTCTTTAAAGTAACAACCAACAAGCCAAACAGATTGTAAAGCACGGATCTCGACGTTGTTATTAAGTAATGGACAATGGAGAGTAAACATAGCCCTTCTGGAGCACAATCATGAAACGAGTCCTTCGAAATCGAGGTTGTATCGATGCAATTGAGAATTGACTGTAAATGTCAAAAAAAGCTTGAAGTGAGTGATATGGCAGGAATTCCGTTGCACAAAAGTTACAACTCTGCGGTAGTGGAAGCAAGTGGTTATGAGACTATGACTTTCATGGAGAGGGATTGTCGAAATTATATTTAACAATTTAGACGATTACGTCTCGGAAAAGGAGATACTGTCACAATACAATCAATTTTTTTCGAATATGCAAGCACGGTACTCAGGATTTTATTTCAGTATGGATTTAGACGAAGAATCCCGACTTAAGAATGTATTTTGGATGGTTAATAGGTGTAGGCAAGCGTACAAGGAGTTCGGTGATGTTGTTACCTTTGATACGACATATCTCACCAATAAGTATGCCATGCCATTTGTCCCATTTGTTGGCGTTAATCATCATGGGTAATCGACACTGCTTGGTTGTGGCTTGGTATCTAATGAGAACACCAGTAAATTTGTTTGGCTATTCCGGACATGGCTGCAGTGTATGCACAGTAAAACACCACATGAAATAATTACTGATCAAAATAGGGCAATGCAGAATGTAATTCAAATTGTATTTCTGAACACGAAGCATAGGTGGTATTTGTGGCATATGTTGAAGAAGTTTCCTGAGAAGTTTAGTTATCATGTTGATAAGGTTTCGATCTTTTTAACTATCCACGGATTAGTATATGATTCACAAAGTGCTGAAGAATTCGATGAAGGTTGGAGAGCAATGATTAATATGTACAAGTTGTATGATAATGAGTGGTTGGCAGGATTGTTTGAAAATAGAGGCCGTTGGGTACCATGCTTATTGAAAACTACATTCTGGCTAGGAATGTCCACAACACAACGAAATGAGAGTATGAATTCATTCTTCGACGGATATGTGCATTCGAAGACCTCTTTGAAGTAATTTGTTGAACAATATGAAAGAGCACTGAGAAATAAAGTCGAAGCGGAGTTTCAGGCTGATTTCAAATCATACTCGCAAATGGTACTGTGTATACCAAATTACGATATGGAAAAGCAATTTCAAAAAGTGTACACCATTTCGAAGTTTAGGGAAGTCCAAAACAAGTTCATTGGGAAGGTTTACTGTGACATCATATATGTTTCAGAGGAAAATTCAGGGACAATTCATGAGGTTCGAGAAGATGTTCGGCTGTGTGGAGATCGTCGGATAAAGAAGAGTTTTTCTATTTCCTTTTCGAGGAACACGTGTGACATTGTATGCAGTTGCCACTTATTTAAGTTTTGGGGGATACTTTGTAGGTATGCAGTCACAATTTAAGTCCGTAGCGATGTCAGGTTACTGCCTAATAAGTTTATACTGCGGAGATGGAGGCGGGATGTTAGTAGAGCACGCATGAGAGTCGTAGTGAACTACGATGGATTGGTGAGTACTCCTATACAGTTGAGGTACGATGATATGTATCGGGCATTTTTGAAAGTGGCTAACCTTGCTACGGATGATGAAGTATGGGTCCGTTTGATAATGGAGTGGATCAATGTTCAACAGAAGAAGCTTGCTCTGACGAGGTCAAGTGGTGGCATTCATCCCAATCATGCCATCTCGCATGGGTCTGAATCTCGAATTCATTCCAACGTTAACGTACTAGATCCAATATCATCAAAGATGAAGGGTGCGCCATGAAAACTTCGTCGAAGAGGCCCGTTGGAGTCGTCTTCGAAGAAAACAAAGGTATGTTTTATGTTCGCCTATTACTTCAAACGGAGTTCGATACCATATTCCTACATAATCTTCGATTTGCATGCAAGCAACTTCGTCTTTAGTAAAAGGCAAGAGACCGAGAGGTAGACATAGTACTGTGGATGGGGCTGTGCCCGAGGTTGGGGCATCTCAACATTGTTCCTTGCTGACACCGATGTCCAGTTTGCAAGTCTTTTTGGTATGGTCTTCTTTTTTTTCCTTGGTGTCTATATTTCCAGTTGCTTTATTCAATTTGATCAGAGCCGTGTGTGAGATGTTACGTAATGTAGGGCGAGAGTGGTAGCCAACAGCAGTTATAATGAAAAGATTGGTGAATTCATTTTTGAGAAGCACGAACGGTGTACGCATGAAATGTTCCATTTAGTTGTAAAAGAATCACGTTTATCTTATTTAGTTCGAGTTTAATGGGATTTTTGTAACGTGGTTTCTTGGCATTATTTTCTTGGAAGTGGTATCTTATGTGTTACATTGTGGCTATAGAAGTTTATTACACGAGAATATAATTTAATAGCTTCGAAAGTGTTATGTTTGAGTTCCTTTTCATATTCCAGATTCAGCTCCTGATTGTGTAGAGTTAAAATTCTTGATGAGGCTGTTGAAATGTGGAAAATAATGATGCTTGCAGGGTACTTATTTTAGGGTTATGGGACAATGGGAAGGTTTATTTGGCAAATGAGCTCACTGTAGGTTAAGTGTAATGTAGTAATTTATTTTTTCATGCACATAGGATTAAAGATTATAATGTGTTGTTCAATTATTTTTGTAATGAGCTAAAGTTAGTGGAAAAAATGGAGTGGGAAACAGTGAAGAAAAGATGTGAAGAAAGGTTTATGATATGATAACCATTCATAATTGGAAAGGAACACAATACAAATATATATTCAACAACTTACACAATACAAGTACATATTCAACCACTAACTACTAAACATGACATCCAACAACAATTTCATCTTCCATTCTACTTCGCACATCCTTTTCCTTTGATAAATGTCAAGTTCAATAAAATCTCGACGTCTCGTTTTTCGACTATTCGAGCAAGAAAATCAAACATTTTGGGCAAATATTCGGCTTCCTCATTTGTTAAACATTCATTAATGGTACTTGATTGACCGGTTGATTCTTCGATTTTTACCTAGTAGCCGTATTCGTCACTACAAGTTTTGAATAGTCGCCCTTATTACACATGTTCTTTTCTACCTGAAAACACTTTTGAATTTCATGTAGACACCACGGGCATCGAAGTTTTCTCGGGCAATCCTTGAAATAATGCATCGTGCTTCTACAATTGTGGCAAACTCCGAAATTCGCCCCTTTCATCCTGAGGTGGAGAACAAACTATTTATAGGCGGAAATCACATCAAAATAAACAAGCATACTAACTCCGCCATTCAACCAAATTTGGATTCAACAAAACCCAACTACCATTTCCCATCACAAATTGGCTTAGATCAAATTAAACAAGAACTAGTAGCTTGCACAGGATCTTATTCAACATCTTCATCTATTGCTTATTCACCATCTTCATCCATACCATTTCCCTTCACACAAGATCTTATTCAACATCTTCATCCATAGCTTGCATTTTATTTCAAACAAGAAAAAAATTGGAAAAAAATGAACACAGAAATGGTAACCTTGCTGTTGAAAAAACCGAACTCATATTGGATAACATTTAGGTACCCAATATATAGTTTCCTTCTTTTTGACAACTCATTCGAGACGTCAAAATAATTATAATGCCATAAATTTCAAAATGCTGGGACCTTAAAACCTAAGAATTTGGATGAAAATTGAACAACATTGGACAAAACCCACAAAACCAAACTCACTAATTGTACCGTTAACCGAGGTTCAAACCCAAAAGTGAAAACAATTGAACACCATTGTGTGTTTCTGTAAAAGCCGGGAAGAAAAAAAATTGTCACTATAGATAAAAAAGTTTATGTAAAAGTTGGGAAGAAACCTACTAATCTGCTTACCCACCAGTGCTTCAAAGGTCTGGTTGGAGGTTTGTTGTTCAGTGGTGTTTCACGCACTCGCCAGCGGAGGAGTAGTGTTTAAGTTCAGGGTCAACTTCGAAAATGGTCGTCAGATGAAAAGCTTTCACAGGCCAGATTTCGACTCCAAGGAATGGTCTCTCGTCGATTTCCAGTTCGCAATGGCCGGAAGATTTTAGGTATGGTCTCTCACCGATTTCATGTGTGAAGATTTCAAGAGTTGAGGCTAGAAGATTTGAAGATTTTGAAAAATAAGGTTTCTACCCAATTCAATTTCACGCATTTTGTCTCTTTTCATTCTGCTTTATTTTATTTTTTTGTTTTTTATTTGCCACGTCAGCAAATTTCAAATTCCTGTGACATGCTTGTGAAACACCTCCTGTACTCCTAGCAGCACCGTTGAAAGAATATGTACATTATTTGGACCAAAAAGAACATACCTCCCAGAATCAACTAATTTAGAGACCGATGGAATATTCTTTTTTAAACCCGGAACATGATAAACATTTCTTAGAGAAATGCCATCATCATTTGAAATATTAGTACTGACGTTGAAAAACCTTTCTTTAGCTATAAAAAACAATGAATTATCAGCTGTCACAATGACTTTTTTTTTTTTTTTTACAATGTGGTTGAACATCAGAAAGTAACGAAACATTTCCAATTGCATGATGAGTGCAGCCCGAATCAATGATCCAATCCTTGTTGTAGTCTATGGAAACATTAGCATCAATATCTATATCTATATCAGTCTGCTGCACTTCAGATATCATGTTGACCGATTGATCGATAGTTTCAATGGATAAACATTGCTCCCATTTGGGCTGTTCAAATTCAATAGATTCATGTGCAACATTTGATACTGCTTTTGTAAGATTAACACCACAATTTTGTTTAATGTGGCCTGATTTCCCACATCGACTACACACTACATTCACTCGACAATCATGCTTTATATGTCCTAGCTTTTCACACCTGTAACAAGCTCTTGAATTTTCCTTAGATTGCCCTCCAATTTTGGACTGCTTTCCATCTCCTGAATAGTGCTTAGAGGAAAAAAAATTCCTTGGTCCTTGGTATAAAGAACATCATCATCTTGAGAGAGAGAGACTTGTTGCTATTGTAGGACATTTGTTTCAGCAGTGCTTCCTAATTTGAGAGCAGATTCTCCAACTCAATGATGGTGGGTTGATTTGCTCGTCCTTATATCGAAGAGATAAAGGGCATAAACTCTTTTTCGTGTTCCATGAATGAGATAACGATGCAAACGAGCATCACTCACAAGTTTCTTCGTATCCAATTCTGAAATATCAGAAAATAGGGTTTTAAGTTTCAAAAAATATTCTAAAACTGAAAGGTTACCTTGAGTCATCTCAGCAAGTTCATTCTCCAAAAACTGCAGCCTCATCGTGTTCTTTTGAGTGAACAGCCTTTCAAGTGTCTCCCACACTTTCTTTGGTGGCTCCTCATCACAAACATGCTCGATGTACTCCTTATTGATCGATGTTTGCAAAGAAAATAAAGCTTTGCCACACTTTATCTTCCATTTCCTCCTCAACTCGACATTCTGTAGCATATCTTCTAGAATTACATCTTCCCCAGAAATAAGTTTCCACAAATCCTGTCCTTGTAGATAAGCTTCCATGCATAGCTTCCAGTAATTATATTCTTACTAACAAGTTTGTCTACATAGACACTGCTTCCACCGTTCATCTTCGAGTAATAAAATCAAACACTTGATAGGCAATCAAGCTATGATACCATGTAACAAAATATGACAGAAAAATAGTAATACCAGAGAAGCTGAAGAAACAAAAAGAATAGAGGAAAATAGAGGAACATGAGATCAACACGTTTTATATTTCAATTGAGTTTTATTACTTGGATGAAAAAATCTTAAAAACAGAGAATGAAAGAAACTGAACGTGCTAGCTGCTAATTGCAGTAGCTTACAAGAGCTATTTATAATGAGAAATTCTCCCAAAACTTCTCAACCAAACAAACTGAAAATTTAATGTGTTCCTAAACTTATTCCCAAACAAGAGACCAATTCCACTATAACTGACTCCTAAAATTATTGAAAAACAAATTACTCATTCAACATTAGAAATGGCAGCAGTAAGTTGCACTAATTTGTAACACTCCTCCTTAGTGCAAACTTGCTCTCAATTATACCAAGAGCTCTTCGAAATACTTCGAATTTACCTTTTGCAAATGCTTTAGTAAAGATATCAGCTACTTGGTCTTCAGTTCGTATCTTCTGCAGCTTAATGTCTTGACCTTCTCTTGACCAAAATGGAAATGAGTTTCAATGTGTTTTGTATGTGCATGAAACACTGGATTTCCAGCAAACTTTATTGCACTTTCATTATCACAATAAATGGGAACTGAGTAGTTGAAAGTAGAAATTGTTTCTTGAATGGGTGTCTTAAGCCAAAGACACTCTTGAGTTGCCTTAGTAGCTGCTATATATTCTACTTCACAGCTTGAAAGAGCTACAGTAGTTTACTTTTTACTATACCATGAAATTGCAGCTAAACCTGTAGTAAAACAAAAACTTGTTGTGGAGCATCTGTCACTCACATCGCCAGCCCAATCTGCATCTACAAAACCACTCAAGGAAAATGGCATATGCTGATTGTACATCAATTCATAACTTAGCGTCCCTTTTACATAATGAAGAATTCTCTTTGCTGCAATTAAATGACCCTCACATGAGTTTTCCATAAAGACAATGCTAGAAGTACTTTCTAGCTTACTTAAATGATTACTACATGGCCACATGGCCACCCAGGGGCGGCCATGTGGCCATGCAGTAATCCTTTAAGTAAGATATGAAGTAAACATAGATTAATTATTTCCATAAATTGTGAAATGACTCCAACAGAATATACAATATCAGATCATGTGATAGTTAAATAAAATAAGCTACCAACAATTTGTCGAAAAGTTGTTGCATCTTCCATTGGCTTTCCTTCATTTTTAGATAACTTAAGGCAAGGTTCTATTGGAGTGGTCATTTCTTTGGACTCCCCCATACAAAAACGAGTTAGTAATCTTGTTGCATATCCTTTCAATTCACAAGCCAAGAAAACAGCTAGTTTCACCCAAACTCTTCATTTCAAAACGAGTTGACAAGGCATCTTGAAGACAGGTTATTTTAACATTGATGTCTCTAGTAATGAGCATATCATCCATATAAAGAAGCAACATGATGCACATTGCAGAAATTTTTTCTAATAAATAAGCTTGGATCTGCATTAGAAGACTTAAACGGCGTGTCTCCATGTCCCACTTAATTAAAAAAATCCGTTTCTCTCCATGTAGCACCAAGAGACATAGAGTCTTGTCGTGCGCGCACGGAGATATCTCCGTGTCTCTCTCCGTTTTTTTCCTCTTTGATTCAATTGCCAATTACATATTATCTTTGAATAATATTTTTAAACTAATTTCCAACATGTTAGATTTCCGAATTTTCTCTTACTAATACCTGTAGTTATTTTTGTTTACATTTTAGAATTTGCTTGCCAGATATAGCTATAGCGTATATCAAGCAATATTGGAATTCTACTGTTTTTTATTTCACGGTCAATTATATTAATACAATTATTCTTGTAGCTAAAAATTAAATGTAGTCGCTTATCTGTTTTCTTTGTGTTTTCTTTGTAGTAGAAATATTATGTCAAATAGAAATCTTTGATTCAACTAGCCAATCCCATATTATCATTGAATAACATTTTGAAACTAATTTCCAACGCGTTAGGTTTTCGAATTTTCTCTAACTAATACATTTAGTTATTTTTGTTTATATTCCAAAATTTGCCCCCATTTTGAAACTAATTTCCAACACGTTAGTTTTCGAATTTTTTCTTACTAATACCTTTAGTTATTTTTGTTTATATTTTAGAATCTGCATGCCGCTCTGCGTATATCGTAATTGTTAATGGTTTGGATTTTTTTCAGGAGTTAAGAAAATTGCAAATATCAAGCAATATTGGAATTCGAGCCGTGGTAAGTTCTTTTATTACATTGTTTTTATTTCACGGTCTTTTTTAGATATATTAATAACAATTATTCTTGTAGTTAAAAATTAAATGTAGATACTTATCTGTTTTCTTTGTAGTGGAAATATTATGTCAAACATAATTGATGTACTAGACATTTCATTCAAGTAATAACACCTTCATTGGGTCATAATCTTCGTTTGGTAGGTGTTAAAATGATGCTATTTGTTAACATTTGTTCATTATTAATGAAATTGTATATAAAGTAAATAACATTTTTATAGGACTTTTTTTTTTCCTTTTTTCTCTTACAGTCGCTTCCTAGATCTTTTGTTTGTCGCTCAAGACATGAACTTAGTGATACAATACGTTTGGTTGATTATGATGGAATTATTTGCAACATACAATTGGAAAGGGTGTATGATAATACATATCTTGTTGCTAGATGGACACAATTCTTTGACCACTATAATTTACAAAATGGTTATGTTATCATTTTTTAATACAACGAAAATTCTACTTTCAATGTTTCGATATTTGAGAATTCAAGCGTAGAAGTGACTTAAGATTCTGATACATTTGAGCTTGAGATGTCACCTAATGACAATCCTATTTTCCAAGTAACATTAGAAGTTGATCAAGACGGTCATCGAAAAATTGTAAGCTCCTCTTTAAGTTAAATCTTTTGTAAACTGTATCATTCTTGCTATAAACCATTTTTGATATTCATTGCTCTCACCTAATTCTAAATTTTGCTATTTATAGATTTGTGAATTTATTTTGTAGTATGTACCTGGGGCTTTCGCTCGATTGTATCTACCAAAATTTGTCTAGAATGTACAAGCCCATAATCGTTCATATCACAATTGGCCGCTACGAACAAATCTAAGAAAAAATGGTGAGGTGCGATGTTTCACCATAGATTGGAAAGGCTACGTTAGAGATAAACAACTTCAAATAGGTGATGTGTGTATTTGAACTTGTGAACGATGAAATCCCAATGTTCATGGTATACAAAGTGTGTCGCACCGACGGAAGTTGGACTCTTACATGAATTGTACATTTTTCCTTTTTATGTTTCATGTTTACTTATTATCGCATTAATTTTGTCTTCTTATGTACGAAAACTACATAACTAAATCCATTAAGCTTTGGATTTCTAATTTGCATGTGCTATATTTACTTCATATTTGCACTCAATTGGTACATTTTACTTTTTTTTGAGTATAGCAGTTAAAGAACTTTGACTTTAATACTTTTAATTAATCTATATAATGAAATTCTACATTTGGACTTCATTGAATGCTATATCGCGTCATTCAGAGACAAACATCATTTTATCTGAAATTACTTCAAGTAAGTTAATAGTTTGAAGATTGTTTTGTTTAGCTATTGTTTTGTCGTTTTCTATTTCATTTCTGATTTCATTCTTATACTTCTATATACAACAGATTGTGTGTGACAAATTTCTATAGTCTAGAAAAATCAAATATGCATTTCTTATTTTGAATGGTGAATTTATAATGTAGCTCACCGAATATAAAAGTTTGCCCGATAATGTTATAACTAATATATGAATGTCTTCAAATAGATAATCATCATAATGACATTTCTTACAAAATTATAATGGGTATCGTGCAATGCACGATCCACACTAGTTTTGTAAAAAGTGAATTTTTAGAAAATGCATAGTTAAAAAATTAAGAAATTTTTTTCATCACATTCTTATATTTAGCATTTTATTAAATAGAAAAATGTGTTCTTAATAAAGGTTATCGTATGTTTACGTGCTTTAAACAAGAGACAGATATTTAATATTAATTTTGAGATTTTTTTTCTTTTTATTTTATTTAGAAATACGAGCAAATAGATATTATACTTTATCTTAACAAATTTTTTGGACGATCATTAAGGACAACTTTTGTTAATTTAAAAATAAGAATATGTAATATGAAAAGAGACATAAATATAATAAATATTGATTTTTCATGTAATTCTAAGATTGTACATTATTAAAAGTGGTACGAATATATTTAGCCTTAACTAAAAGTAAGCATGCCACTTTTATTCCAAATTACCTCACGTATGAGTGTACTTTAGACTCGCACGCTCAAGCTGCCGCACACAAGAAAATTGCATCTAAAATGAGGATATGCCAGGACAATTCCCTTGGAGAAATTCTCATTATTTCATTTTTGTGGTCAAGGTATCGGTTCTCCCCCCAGCACTCTCTCTTGGAATATTTTCTGATTTTTCTTTTTCCTACGATTTTTAGATACTTTTAAATAATTGTGTAAAGTGGGATGAGACTCATGAGAGGACGGACTTTCATTTTATGTTTGAGAAAAAAATCTATTCGAAAAAATATATAATGGTTCATTTTCGAACCATGTGTCGACACCAGCTTAATTAACAGGTTGAATGGATACCGCCTTTTAAAATATAATCGATGTGTGCTTAATGATGACATCCCTATTTAAAACTTTCAACTTCATTTTCTTCTTCATATGAACCCCCATCTTCCTCCACCTTTGCGTACCCATGCCCCAACCCGCATCCTTTGATTTTGCCTTAAGTCGTGACAAAATGAAAGACGATTTTGACTGAGTTGACAATTATTTAATTGAGGTCAATTTGATTGAATTAGCTAGGATTTGACCTGTTTGAAAAGAAAAATACATGTTATTTATAACGAGTATATAAAGACACCTTTTTTTTAAAAAAAAAATAGAATATATAAAACATTTCACATAAAACAAAACCTTTAAATAAGTAGACACCTTTTTTTTTCTGTACACATTTTATAGACACCTGATCCCAAAAATTCCTCAAATTATGTGCTTGCGATGAAAATAATTGCAAAGTCTTAATCTAAATGTTGAATGACTTATTCTAACAGTTTGAGTCGTTCAAAAAGATGAATTAACACGTATAATTTTTCTAACCCCTTTTTGCTCAGTCCCTGAATTCTCATATGAGATATATAGTTACATGAACTAATAGTTATTTCACAAATCAATAATAGGAATTGTTGCTGATGACTATAAATAATTGAAGTCCCAATACATTTTAGGTAATGAAATAATTAAATCATTGAATATTTTGCTGTCCACAAACAAGAATGAGAAAGAAGCACAAAATGTTGACAGGGTGAGCATATAAAGAAAATAATAAGACACAATCCTTAGATGCTTCACTTTCAATCCCTTTTTGTGCTGATAAATTATTCCAGTCTCTTTGAAGAGTAAAGAGCCAGTTTGTTCACAAGATTTATGTAAAGAAAAGTCCCTTTTGATTAACTGCAGTTGGCAGCAACTCCATGCAGATGATAATCTTAGCTTCGGAAAAAAATTAGATTAAAGTTAAATATTGTGAAGTAGGAAACAAATATTCTTGTTTTCAACTTATAGTCTATAGAGCATATAGTATAAGGAATGATAAGTCAAAAACAATAGGGCTAAGATACGTATAGGGAAGGTTATTTCTTACAGCTGAAGGATTGGCATTATATAGCCATTGTACAAAATCTTTTCAGAAGGGAAAAATATCCTATACTAAGAAACTAATATATACAACCGGGAATGAAAAACAACCACATTTAAGAACGAAAAAAGAATCAAGGCTCTACAAGTTGATCTTGTGATCGGACATGAGGCACTTCAATAATCTTTGCATCTAGTTTTTCCTTGATAAAGTGCCAATAAACTTCAACATGTTTAGTTCGATCATGTTGGACTGGATTGTGAGCAATATCACATGGTGCCTTGTTATCACAATATAATTTCATCGGACAAATTTGCTCGATACATAAATCCTGCATCAAATTTCTTATCTACAGTAACTCACACATTGCTTTTGCCATTCCTTTATATTCGGACTCAACACTAGATAAGGCCACTACATTTTGTTTCTTGCTACGCCAAGTAACTAGGTTTCCACCTACGAATGTGAAATACCCAGATTTAGAGCATCTTTTTTCAATTGACCCAACTCAGTCTGCATCGATGTACCCTTCAATATCTAAGTTATCTCCTTTGGTAAATATGATACCCTTCCCGGGAGATGACTTCAAGTAGCGCAAGATACGAATGACTGCATTCATATGCAGTCATTTCATATTACTATCATATCATCAACATACACAATCAAAGCAATGATCTTCCCTTTACTTTGTTTCAAGAATAGAGTTTGATCTGAATTGCTTTGTTTGTATCCAAAAGCTTTCATATCCTTTGTAAATCTTCCAAACCATGCTTTAGGAGACTGCTTCAAGCCATATAGGGCCTTTTTTAGTTTACAGACTTGTGTGCAAGTTTTAGTCTGTATATTATACATCCAGGGACAACTCCATATATACTTCTTCTTGTAGTTCTCCATGCAGAAAAGCATTTTTCACATCAAAATGGTGTAGAGGCCAATCCAAACTTGCAGCAAGGGAAAGAAGGATACAGACAGTGTTGATCTTGGCTATTGGTGCAAATTGTTGACATATGATTCAATATAGCTCCACTTGTTTTGATTATAACAAACAATACATATATGTTTCTAACAAGTCTTGTTTCTTGAGCTTTTCATGAATAAATCTACTAAAACACTCAAATGATCAAATCGTCAACCAATTGAAGAACTAGCAATCAAAAGAGACTCGAAGAGAATAAGAACCTTGAAAATTAGAGTTTTTAGAAGTTGTTTATCGAAACTTTGAGTTAATTACCCCCAATAGTCACTGAGCTTTACCAAAAGTTTTCACTAGGTCACTGAATTTTAAAAACTACGTGGTTAGTCACTGAACTTTCGATACTACAACCCCATCCATCAATGAACTTAAAAATCACATCATTCATCACTGAACTTTACAAAATATTTCTATAGGATCACTGAACTTTGCAAAACGTTTCCCAGATGGTCACTAGGAAACTTTTTGCAAAGTTCAATGACGAGATTTTTAAAGTTCAGAGATGGATGGGGTTGCAGTTTCAAAAGTTCAATGACTAACCACGTAATTTTTAAAGTTCAGTGACCTAGTGGAAACTTTCGGTAAAGTTCAGTGACTATTGGGATAATAAACTCTCGAAATTTCTATGCAAAGGTATAACTCATCAATTTTTAGTAAATACGTAAAGCTCAAACAAAATCTCATTGTTCATAAATTTGCATAAGAAATTTTTGACATGATAATAAGTTTTTTAAAATTAATCATTTTGATGACGAAAACTTTTCTTCAAAGCAACACATTTCGGTCGATCGAAGTATGGTTCGGTCAACCGGTTTGCTCGACTGAAGTGGTAGTTGAAACTCCAACAGTTTGAATTTTACAACGGCTATATTCACACTTCGATCGACTGAAATTGATCTACTGAAACTTCATGATTTTCAATCTTTTGTTCTATAAATAACCATCTCTTTTACATTCAATGCTAACAACCAACAAGAGCAATTAAGAGAGTTTATTTATTGAAAATTATTGAACTTACTTGAATATATATTCTATTTCATTTATTACAAAGAATCGCTTGATTGACTAAAACTAGTTCATCTATTTCATCAAGGATTCTACTTTGCAAGAAAGCTTCTCAATCTCATCTACTTTCAATTTTTTTATAAGAGTTTTCTTTGCCAACACTTATATTGAAGTGTAAATCTATCTTCATACTTAATTTGTATTATTTGTTAAGAGAGATCATTGTTGAAAACTTTGATATAAAGATACAAACTATTTCATTATCCATCATTCATCAAAATTTACTACATAAACAATTGAGCTTTATTATTTTCTATCTATTGAAGTGTTATCCTAACTCTTTAAACACTTGATTTGGTCATATCATTTTTTTTTAAGTGAGTTCTTTCAATTGTAAAACTATTACTTACATTTTGGTGGTTTCGAGAGCCCTTGGAAAACTCAATTATTGTTAAGGATATGTGCTCATTATTATAAGTTACTTAAGTGCAAGTGCTCCTTGTTGTAAGTCACTTAAGAGTCGGTACTCTTGATTTGTAAATTACCAATATAGTGCATTTGGCATTGCTCGTGACGAAGAGATTGGTAACGGGGACGTAGAACACATTGTGTATCGAACCCCATTAAATTTGCTTGTTATCTTTACATTATTGTACTTTACTTTAAATTTCTATTTATATTGTGTCATATCCATACTTGAATTAAGTTATCAAATTTACATATTTACATCTCGTATTATATTTTGCATCCATATCTTGTGAATTAAATAAGTTTGAGACTGATTGTTTAAAAAGTTTCAAAAACTAATTCACTTCCCTCTTGATTAGTTATTCGTGGGTTATCAATTGATATCAGAGCCTAGGTACACATTTTAAAAGATTTTATTATCTTGTGTTATGGCTAATCTTAATATTGAGATGTATTCTACAAATCATCCTTCTTTATTTGATGGTAGACATTATAATTATTGGAAAACTAGAATGATCTAATCAATTGATTATAATGTTTGGGAAGTTATTGAATTTGATTCTCATAAGCTTACTACAGTAATCAAAGTTGATGAAAAATCGGACCAAATTATTTCAAAACCTAGAGAAGAACATGGTGAGGAGGATAAAAGAAAGTTATCTTTGAATGCAAAAATCAAAAATCTTCTTTATTGTGCTTTAAATATAATTAATTTAATTGTATTAGCACATGTGATTCCGCATATGATATTTGGCATGCATTTGAAATCACACACATGGGAACAAACAAAGTGAAAGAAACTAAGACAAATCTCTTGTTTAAAAACTTTGAAAACTTCTTTATGAAACAAGATGAACCCATTGCTAGCATGATTACTCGATTCACCGATATTGTTGAAGGCTTTAAAGGTTTTGATCAAAAATTTACTAATGGTGAACTTGTTAGCAAAGTTCTTAGGCCTCTCTCGAAAGATTGTGACTCATTGAGAATGTTGATAGAAAACACCAAAGATGTCAACACATATCCTTTGGAAGAGTATGGCTGCATATATTGTTGAAAGTTTGGGCAATTTTGAGCAACATGTTGATTTGATTGCGAATTTTCATAGCTAAGATTGGAATGATCCCTCCATTATGGGTTGTATGTCTTCGAAAAAGGATCATAATTCCTTTGTGGTTGTCCAGGGAAACAACCCGCTACATTAACTTATTTCGTGGGTTCTTCTCGAAGAGTTGGACATGCATTAGTTGGATGTCCCATTACTGAACAAATTCCGCAAACATTCGCTGTCTACACATTACATGTGGCCATTTAACGAACAAGAGTAGTTAAATTCGCTATTTGTTGTTCAATGGATGAGACATTTACCTCATTAACTTGTCTAGAAGGGAGATCAAATATGGCGCCAAATTGTTGAGAATCGGCTGTCATGTTTGCAATTAAATTCCTCGCTCCTTCGAGAGTTTTATCAACCAAAGCTCATCCACTTGCAGCGTCAATCATGCTCCTTTCCGTGGGTTGAAGACTTTCATAGAAGTATTGGATGAAAAGTTTCTCACTAATCTGATGATGTGGACAACTTGCACACAATTTCTTGAACCACTCCCAAACTCATGTAGAAATTCCATGTGATCTTGTCTAACACCACAAATTTCTTTCCTAATATTTACTGCTCTTAAAGCTGGAAAATATTTCTCTAGAAATAATCTCTTCATTCCATCCCATGTGATAATGCTTCCCGATGGTAGATAGTAGAGTCAATCCTTAGTCGAATCCTTCAGAGAAAATGGAAAGGCTCTCAGTTTAATCTGTTCATCAGTAATTCCAGTGGGTTTCATACTCGTGCAGACCACATGAAACTCTTTCAAATGTTTATGATGATCTTCACCTGCAAGACTATGAAAAGTAGGCAAAAAGTGTATTAGCTCAGATTTAAGCTCAAATGTAGTAGTGGTATCTAAAATAGGAAAAGTTATGCATAAAGGTTGTTGATTCAATGTAGGGACTGTAAGCTCCTTCAAAGTCCTATTTTCGACCATGGTTCTTTATCCTTCAAACTCAAAATCACTTGTAAATGGATTGTTGGGGTTGAGATTGCTTTCTTCAAGATTTTGTCGGATGTTACTCCTTAACCTGCGTAAAGTTTTCTTAATTTCTGAATCGTACTGCAAATCATTATGATTAGAAGATCGAGTTGCGGTCATAAACAAACAAAACAAGTGAAAAAAAAATTAGATTAAGAAAGATAAATAAAATTCTATGATAAAATTTCTTAAAAAAAAATAAAATACCTTAAAACCTAGAAAATTTTGATTTTTTTTAAAAATAAAATAAATAACTAAAGAAGCACAAAAATAAATTAGCACCACTCCCCCGCAACGGCGCCAAAATTTGGTGTGCTGTCGTAGGCACCCAAAAATAGTTCTTAAACCTCTAAAACTAATGTTGCAATGGAAGTAAGGGTCGATCTCACGAAGAGTGTGCAATTCAACAATTTATGCTTCGTATAACGATTGGGGGGTTTTGTTTATAACGAAATCAACCTTATAACAAATAACAATATAAATTAACGAGTTGTATTAAATCAATGAAACGAGTTTTGATCAAAGTCAACTTCCACCATTGGAGATTTATAACCATTCATCAATCCACAAAAAATAATCAATTCACATTCACAATATTCATCGTTGGAATAAATTCTTATTTCTCCTTAATTTTAGTTAATCAGAAACAAGCGTTCTAATTAACCCTAATTATCAAATAATCTCAGACCAGCGCTAAGGATTCAATTTAATAACAACTTTAAACAATAGAGAAATCGATGAACTAGATAACACAAACATCAGCGGTTGCATTCAATCTATTTAAATATTCTTCTTAAGATTTAATAACCTCTATCACAGAAAATTATCAAATCCTAGTGCTTCACAAATTATATGATTCAAACAATTACGGATTGAAGATTTAACTTAGTTATAGATTGCGATATGTGAAAAACTAATAGATCTCTTAGCAATCAAACATGGCAATCATAAAATTATGCATAGAAGAATGTTCAATACTGAAAATATAAATTAAACAATGAAAATAGGTGGATCTCACAGTTATAATATTTTTCAAGGCATCGGTATCCTTCAATCAAGCACCAAGAATTAGTTACACATGATAGATCTAAGAAAAATAGAGAGAAAATAGGCTGGAGGCGTTCTGGTACGTTCTGGGTTGTATTTAGGGTTGAAAAGTCGTGCAAGATATGTTACCAAACAAGTTTGAGTTGTAGAAGGAAAGTGGAGATTCAGGCTTCGAAGTGTACCATGCAGTCGCAAGGTCCAATGTCTTGCGGTCGCAAGGAGCAATTGAAATGTACCATTTTATTCCTTGAATTGCTTTGTGCGACCGTAAGGAATTAAAGCCTTGCGATCACATGGCTTTAAGAAAATTCCTCCGGACAGGCTTCAATAATTTGGTCATATCTTTCTCTTCTGATATCCGATTGAGCTGATTCAAGTTGCTTTGGAAAGCTAACTCAAAGGGCTAAACTTTGATTAAGAGAAAATCTTTAAATTTGATCGTTTTCCATGTCCAAAATTGGTCTCAATATGAGGCTGAAAATCGATGCATAACTTTTTCGCCTGAAAGTTGATATTTGATAATACTTTGATTATATTTCATCTATTTGACTTCTTTCTTCATCCAATTGGCCTCCAACACTCTCAAGTCTTCATCATAAGGTTTGATACAACTTTTAAATATTTTCACTTTGGTTCCCGAACTTTCACTTTCTTTCATTTTGGTCATTTTTCCTTTATTTCTTTCAAATTACGTCATATCCATCGAATTGCCACCTAAACCAAAATATGAGAATGCTAAGTACATTTAAGCATAAAATAGTCATATGAGCGCATTAAATAAGAAGGAAAAAATATGCAGTTTACATTCTTATCAGCTGCATAGATTTTAACTATGCAGGTGATTTAGATAAATAAATATCAATATCTTCTTATATGTTTACTCCTTGTGATGGGTACATTAGTTGATATCCCAACTGCAACATATTGTGTCTCTTTCATCTACTAAAACAGAATATATAGCCGCTTGCGATGTGATTAAGGGGTTTATTGAAGGGAATTGGTTTCATTGATGAAATTATTAGATTGTATAGTGATATTCAAATGCAATTCATCTTAGTAAGAATCATGTGTATCATGATACAATTAAGCACGATGATATAAAATTTCATTTTGTTAGAGATGTGGTGGATAAAGTTATGATTACACAAGTTAAGATTCCTACTGAATTCAGTCATTCTAACCTTGGTACTAAAATTCTTCTCATAAATAAATTTAGAAATTGCTTGAAAATTCTAAATGTTACTTGAAAGGTGTAATATTTAGAATAACAAGCAATGTAGTTTTATTGTTTGTAGTTTAAACTAACCCTAATATTTTGGTTTTCTACAGGTTTACCAGAACAATGTGAAACTAGAGTTAAAGCCAAAATTAGTTCAGCAAAATCAAGGGCGAATCCAGGGTTTTAAGCCAGCACGGGCGGCCGTTGACTACTTGATCCGTCTCATCGGCCTCAATAAAATATTAAGAACCCGTTTGAGGCTCATTTTTGCAAAAAATACATTTTGAAATAGTGATTTGATGGAGAATGTGTAGTTAAAAATAAGAAAAAAAAAATTAATTTGTGTGTAATATTATTTTATTAGAGAATGTGTTGTTAAAAAAAAAATGTATTTTCAAAAAAATGGGAATCAACAAGGCCTAAAATTTAAATGTAATAATTATTTTGTTCAAACTAAACAGATAAAATTATGTGATAAAAATTAGCCGTCCTCATCAAATTACATCATGACCAAGTTTTGAATAATTCAAAGGAAGAGTATGGGTGTTAAGTTTTATAATAGCAATTGCATCAAACTTAATATATATTATTTTATGAACTTTTTGACAAAGCTTCAACTGTTGCCATAATGGTCCAGGGTTCAAATTGTTAAGTGGAGGTCCCAGGTTCGAAACTTCAAGTCCCTTTTATTAATCAATTTGGAAAATATTGTATAGAACTAAAAATATTTCATAAAAAATTGGTTGGAAGATTCGAACCCAAGATATGAAGTAAAAAATAAGGGCGGTTCCTCACCAACCAAGCTATACTAGAAGTTTGAAAATATAAGGAATGACTAGTTATATAATTAAAATATATATATATTATCAACAAAAAAAAAATTATTCCCGGCGGATCCAGCACAGGCGGCCGCGGGGGCTGGCCAGGTGCTGGATCCGCCCCTGAGCAAAATAGAAATTGTTGGAGTTGACTGTCTTACTACTTGTTGATCTTTGACTGGTTGACCCTTGTTCGAAAAAAACGCATTTGTGAAATGCGATTTCTGACCTTTTTGGTTAAATGAATGATGAAATCAAGCCTTACACGTGGCATGCTTATGGGCGTTGGATATGTGTAAAATCTGTTTTAACCCATTTTTCACACAGATTGGTGCGTGTATGCCGGTTGGTTTTTAGTCGTCTGCTAGGGTTTCTCTCTGATTCATCCTCCTTTGATCTGTAAAATCTTTAGTGAATTTGTGATATACTGAGTACGTATATATTGATAGATTGAGTGAGTGGTTTACTGTGGTAAACTTGTATATTGCGAGGCAAGAGAAACTTGAAGAAATATATGGTATATGCCCATATCCTAATTGATTATTCCCTGGAAAGGGCATTTTCATGCTGTAGCAGTATTTACCCTTTTGGTCTATAATATAATTGTCTAGAATTGAAAATAGCTTACCACTTTGCACATATAGAAGTCTCATACGTAGGACTATCAATGGATTGGATTTTGATTCGAATCCAATGAAATTAATGCGAAATAGATTTAGGGTCTCAATCCAATAATCCGATCAAAATTCAAATCTGATAATCCGTTAACTAAATGGATCAAATATGAATATAGATCAATCCGATCCGATTTGTTATAAATAATTGAGTCGGTAAAATACTTTATGGCATATTATTTGTTATTAAAATAAATAAATTTAGAATAAAAAATTAATCAAATTCAAAACATAAAAAAGTTGAAAATTTTATAATTATTAAACATGGTTAAGAATTGGAAAAAAAAAAGTTGATTTCAACCAATATTTTAAAAACCTACCTGGAAAAGGATGAGGGTCAAGGGCCAAAAAGTTGAACCGGAATTGAATCGATATCGAACCGGTTGTCAAATTGAATAAATAAGTATATACTTAACTGTAAAATATTCTAAAAGCAATAGATTTTTTTAATTTTAGTTTACTAATTTAAAGTAAATAAATATCTATATTTTTCTTAATTAAATTTATTATTGTAATTTATTTTACAATTTCAAAAAAAAATAATTAATATGTAAAAATAATTTGATTTGTAAATGGAAATAATGAAGTAAAATATTTATATTTAGAATTGAAATTGAATTTTATCTTATCCCACATCGAATGTCCATAGAAAATTAGAATGTGATCTCTTCTTTAAAAAGGAACATCATGATCGTATAAGTTACAATAATGCTTGCTAGTAAAAGCAGGTGGGCATCAAGTTAGTTCAAAATTTTTTAAAGAACATAAATCATTTTATTTGGAAAGTTAACTGGTCGTTTAACGGTTTATTTGACGATTTTCAATTTTCCTTTAATGTGTGATTATTTGTTTTCAACATTGATTTGTTTTCCTAATTTTTATTAATTTCGGATCGAATATCCGATAACATAACAAATCGGATATGAATTTAATAATCAAATATCCGTTGGATTATTGAATCGGATCGGATATAGGCAGATTCGATCCATATTCGATCCTTTTTACAGCCTCATCCTAATTGAAAATTAATTTTGTCCTCAAACTTGAAGGAAATGGAAATTGACTTTAAAACCCTTGATTCTTGAAACCTAGAATTCTAGAAGTTTTAGGTACGTAGATTGTGAATAAAGGGTGTGCTACATAAATACTTTTTAAGGTTTAAAAAGTTTAGGAGTATTTAATGTAGAATTTTTAGATAAAGATTGATGTATTCAATCTATATTTTATAGACTTCTAAATATCTCTTAAAAATCGGCATATTCAATTAAAACTTTTTTGATTTTTTAAGTCTTGGGGCATTCGAAATGTTAATAACTTTTAAAAAAAAATATAGAAGTCTTTAGGTGTACTAACTTTTAAGTAAAAGTACAAAAATAAAATATCAAAATTTATCTCTTATTCATCCTAAGATTTTGGAAGACTTTCACAAAAAATAAAAATTTAATACATACATATATTATTTCGATATTTCTCTTCCATTTTCCCTTCTACCAACATTAGAGCCAAAAAAAAAACTACGGTTCTTTGTCTCTCTCTCTCTCATTATTTATTTCCATTTTCTAGGGAAAACATTAAATTGTAATAAAAGTTTCTTATACTTTTCTTTTCTTTTTTTTTTCATCCAATTTTTATTAAGAATATTCATTTGTGTTAAATTTTATATAAAAAGACTAATTTATAATTAAATTTAGATATATCAATTTGTTGTTTACATTTCAAATGTATGACAAATTGTAATACTGAACATTAAATAGTGATTAATGATAAATTAGAATCGTGTGTCACGAACAGTGGTTGATGGAGAAAAATAAATATTTGTTCAGTTCTCCACTTTCAACGATAAAAAAAATGATTGATCAAAGTCTATTGAGTTTTAATCATAATGATCATTTAACAAATAATGACTCTAGTTATCAAATGATTGAACAATTGGGAGAATATACTAAAGATACTCAATTGGAATTAATAAAAGGTATTTATTAAATTATGAGTGTACATGCTCAATAGAAAAATCTAACTATATTTCTCTTCACATCAAATACTAATAGCTATATATGGTAGAAATATAATAAATTAAATTAAATTAGAATAATCTCATTCTAGTTTTTCAAAAAAAAAAAATCTTAAACTCTTGTAACTTGTTTGGAAAGACATCCATCAAACCAATGATGTATTTAAATCTAAAAAATAACAAAGTGATACAACTTATTAGATTGTAAAAATAATGGAAAGTAAAAAAATTCAAAACTCTAATTAATGATTGAAGATATTAACATAAAAAATTTGACCTTATTGTCTATACTATTTACTCCATTATAGCTTTGTCAAACAGTCGACGGGTGTGGTACCAACACATTCTTCAATACAAATCATATGAGAAGTAGGTCAACCCAAGAATGCATCAGGTTTCATAACTACATCAACCCAAACTCTCACAGCATTAGATCTAGATGTGATGAACCAATATTTTTGGATCATTTGAAGACCAACCTCCTTGTGCCACATCTTCTCATGTTCTCGTGTTCCAGTCCAATAGCTTACACTTGTCGTTGAGTGTATTAATGTTTACACTCTTCAATAACACAATTTTAGAAACCAGGTTATTGTCTTTATATATATGATCAATGAAAAGGAATGATAAATGTTATTGACGAAGATGGAAGTTGTTTACTAGATGACTCTTCACTCCGTTTTTCCCGAGGCTACAAAAATAGAAATTTCAAGAACTACCAACTAAATTCTTTGAAAGCAAAAATATATATCTCATATTTCACTTAGGGAAACTTACTAGCATGTGTTTTTTCGGTAAGTCATTGATTGTCGTCTCCATACTTGCCACTTGAACTTTCAAATGATTTTGTTCCTCTCTTAAATGAGTTATACTAGACTCCCTTTCACTTAATATAGAATACTTTGTATAGCAAACTCCACTTCCAATCCTTCATGATTGTCCACGATTCTCTGGATCAAGTATTTTTAAAACAGCGTCTTCTTTTATATTAGTTCTAAAGGCATGTTGACTCACTTCTTACAAATTTTCTTGAAAGACCATATATAAGTGCACACACGTATATAGAACTAGAAAAAAAATGAAGTTAATACTTACAAGCATATTTGCAACATGTTTTTATATAGGTTCACCATTCTTTTTTATATGTGTTGCTGTTGAAACCTCCTTTCTACCTATATAAGATGGATTGTTGCTCTTTTGCTAAGAGAAGGAAGAATAACATAATAAAAATCTAGAAAAATTAATCTACTTAGTGAAATTAAAGAAGGCTTGTGGAATATTACCATATCTTCACGCAATCTAGAAATCCCTTGCAACAACATGTATGCGGAATTTGTTTTTCCCGAATTTCTCTAAAATTTTGACTTTTTGTTTCATTTGGTGCATCTCTAATCTTTTCCATAAGTCGAGACTTTGATGCCCTCCAAAGTCCATACATTTCTTTAAAAATGTAATCTCTTGCTCGAGCTACTTTTGCTTTTGGGAAAAGCTAGCTTGCTGCCCAAGTCTACCTCACAAAAGCAACTCATATCATAATTCAACCTGCAACTTATAAATTTTCGGTTTAATGCAATATCAAAATATATATTACATATTTAATATAACTGTAAGTTGTAGAACACCACTTTGCACCAAGATTAACCGGGCCCAGTCTCCAAATCGAACACCACAATCCACAAAACCACCACAAACCTTCACTTCCAATGTTTGGTTGCTCCAAACCAGATTTATAACCCACAAAGAGCTATGGAGGAGAAGGATAAATAGCCAAAAATGTTAACCACACAGATTAACTTAAGAAGAAGAGAACAATCCACTACCAAGAACACAAAGCAAGGCAAAGAAGGCACAAAGCAACTGTGGAAGTCGACTTCTCTCGAGGCACAAAGAACGGCTATTCTTTTCTCACTTTGTTGGACAATAGAATGGGTATGTATATAGAGAATGGGATGGGCTTTTAGGTCATAGGCCCAATAACACAAAGAATAGTGGGCTATCAACCGGTAAGAGCCATCCTAATTCGGGTTGAGCCATGAGCAACCCTAATTAAATTAGGTTGCTTCGAATGGCCCAAGTGGGTTACGTGAATAGTTCCATAAATTGTGGTGTCGATATATATTCAGTCAATTGGCCAATGCCGACTGGATAAAAAAACAAACGAGACTTTCATCATCGTCCAGGGAGGTCGTTTGACAACAAATTGCCTAACAATAACCACAAATTATTAGAAGAAAGTACCTGAATATATTTCCACATAGTAAGTTTCATATCATCTGAAAGATATTGTCAATCAGCAAGTGAAGGTATAGTCTCCCTCACAAGATGACCTAGAAAGGAAGATAAAGTGATCGATAATGATTGTCCCATTTCATTAAACTTTACTTCAATTGGAACAATGACTTCCTTCAAGTTTTTCATCTAGGTAGGTCATCTCTTCTTCCTTCGGACTTCTTGAGTCTATCCTTGAGAGGGCACAAAAGTTTTTTGAAATAAACTCGTATCTTCCAAATGCATTCTTTGATTTCCAGTACACTCAAGTCTACATCATCTTCTAGGGTAACCTCATTTGATGTCTCCCCTGTAAATGTTCTAGTCGCAGACCTCTTTACACAATTTGCGCCGGTGAATCAATAGGTAGGCAATCATTTCCATGAAATTCCTTACTCATATTCATGTTGCAGAAAGGCTAATTAGTACGAGTGCCCAAAGAATCAGAATGTTATTGAACTATTTTGGACACTTCAAGTTGTCCACTTGTAATTTTTTCGTATTGATCTCTTTTTATGTGGTGCAATTGTATCATCAACATCCTTCTTTCTGGTATTCACAATTCTGTTCAACCTATTTCAGAAAATATGAGAACCATTATTAGAATTCTACTTTAAAAAATCGAAAAAAAAAATGACATATAAAATTAGTAAACAAGACTCACCATTGCAGGCCGACAAAAGAATACAAACATAAACTAAAGATTACGAACAAAATTAGAAAGCACCAAAAAAAAAGAAAAGAAAAAAAAAAAACGACACATGCACACACAAAAAACCTGACACAAAAACAATAAACATATGCTAACCTAGAAGTATAACAACACAAGTAATAGTACATGAAATATAAAAACACATAATATAGAAGCTGATTACTAAAGAAGCAACATAACATGATTCCATTTTTAATCCAAAACTTCCAATCTCAAATTAAAATACCCTCAGTCTCTCTTACATAGTTAACTTTCTCGTTCACATCACCAATGTTCAATGAAAATGTATTTTCAACATTTACTTCCTTGTTCTAATCATATACTTCCTCGTTCTCATCATATATTTCGAGATCACGAAAACTTCTGCATAGTGCTTTCCAGGCCACGTACTAATTAGAGGAATCATTTTCTCTTCAATGAAACACTTGTTTAGCTAAAGTAAAAGGATCTTTCAAGAAATTATTTTCACCTTGGTGTAAATTAACAAGTGTAAAGCAATCATCCACTTTAACACCGTTAACATCATTTGCCGAGTCACACTTAAAGAGTGGAATCTTCATTATGTAGTAATCTTTAAAAAAAATGGGATTTGGGTGATGACTTTAAAACCAAGACTTATCAACCTTACTAAATTTGAACAGAGCAACGGCAAGAAATTAAAGAATAAACCATAGAAATGTTATTAGAATGCCAATGAAAATTGACAAAGTAACACCAAAAAAGTAAAAGCAAAGTCGAGGTAAAAGTTGAACTCTTTGTATTTAAATCGAATTTGCCTCGTAACGGTGTCTACGGATGATGGCATTCAACTTCCAAGATACAATAATTATCTTTTTGTGTTTGTAACACTCCAAAACAGAAGAACAACGAACCAAATATAGGTTTATGTACTCCTATATAATGAAATGGAAAAACGATTTTTGTGTAGAGTTTCGGCTAAGAAAAGATGAAATTTTATGTTGTTCCATAGGGATGTCAACGAGCCGAGCCGAGCCGGAAAAAAAAAAGTTCTAGCCGAGCCCGAGCTTTTTTGGGCCCGAGCCGAGCTTTTGACCCGAGCCTTAGTGGGCCGAGCCGAGCCGGCTCGGTTTTTTTTTTTTTTTTTTGTGGCACCTTATAGGCTTATGTCGGATAACATGTTAGATTTATAAATGAGTAACTATCCATTATAACAAAGTAAGAAATCTTTTTAATGATCGATTTAAATTTTCTTACAAATTTTAGTAACCATTGATGAAATTAGCTAAATTTTTAAATGTAATTAAGCGATATATATCACTAATAATTTCACTTAATATAGAATAATAAACATTTGTGTAAATGAGAAAATACTTACTTTAAGTATTTAGGTACTTAGAGTTTTAGAGAAATGAAAACAGTAATAAACTAATAATACAATAAATATTAAACAAACAAATATTACCCATTTTTCAAAATAATCTATGTGATACATTATGAGATAAATTTGCCACTTATAATTAGTTTATTAGTTTCATGATGAGTAGAATAAGTAGGCAATTTTTTTTTTTTTTTCGCGGGCCGGCCCGAGCCTGGCTCGGTGGAACCCAGCCAGAGCCGGCCCGGCTCGGGCTTTTTCCGAGCCGTGCGAGCCGCCGAGCTTTTTTGCCATCCCTACTGTTCCATGATTGCTATTATTGAAATAAAGTAATGGAGGTCCCAAGAGTCTTATTTATAGAGGATGAGAGGTTGTAAGTGAAGAGACATGCCTCAAAACTCAGCAATATTTGCCAAAGATCGCAGCTTTTGCTATCGCCCGCCTCGCTTGTGCGTCCCTCAAGCATTAGAAACAGAGAGTCTGTCGCTCGCCTATTACTCAAGCGACAATCTCACCGCTCGACTCTCGAGTGTTAGGCGAGCGGTGGAGTCTGACAAATTCCAGGCTAGTTTTTCACTTTTTTCTATCCAACTTTGGATTTCTCATTCATCTGGAGTTGATTTTGATATTCTAAATATACCACAATGATCTATTCGACGAGTAGAATAAATTAATCTATTTATTTCCATAAGTTAACTATAGGATCAAGTCCGAATAATTGTCCAAAGTTGGCACGATAGTCATTTTTTCATTGTTTTAATACTTAATCAATTTCAACAAATCTAATGAAATGATTTCACTAATGATTCCATAAAATGCAACAACATCAGAAACTTGTGCTTTATCCTTTGCACTAGCTCTACACATGGTTGTCACTTCAATTGATGACCCACTATTTTGTGTAGACTTCTCAACATCTTTTATGTGGAAATGTTGCCCTCCGCTAATATATCCGGTGTAGGAGATTGCTTGCATATTAGGACTATATGCAAGTCATTTTAGACCATCTAACTTATTTAAGGCTAGTCGTGGGCCGGTTCGGTTCGGGTTTTTTCGATTACAAAAGTTTCGGGTATTTAATAAATGGAACCGTCGGGTCCAAATATAATTATGGAACCGTTTGGGTTCGGTTCCGTTCGGTTTCATACCATAATTAATTTTTTTTAACATTTACAACAACACTACATAAATACAACTAATGACATTTTCATTCGTAACTTTTACAAATTAACGTAGCATAGTTTAAAAACACATAAATAACAAGATGTTCAATAAGATTAATTCAATTAACACAAATACCAAAAAGTAGATACTAATATTAAAATATCGATGATCCATATTAATAATTTCTTTGTTTCAAGCAGCCTGCATAAAAAACGAAATATAAATTAAAAGTTATCAAAATAAAATATTTTTGAAGCATTGGTAACACTTACCAACTATTTGATAAGAAAACGCAGAATCAAATCATCAATAGCTTCGTGCCTTCGTTATACTTGAATAAAAAATTATTTCTGTGAAGAACAGTGAGCAAGTTAGGCTGAATCGGTTGGGGTAGAGGGCAGACTTCGACGGTATAAGGGTTTCGAACTTTCGGTAATGACGAAGAATTGGAAGAACTCGACAAAAGATCGTACACAGGGTAAGGGTTTGAGAATTTGTTTTAATTTTATATAAAGTTATAAATGGCAAATTGGGTTTCAATTTTTTAAAATGAGCTTGAACAGGCTACAAAATAGCAAATTGGGTTTTGTAAATAATTTTTCAAATAGGCTTGAACAGCCTAGTAAATAAATATATTATAAAAAATAAATTTGACTAGATTAATGTGTTAATTTGTTTTAAAAAATTTAATTAATCCAATATAAAAAACAAAAAAAAATATTTAGATTCAGGTCTTATTCGGTTTTTCGGTTCTTGGTCTAGACCCGAGACCCGACCCAAACCGTTAGGTTCTCAATTGGGGTACCCGTTCGGATATTTAATTTATGAAGAACCGCTCGGTTCGGTTCGGTTCGGGACTTTTGTCCAGCCCTAAACTTATTACTTGTGGTAAATCCTACTTTAATCTACCAAAAAGATAAACATGTGTCAACATTCTTATATATATATATACCCCGTTAAGATTCACATTATCTTGAAGGATAAGGTGATAAAATGGAAAGAAGAGATAATATCATAGTTTGAATGAAATATAACTTAAACCATTTAACACGATACCAATATTCTAAAAATCGGTCTGATCATCGACCCAAAGGGTCAAACAGTTGAATCGAGGTTGTACCGAGGTTGATTCAAATTTTAGGAAAAAACATAAATAGATTTATATTCTACATTTAGAAAATCTCTATTTTTATTAGTTGAAGTGGCATTAAAAATCCATTATTTAACATTTATAATTTATGGAGCAATTTAAGATCAAGCGACGACATTAAGCCCCTGTATGATGGAAAATAAAATCAAGATTTTGTTGGGTTGTGTACCTATATAGTATATTTCTGTTGATATAATAATAATAATAATAATAATAATAATAATAATAATAATAATAATATTCTTATATTAAATAAAATTACATTTATTTCATTTATTGTACTTATTTATTATTGAGTATGCGAATTAAAGTGCTTATAATCACTTGTGATAGTATAAGTTTGGTACTTGCGTTGAGAAGTATAGTGTGACATAATTTATATTTTGATTATAAATAATTTGTTCACAACCAATGTACAAGTGTTGATACCTTGTACGGTATGGTTGAAGTATTGTTCGATTCAGGGGCGAATCCAGCCTTATCGTTCAGCACGGGCGGAGACCGTTGACCAATGATCGTTGACTGTTGACCATTAACTGATGACCATTGACAAACAAAGATCGTAACAGTCGAAATGAACAAGAGCTGAAAAACATTAACTCTCAATTCTGGTAAAGAAGATTTGTTATAATAGTACCAGATAGAGGGGTCGTCCTATGCTGCTGCCAATGACATTGTCTTTTTTGAGATGTATCACCACAAAAATTGAGGTTTGATCAATTAAAAATTTGATAAACTTTTAATAAAATTTTATCGAACAAGCTAATATTATTGTAATAATTTCTTGTCGTTTCTCCGGTGTAATTTATGGCCCAGATCAGCCGCAATTAAATGTTTAAAAGCTTTGAGATGTTGCCTAGCCGATTCAAAAACGACTAAACTCAATGTAAACCAACTTTTTATTTATTTATTTATTTTTATTTTTAGTCAAGCAATTCTATTAATCATTAATATCCTCACAAACAAATGACAAAATAAATCAACTTAAGTGCTATAATAAAAATTAGCAATTTCAAATCCTAAGAAAATTAGTTGGCAATAATCTTGGGATTCAAGTGATACACGGAATTTCTAAGGTTAGTTATTCCATGCTTAATTTTTCAGGATGCCCTTGTATAACTTCATGAAAGTATTTTCCATACAATCATTTTATAATAATTCCTGTTTGGATTGATATTTAAAGTTCAACTTCAGACAAACAATTTGAAATTATGTCAGGAGTTTGGTAAATTAAAGAAAAAAATTATCATAAAAAAATTTATATCATCAAATTGTCTATAATTAAAACAATAAGTTTAGACATAATTAATTCATTTTTTCTCTTAAATTTAATGATATTCCAAAAGTAACTCATCTTTCCAAATTATATATTTTTTAGATTATTTTAGTACTATATGAATTATGCTTTTATTTCGTAGTTTTTATTAAATTTCAAGATTTGATAAATATTAAATTTTTTTATTTTAAAATAACTATAGTGAAAATATGGTCTTAAAAAATTGTTTTGATAATGTCATTTCTTGTTATAAAACTTGAAATAAATTTTACAATCCGCGATAATATCATAATAGTAATAATGCAAAATATCATAATTATAGTAAGTATTCAATAAACATTTTTTTAACCAAATCTTATAATGCTAATCCTATTGCAATTCTGAAATAAAAATTTTCCTAACACTCTGATTTTCTTCTAATTACATCAAATACCAAATGTCCAAATCAAGCCTCATCAACTCCTATCCTATGTTTGGGCCCACTCTTCTCTTTCTTCTCATGCCATTCTTCTTTTTCTTTTTCTTTTTCTTATCTTTCTTCTCAACTTCCAGTTCCAGTCTCATCCTCTACTTCTTAGTTCTGAGGACACATTTTCTTTCTTGACAACAGCATCTGGTGCAGGGCTACCATCAACCTTATCTAGCTTGCGCTTCTGTCCTTCATCTCCATCAACATTAAGACAGCAAAAAAAATGCATCGTCTTCTTTATTTCTTTCTTCCCGGCGGACGGCGTCGGCAACCTTACCTGGAGAAGCTCCCTGCGGATCCAGCACGGGCGGCCGCGGGGGCTGGCCAGATGCTGGATCCGCCACTGGTTCGATTCACTATTTGATTTTTGATTTGGCCTTATCGCAAAAATAGTTAAATGTAACATTAGTACACTTTGAGTGTATTCAACGGACTACATGTTGAGTTTAATTCTATAATATAACCATACGAGAATGAAATTCTAATTAATCACTATCTATTTCATCTAAATCTCTTGACAGAATTATGTATATATTTTCTTGATTTTAATGGTTATTTGATTCACCAATGGGTGAGATCAATTTAATTGGTCAAATATCTGGATGAGTTGGAAACTTGAGAATGAGTGAAGTACAGAACATGAATTCGCATTGGGAACCATCGCCCTGAAAAATGAGCAGAGTGGTCAATTAAATATTTTCTATTGAACGGTTAAAATTTGATCTCGATGTTTAGCGATAGCTAAATTTCAACATCTATGATCAGTTCACATAATCATTGAAAAAAATAGCATTTAAATTAGTTAGAATAATTAGAAGAGTAAAGCAGTCATTTATGCTTATACCTAATTATCGAATCTCGAATGGGGATAAAAATTCATTTAAGATATGTCAAATGAAAGTATTACAGATTTATAAGTTTCTGTGATCTTATATATTCCAAAAGTTCAGCATATTGCCTTTAGTGGAAAAAGCAAAGACTAATAATTAGATTGAGTGGTTTAGAGTTGACTAGATAGGATCTAATGATTGAAACTTGGATAATATATGTTCGATTAGGTCCTTGTGGTAGCCCTATTAAATATTGGGACTTAATTGCGGTAATTGTAATTGTTTTGGACTTAATTGTAATTATAATAATTTTTTTACTTAATTATGATTATTATGAAAGTTGTAAACTTAATTATAATTGTAATTGAAGTTCTAGTACTACACATGTAATTAAATGTAAACTAGTTGGATGTGAGCTTTAATTAAAACTCTTACTTGAATTTTAATTGACACTCTTATTTGAAATTGGAATTATTATTATATAAGGATTGAAACTATTTATCTCTATAAATAGAGACTAGATGGAACATCGAAAACCTACAATAACAATCATAATACATAATTCCATAGTGTTCAAATTTGGAGAGAAAAAATAATTATTTTCTTACTTCATTCAATTGTCCAAACCAAAAATTAGTTTTTTTATTTAATTAAAACAATGTACACATTCACTGGTGTAGTCTTAACTTTGGGAAATACCATAGAAGATTTGGAGGTTTGAAATATCAAGTTTTTGCAATTAAAAATCTAGGAACTCGTGATCTAAAAAATTGGAAGTTCATGATTTAGAATTAATTCAAAAATTGACAATCGAATTTAGGTAAAGATTCGAATTTTTTATTCTTGATATAATATACACATGAACATTTTGACGATCTTGTTTATTGAACTAAAGAATTCTAAGTAATTCTACTCCTGCATTCCAACATATTTTTTATTTAAATTAGAGTCAACAATTAATTTAAATCACACATTTCATGAGACTCATAAATTTTCGACCACACATTTCATCTACTTTTATCAAAATATATTAAAAACTGATTTTAATCCACACTAAATAGGGGCTAAATGTGCTAAAACAATGTTTTAGATCATATTTCCAAACACTACCATGAACATGTTGCCCACCTTTTTTACCATATTCAATTCATTCAATTAAATTCGCCTATGTCTCTTCAATCACATAAACAAATATATGTATTTGTATATGATGTTACCAAAATCGCCAACTTTTGATTCCCGAACTTGACAATTCATGATGATTACAGACGAAAAGACGTCAAGGTATGCCAATGTCACCCCTCCGATGTTTAAGTTAACGAAAATTGGAAATATAAGCATAAAGTTACAAATTGACACTACAACAAAAATAATCATTTGCAACATTAAAAAGGCAACATTTGTTGATAAATATTACTAAAAGAGTCTTTTGGCAACATTTTAGTAAGTGAATATTGTCTTTGGTTAATATAAATGAGTTTTGGCAACGTTTTATAGAAAAATGTTGCGATGGACCCCTTTTTGCAACGTTTATTGAGTGTTGTGGAAGGTTTTCTTTTTCGCAACGTTTATCAAACGTTGCAAAAAGAAAAACCTTTTGCAATGTTTGACAAACGTTGCAAAACGTGTACTTTCGCAACGTTTGTCAAACATTGTGAAAGGTCACACTTTTCGCAATGTTTATCAAATGTTGCTAAAAGTGAGACATTTCGCAACGTTTGCCAAACGTTGCGAAAGGCTTTTCTTTTTGCAACGTTTGTCAAATGTTGTTAAAAGTTTTACTTTTGCAACGTTTTTTGAACGTTGCAAAAAGTTTTGTACGTTTTTTCCAAATTAAATTATATACGGCACAAATGATAGAAATCAAAAATAACACAAACCCTAACATTCCTTCCATTCATTCCTCTCCCGTCCTCGGATGCCAATCCAGCGTGCATCTACTGTGATGAACTTGGAATTTACACTCCATAATCCTGTTTCTTCCTCCTACAAAATCCTCTACTGTGAGGAATTGGAATTTGATATCCCTTTTGCAAAAACCCTCCAACCTACGTTTCCACTGCATGCGGCTGTTATTCAGCCTCCACGATTCAACCTCATAGTTCGATTTAGCCTCCGCGATTAAACCTTGTTCAATTTAACCTGGTCCATCCTTGTAGCCACTCCGCCACGCATGCCACCGCCACTCCGCCCATCGCCCGCTGCCAATAGCCAAGTGCTAGTCCAAAGATCAGTTTTGCTTTGCTTTGCCTAAAGTTCAATCATTATTTGATTCTAGAATTTTAAATTTTGAAATATATTTGTGATTTGTTGGTGGAAGTGTCAATTGGTTGGTGTACTCATGAATATTGTTTTTCCTTAACTTCAGTTTAATTTTAGGAATGATGAGCACAGTAGATTGCTAGTGGAGAGGCTAAAGATAATGCTAATTTTCAGCCACTGGGAGGTGATTGGTATTGAGCCTGGACTTTCTGGATATCACACTAGTATATGAAGTTTTAGGAATTATTAGAATTTAGCTTGAGTGATACATATTGTTAGATACCTGGTCGTGACCCCTTTTTACATCACTAGCCTATTCCTGTAGTTGTATGGTGAAATGGGGTGTTTATATAATGCTAGGAAAATATTTGAAGAAATGTCAGTGAGAGATATGGTTTCTTGGGGTTCTATAGTATATATTTATGTTCAAAATGGGGAGGCTAGAGAATGTGGATAGCGATTATTGCATGCTATAATCAAAATAGATGCTTTCAAAAAGCATTAACAACATTTATTGAGATGCAAGAGAGTAATGTGGATATGAATACCGTTATGTTGATGAATGTGATAGGAAGCCGTTCACACTCTGAAGAAAAATATTAATATTGCAATGGTAAGAGTAAACAATGGAAAATAGCAGAATGACTGGAAAGACACGAGACTATAATTCCCTCTACTTCACTTAGTGTTTTCTTTCATACCCTCCCTCAACCCCTTACAAGTTTATTTATACCCTTCCCCCCTCCCCAACTGACTCTAACAAACATGACACTGACTCTTAACAAAATGACTGTGACCCTTAACAAAATACTGACTCCGCATACTTCTATAGGCCACTACTTTGCCCTGCTGTCAAGTGGCTGGTCCACTCCATGTGCTTGTTTGGCCCCTTTGTTACGTCTTGAGTATGTAAACTTAATTGGGGGCTTATCAAATACTCCCCCCAATGTAGTCACCTTGTCCACAAGGTGCCAAGAAGGAAATTGTTGGTTTATCAAGTCGAACGGTTCCCAAGTTGCTTCCATCGGAGACAGTCCTTTCCACTGAATCAAGACCTCCATAGCTTCAGTTGTTCCTTTTTTAGGCTGCCGGAATCCCAAAACCATTTCAGGTTTCACGAGGAGTTCCCAGTCTTCTCCCAGCTGAAGAGGCAGGGACGAGGTGACCGGCACATGCCCTACCACCTTTCTCAGTTGCGAGACATGAAAAACAGGGTGGACACGAGTACCAGCTGGTAAAGACAATCTGTAAGCCATTTTTCCCACCCTGGCCAGAATTTCGAATGGTCCATAGTACCTCGGGGCTAACTTTTCATTGTAGCGAGCCACTAGTGATCTGCGCCTATATGGCCTCATTTTCACATACACCCAATCTCCTGTCAAATATTCCACATTCCTTCTATGTTTGTCTGCTGCCAACTTCATCTGTTGTTGGGCCTTATGGAGATGTAGTTTTAGTTCATCCAAAACTCTGTCCCTCTCTTCCATCTGCTGTTCCAATGCTGAGATGGTCGTGGTTCCCCTTTCGAAACGAATTAGCGGAGGCGGTTCACGTCCATATAGGATGCGGAAGGGGGTGAACTGGGCCGATACGTGATAGGAGGTGTTGTAAGAGTATTCAGCCCAAGGTAGGAACTGATACCATGTTTTTGGCTTTCCTGATGCAAAACACCGCAAATATGTTTCAACCCCCCTGTTGACCACCTCCGTCTGGCCGTCGGTCTGTGGATGATAAGCTGAACTATGTTTTAACGACGTCCCCTGTAGTCGAAAAAGCTCACTCCAGAATTTACTCACGAACACCTTATCTCGATCAGAAATTATAGAACGGGGCATTCCATGTACCTTGACCACTTCCTTAGCAAACACGGCCGCAACCGATGGGGCTGAAAATGGGTGCTTTAGGCCAATGAAATGTGCATACTTGCTTAAGCGATTCACGACTACTAGAATTGAGTCAACCCCTTCTGATTTTGGCAAGCCTTCTATAAAATCCATCGAGATGTCCTCCCATACTTGGTCCGGAATGGGTAATGGCTGGAGAAGTCCCACCGGGGCCAAGGTAGAATATTTTTGCTGTTGACATGTTACACAAGCAGCCACATAAGCTCGGATATCCCTTCTCATTCCTTTCCAGAAAAAAGTCTCAGCCACCCTCCGGTATGTCTTCAGAAAACCCCCATGGCCGCCTACTTTGCTGTCATGTCCTTCTTGTAAGGTCATCTGTACGTATGGTGTGTTCCTGGGTAGCACTAGGCGGCCCTTATACATCAAGTTGTCTTGCAACAAGGAATACCCAGGAAAATCTGTTTGTCCATTTCGCAATGATGTTAGCACCAACTTCAGCCCTGTGTCATCTTCTACTGCCTGTCTGACCTCAGCCAACTCCAAGGTGTTTGGTACGCTCAATACCAGTAATGTTGTGGTTGCATCCACTCTAGAAAGCGCATCAGCCGCCTTATTCTCAAGTCCAGCCTTATATTCGATGTCGAAATCAAACCCCAACAGCTTAGTTAGCCATTTCTGATATTCTTGATTAACTTCCCTATGCTCCAACAGAAATTTTAGGCTACGTTGATCCGTTCGCACAATGAATCGGCGACCCAACAGATAGTGCTTCCACTTCTGTATGGCCAAGACGATGGCCATAAGCTCTCGTTCATATATTGACTTACAGCGAGCTCGTGGAGAAAGTGTCTGACTGAAGTATGTAATAGGTCTGCGATTTTGCATGAGTACCGCCCCTATTCCATATCATGAAGCATCAGTTTCGACCACGAATGGTTGTGTGAAATCTGGTAGTCCCAAAACCGGTACTGTCATCATAGCTTGTTTCAAGTTTTTGAACGCTTCCTCTGCCTCTTCTGTCCATCCAAAACTGTCTTTTTTTAACTGTTGTGTTAAGGGCCAAGCTATGCTCCCATAGGATTCTACAAACCGGCGGTAGTAGCCCGTGAGTCCCAAAAATCCCCTTAGCTCTTTAATTGATTTCGGCCTTGGCCAATTTCTCATTGCCGCCACTTTGGATTCGTCTGCTGCTACCCCAGTGGCTGAAATAATATGCCCTAAGTACTCCAATTCCTGCTGACCAAACCGACACTTCTTTTCATTTGCGTATAACTGGTTGTCTGCAAGCACCTGCAAGACCGTTTTCAGATGGCCCCCATGCTCCTCAACTGTGCGACTGTACACAAGGATGTCATCGAAGAACACCAGAACAAACTTCCTAAGGCTCCCCTTAAACACCTCGTTCATGAGTGACTGGAAGGTTGCTGGGGCATTTGTTAGTCCGAAAGGCATGACAAGAAATTCATAATGCCCTTCGTGGGTTCTGAAAGCTGTCTTGGGCACATCTTCCGGCCTTACCCTAATTTGGTGGTACCCGGACTTCAAATCTATTTTGGAGAATACAGTGGCGCCTCCGAGCTCATCCAGTAGCTCATCAATTACCGGAATCGGAAATTTATCGGGAACCGTAACCTTGTTCAACGCTCGATAGTCCACACAAAATCTCCAACTCCCATCTTTTTTCCTCACTAACAGAACTGGGCTTGAAAATGGACTAATACTGGGTTGAATTAGTCCTGCCGCCAACATCTCCCGAACCAGCTTTTCAATCTCATTTTTCTGGAAATGGGGGTATCGATAGGGTCGCACACTTACTGGGGCAGTCCCCGGATGTAGAAGAATAGCATGGTCGTGTCTTCTTGATGGGGGTAGACAACTAGGCATCTGAAATACGAGATGGAATTCCTTCAACACTTTCAAGATTAGTTCTGGAGGTTCCGAGCATTTCGGCTGATCCTGAACCGTGATGTTTCCCAATTCTAACAGCGCCCCTTCACCTTGTGCCCTAAGTGCCTTTAACATTGACTTCATAGACACCGAAGTTTTGTTCAGACTCGAATCTCCCTGCAGGATTACTCACATGCCTGCTGCAATGAAAGCCATGGTTAGAGTTTGCCAATTAACTTGCATGTCCCCCAGTTTGCGCAACCATTGCATCCCTAGGATGACATCCGAACTGCCTAACTCCAATGGTAAGAAATCATCCTCTATCGTCACGTTCTGGAGTTGTAACTTCACCCTTTTACAAATCCCTTCCCCTTTAACCGTCAGTCCGGTGCCCATAATGACCCCATACCCTGTAGTACTGGATAATGGGAGCCTCGATTGCTGGACCACCTCTTCTGAGATGAAATTATGCGAAGCTCCACAGTCAATCAGCACAACTACTTCTCTGTCCCCCATCTTGCCTCAAATTTTCATTGTTTCAGGAGTGGTAAGTCCCACCACCGAATTTAGGGACAGTTCAACAGGAGTCCCCACTCCTTCCGTGACACCACTAGCGTCACCTGAGGGTTGCTCGCTGTAGTCAGAGAATTCTCCACCGGCGACTCCATCGGAATCTCGCTCTTCCTCTCCCCCGGGCTCCTCTTCCTCATTTTCCCGTATGACCATCACCTGTAGTTCTTTATTTCTGCACCTATGCCCAATAGTAAACCTCTCATCACACCTATAGCACAAACCTTTCTCCCTCTTGGCCTGCAGCTCTGCATCTGTTAGCCGCTTGAAGGGGACGGTGGGTTTCGAAGAGTAGTGCGGCCGGGCAGGAGAAAAATTGACGGGCACCGTCTGTCGTTGGAGAGTTGTGGAGGTCTGGGAATTTAATGGACTAAAACTCACCTGGCTTCCTTTGAATTTATTTGGGCTGGGCATGCTTGGGCTGCCTAGGATAATGGCATTTCTTTCTTCAACACGCTGGGCCATATTCATTATGTCCTCCAAGCCCATTGGATTTAGTAGTTGGACTTCTGCCTTAATACGTGGATTGAGCCCATTAACGAAATTGCACTCTAAAACTTCTTCTGAGATGTTTTGCAACGGTGAAGCCAGCTTCTCAAACTGCCGGCGGTACTCCTTCACCGTGGACGTTTGCCGGAGAGCCAAGAATTGGGCACACAACGATCCTTCCTGTGACGGCCGGAATCGCTGCAACAGTCGCACCTTCAATTCCTCCCAATTTCTCATGGGTCGTCTTCGTTCCTCCCATTGATACCAAACCAAGGCATCACCATCCAGACAAACTGCCGCTGCATCCCATTTCTCCCCTTCTGATAATCGATTCACGATGAAATATCGCTCCACCCGGAAAACCCACCCATCCGGGTCATCTCCGTCGAATACCGGCATGTCTAATCTCCTGATGCGAGTCTCTGTTTTCCCTTCACTTCCCCCTCCGCTCTCCCTGTTTGGACCTCCCTTCGCACTCGCCTGTGCTTCACCTAACACCGGAGATAAGTTCGAGAAGTTTTCAGTGACTGTACTCTTCTCTTTTCTTTCGCGATCCTGGGTGTCTAGCGACCTCATCAACACTTCGAATTTGCCCATCACTTCTTTCTGCAATTGCAGGAAGTCTTGCCTCATAGCATCCATTCCGGACTGGATCGCTGCTTGGTGAGCAGCTGCTTGTTTTTCTATTACCTCCACGCGGTCTGATAAGGTCATGGTTGTATTGGTTGGATCAGGTGCTCTGATACCAATTTGATAGGAAGCCGTTCACACTCTGAAGAAAAATATTAATATTGCAATGGTAAGAGTAAACAATGGAAAATAGCAGAATGACTGGAAAGACACGAGACTATAATTCCCTCTACTTCACTTAGTGTTTTCTTTCATACCCTCCCTCAACCCCTTACAAGTTTATTTATACCCTTCCCCCCCCCCCAACTGACTCTAACAAACATGACATTGACTCTTAACAAAATGACTGTGACCCTTAACAAAATACTGACTCCGCATACTTCTATAGGCCACTACTTTGCCCTGCTGTCAAGTGGCTGGTCCCCTCCATGTGCTTGTTTGGCCCCTTTGTTACGTCTTGAGTATGTAAACTTAATTGGGGGTTTATCAGAATGTTGTTTCTTCTTGTGCTAGGTTGGGATGGCTTAGAGAAGGGAGGTCTATTCATGGATATGTTATTAGGAACAACATTGACCTTGACATGGATTTTCTCTGGGATTTGCTCAAGTGTCTTCCTTATCTCTTGTGGCACATATTTTTGGCCAATGAAAGATTTGAGGCTATTTATCCAACTCTTAAAGAGGTTTTTCCTGGACGCAAGGCAATGAAGCAAGTCTCCCAACAAATACAGACTTTAGTTGTTAAAGCAGCTGGAGAAAGTTAGTTCAACATCAAAATGACATTTTATCGTCAATCCTCTGTTTGGATATAATAAGTTTGCTCCTCTGGTAAGACTGTAGTCATATATAATCTGTGATGCTATAATTTTTTATTTGAACAGAACAAGATTTATATGGATAACATAGAGGCTAGCGTTGCTGCCTTGAGGAAGCTTGCTGAGGAATGGAAGGAGCCTTTAGGAAAACAGTCTTCTCTTGAAGCACTTAGGGGATGTCTAACAAGTTTCAGGGGAAAGGTTAGTGGCTTGTATATTTTTCTAATACTTTTTATCGTTACTAGCTAGCAGTGAGCTTTTAAAGATGTGTTATAGAATAATGTCTTTGAACTTCATTTGCAATTCTTGCATTTTATAAGTACTGGGCTTTTAATAATAACTAGTGCTAAATGATAGATTATAATTAGTATTCAGTACATTAACGTAATGGTGAACTCATAATTGTTCTTTTGCTTTGCACCTTGAATTTTGTAATAGTAAATATCAGGTTATGATTGCTTGATAAGTTATTTAGTGTAGGATCACAGGATTATGATTTATTCACTTAATTAAAATAGAGACACTGCAATTTTTTCCAGTTGTTGTACTTCTATTTGTCAAAATAAATTGTCAGTGATTCTTACATGGGTCATGTTCTTGTGCATTTCCTCATTTAATGACCAGACTTGAAGTAGTTACCAGCTTCTTAATTTTTATTTATTTTATTCTTTCTACCTCTAATTGGAATTCCACTCCATTGTATGTCGTTATTCAATATAAAAATCTATTGAAACTATTATTTGATATGCATAACAAATTCCAAATTTTCACATTCTTAACTGCAGGTACAGCTTATTTTGTTTGGTGAGAAGACTCAAGAAGAGAAGAAGACTGCTGAAAAATTTGTTGCAACCGTGAAAGCATCTGGAAATAAAAAAGATAGTAGTTTATGTGTTTCGTTTATGATCGAGTTTTTCCTTTACCATTTTTTTTTTTTATTTTAAAACTTCTTTTTATTTAAGTGGTGTTGTATCACATTCTAATATTCAAGTGTATGGATTCAAAAATTTATAATGAAATTATCAATTTTTATGTAATTCCAAAATTTGTTCATGAGTTGCATTTTCAATTTTGTCAATCTATTTGCATAAATTATTGTTGTTAAAAAAAACCCCTAAAAATATTGCCGTATCTTTCTACTCTACGACAACACCTCAATTTGTAGCACATGTCCAAACGTTGCCGTAAGCCTACGGCAACAGTTTTTGAACGTTGTCATATGCTGTTTTTGTGGTAGTGTGAATGTAAAAAATATCTCTAAATAATGAATTAGAACATGTATTTATCGAGGTAAGTAGCGCACTCTTGATAATGAATTAGAACATGTATTTATCAAGACAAAAATTATCTGGGACATTACATTTATCCTCATGACACATTCATATTACATCCCTCCATTTTTTGTTAATTATAAATTTACATGCTATGTAATTTTTTGTGATTCATCAACATGCACTACAAAATTTGACCCTTCGACATAAACACCTGGATTCAAATATGTAAAAACATAAACAACATGTATACCTTCAAGTGGCTTAGTGATTCATGAAATAATAGGATTCGACTGGAGTCAAACATGCCATATTATATATACTAATGATCCCTTATCAGCAGCATATGTATATTAAATTAATCATAGAAAATCAAACGTGTGTGATTTGAAAAAAGTTTAAATGTCTGGTGGAAATTGAAGTTTGACTGTAGTTGAGTAATAGAAGTAACTTTTAAGTAATTAATATTGTTTTCATAAGACGCGCACGTGAAATGATCAATGAATGCAATAAAAGTTAATCTACTCATCAGGTTAATCTGTTCACAATTTCGTAGTAGTAAAAGGTCGGCCCAGCTTGAGCAACCGGTCCAGTCCTAGTTCAATCACAGCCCTGCTGATTTGATAGAAGGGAGATTCTCTATCGGTCAAGTGACCTTCTTCTGAGTTACTTGTTGCTTACATATTGTGGCAAAGGATGACAGGGCAATTCTCCTTTGGCAAAGAAGAAGTATGCATTGCCAATAGAGAATAGCCCTGTTACTCCTTTACCCCCACATTTTCCTTTTCCTCGAAGCTGCCATGCAGGTTCCATTTTTGAGAGCACACATTTTATACTAACTGGTTCGCACCTTCATTTTGGATATGCTGAAACTAGAAATGGCATACCGCATATGCTTGGGACTATTCCTCTAGAGTTTCCCTTTACTTTTCATTGGTCCCAAGTTCTCACTTTCACTTTGCACCTTTTTTACTTTTGTTCTATGAATAATGTTATATATTCATAGTGATTAGTGAGTATTGTCAGTATTCGCATACATGTAACAGTTTGTTATTTGATATATTAACGTGGTAGTTTTTCATTGCCTTATGTATCAAATAACAAACTGTCAATTGTATGTTACATAGGACGACTACCGATAGTTTTAGTAATGAATAACATTACTCTTGTTCTATGGATATGATGTTTTAAGTGCACAAAACGATATAGGTTGGAAACTAGGAAGTTTAGAGAGGATACATCATTGACAATTATTTTTTTCGCTCTCGGGGTCGGGTTGGGCTCCGAGGGGAGGGGGAAGATTATGTATTTTTCAAACAAATGCTGTGATGAAATTTTGGATTAGCAAAGAAGGCTCTAATTAACTTCTAACTCGGGAGATGCCCCCCCCCCCCCCCCCCCCCCCCCCCCCCCCCAACAGCACCGAAAAATAAATGATGTTAATAATATATTCTTGCAGAAAAGATGCTTCATTTAAGATTTGCAGATTATGTAAATAGAGAACATTCTAACCCCTTTGGCGGATAGGGAGTGCAAAGTGACAGGTCCAAGATTATGCAGTATATAAAAAAAAAAATAAAAAAAAAAATAATAAAACATGAATGAAAATTGTCTAATGAATTACAAAAAAATAAAAATAAAATAAAAAACTGAAAGCGTGTTCCACGTGCTTTGATTTGTTTAATTTTATTGTTTTTAGTATTAAATATAGCATGATTATTAAGATCCTATCATATAATAATTGACATGCCAAGGACCTAAAAAGGCTAAAATAGTTTTGCATGACATCACCACACATATCCATGTTTGGGAAAAAGTAAAATCTAAATTTAAATTTAAATCAAAATCAAAAATTAATTTGAATCACATATTTCGTAGAACTCACAGCATTTAAATCACACATTTTATTAATTTTCATCAAAATCTACTAAAAATCTGATTTTAATCTCCATCAAACGGACATGATAGCTTTCTTTTGTTAATTATCATGTGTTATCATTTTCATTATCTCTTAATTATTTTTTGAGATACTCTTTTCGATCTTCATGTGTTCTAATAATTTATTCCTCAATCATGAAAATGCAAAGATTTTACTTTCAGGGCGTGAATACGATTCTTCAGTCATAAAGTAAAAGACTACACCACTTGACTAAGGCTAAGTGATCTAAACAAGTTGCCTGATTCAAATATTTTCTGTAAATCAAAATAACCAATTAATTACTAGATTGGATCATTGAACTAGTGAATGAATAGAAGAATATGCTGTAAATATCCTCGTTGCACGCAAAATGACACAATTTTTCATGAGCTATAAATAGATACAAGGACTTAGCACTGTTCATCAACTGTTGTTCAAGTGTGTGGATGAATTACTGGGCAATTACTCCTTCGGCAGTAGGCTACTTGACTGCCATAAATGGCTGTATCATTAACCCTCACTGCCAAAGGAGATTTGCCCGGCAATTCACCCGTATATACAAATTAATGTGGCCATATAATATCTATACTTTTGCAAAGTCAGGTATTAAATTTTTATGTTTGGGGGCCTTGATACAAACTTTTGTATTACCGTCGTTATTGTTGGAGGAAAGAGATGTTTACCAACTTGATTTGGCTAAGGCTTGATAGGAAGGACAACACTAATAGGAAGAAGTAAACAAAGGTAACTTATATTTCTCAACTTCAAAACTCACACACTTGACTTCACTTCACTTGTTACAAAATGGAGGGACTCTACCCCTTCATATAGGGTTTATGTGAAACTTCTAGATCACACATTGTTCTAGAAACTTCTAGTTCACATATTTGAATTAGATATTTTCCTAGAATATTTTAGATAGAATCCACATTTATGACCACATCTTTTACTTAGATACTTATATGGATCTTTCTAGAAATTGTTTATAGAAATGTTAGACTTTATTGGGTTTTTTAATTGCATTGGGTCTATGAACAAAAATTCTTAACCTCGTATTACTTATTCCAAAATCAAGTTTACTTTCCAAGAGTTATATTAGACTTTTCTTTTAAAATCGACTTCCACGGTATTTTTCGTATTTTTAATTAAATAACTTTATGAAGTCAATCTTTTACGAGGGTCATACCTAAGTTGCACTATCAACAATGAGAGCGATTCTTGAATTTGTTTCTACTTTGATACAACTTTTATAGTCTTATGGGGTAGAGTTCAAACTTCAAACTTCAAAAATTGAATTGCAAGGAAAGGTGTCTAGTTATAAGCTCGTAGGTAAATCTTAAGTATAGAACATGATGTAACATAACAATTTAATCATTTAAACTTAATGATTAGAGATGCATATACGATACCCTTTTTCTAGCATTTCTTCATATTCACTTGATATATACTGTGTTAAGAAGTTACTTCTTTGTTAAAATGTATTTTTCAGTAAGAGCTAATCAAGAGTTAATTAAATAAATGATAATTAATCTCATCTATTCATACGGTTACCCACTCATCAATGAAGTGAAATTATAAGAGTTGATTAAATAAATGTTTATTAAACTTATCTCTATGTTACTAATTGCTATTGAACAAAAAACATATTATCCATTGCTTACTCATCTATTCAAAATTTTACTCATCCATTGATGCCATAAGTAGCTGAATTTCTTTTAGCATGGAATATGTACTTTAAAGTATGGATACATATGTTCTCAAATATGAGTGGTCATACCATTTTATATGAGTATTCATACCATAAGACATGGGTATTAATATCGTAATTGCTAAGTGTCACGTCACGATATTTTCACTATAATGATTTTCTCGGTGTTACTTCTAAAAGAAAACGTGATTTTTATGCACGTTATCATCTTTCTGTTTTTCTCACTTGACAATAATTTACATTTAAATAAATTTGGTTGTGAAAACGCAAAATTAAATGGAGATAAATATTTTGCGCCAATGGTACAAATACCCTCGAGGCTGGCCCTATGCCCAAGAAAACTATGCAATGGCCTTGGGCTTCTATCCCAAGGGGCATCAAAATGAAAGAAATTACATGGCCCAACTTGGGGTGGGCAAAAAACCAACTTGAACTAGTCAAACCGATCAACCCAACTCAAACCAACCGATTTGGGTTGGTTTTTTAGTTCAATTGGGTTGAGTTCGGTTTAGAAAATTAAATTTTATGTCGGGTTGGGTTGGGTTGGGTTTTGGGTTATCTATTAAAAACCAATCAACTCCAACCCAACCCAATAAACAAAAAAGAAAATTAGTACTTAAAATCAAAAATCTAAAACCTAATGATCAAAATTATCCTCTACCTAGTCTCTTCTGTCTCTCAATGTTGCTCGTGTCTCGATTTCTGTAATTTTGTAATCGAATTGGATGAATGGAGACTAAGCGAGGATTTTTTATTGGGTGAAATTGTGTCTAACATGAAGAAATTTGATAAGTATTTGGGTAAAATGGAAAATGGAAAATGTGAACCAGTTGTTGCTTATTGCTACTGTTCTTGATCCGAGATACAAACTGGATTATATAGAATATTGTTTTGTTGATCTATACAAGGATGGAGAAGTTGTTAGTAATATGATTACAACTTTGAAAGCCAATCTAATGTCTATTTATGAGTGGTCTATGGGATGTGAAGGATTTCGTGGATGTAGTCAAATATCAACTGGGGATTCTTTAAGTTCATTTAATTCAAATAAAGGTAGTTCTTCTTCTATGAGCGATGCTCGTCTTTCAAGGTTTTTGGAAAAACAAGCAGTAAAAGATTGTATTGAGATAAAAAAAAAATGATGTGGAAAGATACTTATCAGATGCTCGTGAAAGCATAGAAAACAAGGATTTTGATGTTTTCGATTGGTGGAAGGTTAACAAAAGTAAATATGATATCTTGTTCAATCTAGCCAAGGATGTATTGGCAATCCAAGTTTCTAATGTTGCTTCAGAAAGTACTTTTAGTGTCAGAGGAAGAATTGTTGATCTATTTCGTAGCTCTTTAAGCCCTAAAATGGTGAAGGTCTCTTGGTGTGTACTCAAAATTGATTGAAAGCTTCTCCAAGCCTGGATGGATTCTATATGGAAAATGTTGAGCATTATAACCAGATGGATGAATGTAATATAATTATATCCTATATAATTGTTAATGTTATTTGTTTCTATCTATTTTATTGTAAATTCAATTTTCTTTTGTAGAACTTTTGGAATCGGTGAATCCAAAACCAACTGAAGATAAACAAGGCCTAAATGCTAAATGATTCATTCATTTTTCAAGTTTTTCAGGTAGATATATTGTTATAGTATTTGCTAAATACTACATTCAAATTTTGACTCATGATTCCCTAAGTATTTCATTTGTGCTGTTGTAGGAATGTACATTTCTTTATTGGGCAAATGCATTTTTAGACTTTAGGAACAATTCATTACACACACAATATTTTATCATTATTGGATGATTGCAATATATTTGGATGACTATACTACTTTAAATTTCAAATTTATTGAGGTTGGGTGACTATAGTAATTTTTATTGGATGAATGTAATATTTTAAATTTTAAATTGAGTTTGGATGATTTACTTTTTCAGTATTTAGGTCGAATTCATTTTATTCAATGGTATAATATGCAGGTGTTCAACATATATTTAGATTGATTTAATATGTGTTTAATTTGATCGTGGTATAATCTATTAACATGTTTTACAATATTTTTAATTTATATTGTTCTATCGGAATGGAACTTAACCCCCATGGACCATTGATCCAACTTTAATCGACTTAGAGCCTTTCAAATCACCTTTTTTAATGTAATTGAAATTTGTCCAAGTTGAAATGGTATCAAATTTTTTTAAAAAAAAAAAATTTGTTCAAATTCAACGAAAAAGGTCCCAACCATTGGGCTTATAAAAAAATTGTCCAACAAAAGAATAATTGGGTTCAACTTGAATTGGATTCAAGTCCAAACCAATCAACTAGCGGAAACGACAAAATGTTATCAATATTCAAATACATAAACTTCAAGATTTAATAAATTCGATAATCAAATTTTTCTGTGCCACCACTGTCGGATCAATCACGATCGCCTCCGAAGTCTGTAAATATTGTTAAAATAACAGAATGAGTATTTCGAAGAAATACTCAGTAGACTCATCACCGATAATTAATTTACAAAATAATTGAATACACACTTATGCAATGTACAACGTATTATCTTATTTGGCTCATTTTCTTGAAAATCATAGGCTCTTTAAAATCATGGGGTGTGGGTAGTCTTTCTTTCTCGTGCGTATAAAACACATAAGTTATGTATAAGATTCTCGTCTTATCTCATAAGAGATTCTCTTCTTTCTCATGCAATTAAGCATATAAGTTATGGTAAGCATAACAATATCATATATCGCATATGACAAATTATCATCTCATGCAAGCATATAAATCACGTAATTCACATAAAGCATTCAATTATAATTTAAACTAATTAATGATGGCGAGTCTACATCAATATCTAGAGTTTCGTGAAAATTGTACGAGAAGTAACTTCAATCTCCTAATTGTCCGTACGTTTCGTCTAGCCAAAATAGAAAATAAGTTTGAATTAGTATTTCGAAACTTTAAAATTTTAAAGTGTTGAAATTAAGTTTAAGGGCTTAATTGAAAATTATTGGAATTGTAATAAATGACTTAAAATGATAAAGTAAGTTTAAGGCTAAATTGGAAATTTATTAAATCTGAAAATAAAACTTTAAGGGCTAAAATAGAAATTTTTGAAAGTTAGGGACTAAACTGTAAATATAATAAAGCTGAAAATAAAAGCTAAAAACTGAAATTATAACTTTTATAAGTTTAAGGACTAAACTGTAATTATAATAAAACTGAAAATAAAATTAAATGGCTGAAATAATAACTTATATATATTAGGGACTAAACAGTAATAATAATAAAGCTGAAAATAAAGTTAAATGACTGAAATAATAACTTATATAGATTAGGGACTAAACAGTAATAATAATAAAGCTGAAAATAAAATTAAATGACTGAAATAATAACTTATATAGACTAGGGACTTAATTGAAAGTTTTAAGAATCTGAAATTTAATTAAACAAAACTTAAAAACTGAAAATGATATTTCCTAAACCTAAGGACTAAAATAAATCAATTTAAAATAGACTTGGGGCTTAAATAACAATTTCTAAAAGTTAAAAATTTTAAGAAAAAAAACATTTCCTATCATCCCTCTCTCTGTAGCTCTACAGAGAAAGAGAGAGACGACGGGCAGGGAGGGGTTTCGCCCCTCCCTCTTGTTTCTTGCCACCACCGACCGGCGGTGGTGGTAGCGCTGGTGGAGGCGTCGGCTCAAGGTAGGTAGGGGGTTTGATTTTGGGCTTTGGGCGCAAAAATGGAGGTTTGGATTCGAGGCTAGAGGGTTCGGTTGAGGTAAGTATTGGGGTTTCTTCTTCTATTTTTCTTGGTTTGAGGGATGGTGGAGTTGGCTATGGTGTTGGGTGATGGTGTTGCACTTTCGGGTTTGGGGATTTTTGGGCGATTTGCTCTCGGCTTTGGTAGAACTTGGGTGGTCTCGATTTTTGGCGATTGTGGGTTGGCCGTGAGTTGGAGGTCACGATTTTTTGGGTTGGGTGTTCTCGGTTTGGGGCTGTTTTGGGTTGGCTTGGTTTGAGCTGGGTTTGGTGGTTCGAGTTGCTAGTGATGTTGGTCTGGGGTTTGGGCGATGGTTTCGGGTATTGTGAGTGTTGATGGCTATGGGCATGTGGTGGTGGTTTGGTGTTTCTTGGACGGTTTGGTGGTGGTGGAATGGTGAACTGCAAGTTGCAGTGGCTTCTGTGAGTTGGTGGTGTTACACAGTGTGAGTGTAATGTCGGTGTTTGCAGTGGACTTGGTGTTGAGCAGTTGGTGAGTGCAATGTTGGTGATTGTTGTTGGTGTTTGTGCTGTAGAATTTTGTGGAATCAACAAGTTGTTGATGCTAGAAATTGTCATTCTAGCATCATCAAGAGTTTCCAGATTTAGAGGGATTGATGTTGATGCTAAAAATTGATTTTAGCATCCACACAAGTCTCCAGTGAACTTAAACCGAGAGGAAAATGAAGAAGATGAAATATCCTTACCTAGGGACTGTTTGGCTTGTAAGAATGTGAGTGAAGAGTGTGAGTGGGGTGGAGTAGGGTATGAATAGTGGTAAATTTGGGGCACAAAACCCTAGGCGGGTAATTGGGCCAATTAGTTGGGTTTTAGGGTTTTCTAATTGGGTTAAATGAATTAAAATTTAAATCGGGCTTATGAAATTGGATCATAAATGTTGGATTTTAATAATTGGGTTTGAAATTAATAAAAATTTGGATTTAAATAACATAAATCGAAATTGATAATAAAATTATTATTCGGGATTGGATTCGATCAAATAGATTTGAATCAAATTTCATAACGGCTAGACGAACGCGCTTCTCTAGAAAATTAGGGTTAACGTTTTAGCGGCACTTTTTTCGAGAAAACTAATTTATATAAATAAAAAGTTCGCGGTCGCTACATAAGTGACACGTGCGCTTGCGGTACACATTTTTAATAAAAAACAATTCGATGTCATTTATATAAATTTAATGATTAAAATTCAATCAAAAGTTTAGTGAACAATCGAAAAAGTTTTTCAAATTATAATGAGCAATCGAAGATATTTTTCAAAATTTAATGAACAGTAAAAGATATTTTCTAATGTGTAAATTTGATAACGGTGTGACGGCGCGTCATCGTTAATTTGATTAGCGGTTTCAAATAGATATTATGTGTATGTTTGGTCCCCATTTTTTCAAGAATTTATTCTTTCAAAAGTCATTTTTAAGCACATATTATCTAGTAACATAATTTTATACGTGAATTGAAAACTTTTCTTTAAATTTTAACCACACATTCTCCAAAAAAATTGCTTTTCAAAAATACATTTTCTCTAAAAATGGGAAGTAACATATTTTAAACTTCAATAAGCTATGAAAGATACAGGCAAAGTTTGGGGACAATTAACTTGTATTGTAACTTCTTTGATTCATTCTGATTACTCCCCATATACGACAATTTCACCAAAACCTGAAACAAACTCAGATTGCCATAATCAAGAAAAATCAAGAACAATCCTTACAAGATCCAAAGGTGACCAACTGATGAAAATCCATTACGGGTTTGAACTCTGATTCTTCGTCCCTAAGTTCAGTCATGGATCTTGGTTTTGTGTTCTCTGAAGAAGATAAAGATTCAATTCTTGTGGAAATCATTCTCGGATTGCAAAGATTGGGCAGGAAAATGGATGAAAAAGGACAAGAAGAGGAAGGGAATGCCAATGAATCTTCAGTTCCAAGGCCTTATCTTTAGGAAGCGTGGGAAGTTTTTGACAAAAGAAAAAGGGAGAATCAGGGCCCATTGATGTACTGGAGAGTTCCTGTTATCAGCAATCAGGTTGACGCGAAAGATAGTCTCAAATGGTGGGCTCATACTGTTGCATCTGCTGGTAGATGCTTACTGTCTTTTGATTCATCATTTCGCAATTCTTATTTTTTAGGATATTTTCACTTTCCTTCAGTTTGTAGATACATTTCCGACTTTCTGTTTTTTGTGCATTCAAATAAATTTTTTTTGACGGATTCTTTATAGAATTTTCTTGAAAAGAGTTTTATGATACTCATTTTCGCCATTAAATTCCTTCGTATTACAGAGAAGTATTCGTTCTTCTATTGTCTGATTTAATTTGGATTTATACACAAGTAAAAAAATCATAAAAATTTAAAATATGGTATCTTTTTTGTTTTTTGAATTTATTGATACGCAACAAATTTTTTCAGAAGTAACTAAAAGAAAGTATAAAAGAAGAAATGCAAATACTAATTTTGAAAGAGGATTAGCAGTTTGGCAACAAGCTATACAACAGAGCCCTTAGAGGTCCGTGCCAAGATGATTGGAACTGCATGCCGCCGCCACTTGCCCTGTTGCTACCTCTCTCTCTCTCTCTCTCTCTCTCTCCATACAGAGACCTCACTCATACAAGTGGTCCATGCTATTTCCTTGATAATGAAGTAGAAGGGGGTTGTGGAGTTGACTGTGAAACATTTCAAAACTAATGGGGTTTGCTATAAATTTTAGTTGTTCTTGATAAGAAAGCATTATTTTTTTTTTATATAGATTTATGTTCTATTTGAGTTGTGTCTTGTTGTCTGCTGGTTTGATTTGCTGTGCAAATTGATGTCGTTTACAACGGATGTATGGAATAACAATCCCATTTCATATTTACATTTTGAGCAAGGTTCGTTAGAATCCAGTCCAAAGTAAGATGAAGGAGGAGCTGAGGAGGTTAAGATTAGATAGACTGACACAGCTAGCAGTTTCCTCATGAGCATGAACATTCTATTTTCCTCGATGTGACTGACATTTATTTTTTGGTTGAAACACAGAACTGCTATGCCTGTGCACTTCTTATTCCAATTTCCAAGCCTAGTATTTTTTTTTAATTTCATTTCAGTCTTTTTCCTTTAGGCTTCTATAAAGTCAGTGTTGGAGGAATTCATCAATTGTTGCTAAATAGGGAGGTAGTTCCGCTTTATGAAACAAGTTTTTTTTTTTTTTTTCACAAGAAAAAGGACCTTCTTGCTAGCCATGAAGTGAAGCCTTGTTTTTGTTTTTCTCTGTGTGGTAAAGAGACCTAGATAACCTTGTTGCAAAAGACTCTACTTTCTCATTTTAACTGTACTTGCGTGTATTTATTGTCTTTGAAGCAAGTTCCTCATTACATATTCTTCAAAACCCAAGCAATAAGCACAAATGATATTGTAAGGGGGTGGCCTGGATGGGGAGGTGGCAGAGTGCCTGGTGTGACTGGGGGCAGTGGAGGGGTGAGTTTTAGAGGATAGAGGAATCCATGTGCTAATTTTAAGTATAAATTAGGGGGCAATATTCTAGACAATCTATTGTTTCTCTAACAAATATATTGTCGTGTTTAACTGATTACATGTACTCCTTTTAATAATCACTTTTTTTCTCTTGTTATTATTTGTTTGGTCATTATTGGAGTTCCTTATACTCCAAAAGAAGAAGAAGTGGACATTTATTAGAGTTCAAAATTTCTTGTACTTTCATGTGGTTCTTATGCTTGACTAAGCAGATTGTGAAATATTTCCCTTCTCATATCAGTCAGTTTATTAACCAAGCTTTTGATCATGGTCTAGTAGTTCCTGATGAAGATATGGTCGAGAAAGTTAGCAAGCTTTGCATTGTGGCGAGGTGCGGAGTTGTCAGTCATAGATATTGAACCAGAACTTGCTGATCTTATGTCCAAAACTTCTTTTAACCAAAGAAGGGGTATCAAAAGGCACCATTCGACCTTCTGATTCCCAAAGTCAAGATCTGAATCATAGAAAGCTGAACCTGGTCGATTGCTCAGTGGGTGGACATACTGCTGGATTATCCCAATGCAAGTGATCTAACTCTAATGTTGTTTGAGCTAATAAATCAAATTATTGCTGGTATTACTTCAATTAGGGCATTTCAGTTTTTGGTAAGAAAGGGAAGTTTATCATATTAGGTGAAAGTGTTAAATATATATGAGGTGTGGAGAAAATTGCGGCATAGGTCCTCAACACATTTCTTGAGCAGTAAGTTGGTGAGGACCTTTAGAAAGGGACAAGCTGGTCTTTAATCTTATTGTTGTACAATCACTTGCCACTTTTCTACAGCCGAAAGCTTTAAAATCTCTGTTAAGTTGTCATGGTGCCCTTGTGGAAGCTTGCCTCACTAAAATTTTTTGAGCACTGACCCGTGTTGAGACGCAAAACCTAGCTTCATAAAGATTGGAACCAACTTGCTGCTTGAAAAATACTTCACGACCAATAGGGAATTTTTTTGTTAGGCATGGGATTGGTCCAAATATTTTGATACTGATCAGAATAGTATCATAGCGTTCTTCTATCTTTTGAACATCAATCTGAGCAAAACAATAAATGACAAGATCTCAGTGCCTTTCCCTTTCGTTCAACTTTAAAGGTCTTATTTCCTTTTCATTGTTACTGATATTGTTGTGATTGAACTGTTGCCTCCTCAGGTCAATTGGCTATGCACAAACTCATCAGATGGTAAGTCACATCAGGGATTACAAACTTGTGGGTTGCTGGACGAAGTTAGACAGGCAACTGTGCATGGATGAATTCCCGAATGAATATGCAGCCTCTCCCTCGTGTATATTTTATATTGTACATTATTTTCAACCTTGGTTAGTCTTGCAACCTTCCAATCGGGCATAATGGTCATGAATGTACTACTATGAATCTATGATACCATTATGTTTTAGTAAAACAGTAGGTTTGCAGATGCCTGTTACACCATTATGTTTTATTATGGAAAGTTAAGCTGTTTTTATGAGATAAAGATAGAGGAGATTGTACTGTATGAGATATGATTGAATTCTTGTATACTAGTCCATGAGTATGTTCCTGGGTTAATCTATTTTTATGTGAAAGGAATATAGTACAGGAGAGGTGAGGAAGTTTGTATTCACCTCTTTTAACTAAGGCCACGTTTGGCCTGACTTTTGAAAAGTTAAAATCTGCTTTTGAGACCCAAAATCTGCTTTTGCATACGTATAGCTAATTTTATGAAGGTGGTTCTTCTAGTTAGAAGACTCAAATGTTACTTTTTATAAAGGTACTTTTGAAATAAAAAAAAACTCTTAAAATCAAGTAAAAATTAAATAATTTATTTCAAAAGCTCTACTACATGAAACAAAAGCAAAAACAATGTCAAATGAACCCTAAGTAAAATAAAGTTGTTTTATTTGTAAATAAATGAATTGTATGTTCAAACATCACATGGCCTACACATTTTGTGCAGCTTTGATCAGGAATTACAGTGATGTTTAGGGATGGCAAAAAGCCCCGCCCCGACGGGGTCTCGCCCCTAATGGGATGAAAAAAACCCGCCCCGACGGGTTGGCGGGGCGTGGAATGCCGCCCCGCCTCAGGTCGCGGGGCGGGGCGAGGATGCCCCGCCCCAAACCCGCCCCGGTTTGGTTTAAAAAAAAAAAAATTTAAAACTTAAATAAAACAATTAGTCTAACCCTAAATTCACCAAATCTCCCAAATCTCTCTCTCTCAAACTCCCTGAAGCAGTGAAGCCCTGAACCTGCGCCGTCAACCCGTCGCCGTCTCAACTCGTCGGTCTCTCGCCGTGTCTCCCGCCATCGATAGCCGAAGCAGCTGGTTTTGGTAATGATGGAATTTCGAGTTTTGCTTTCACCAATTTTCCACTCAAATCAGTTTAGCTCACTTATATTTATTCTTATGAGTTCCCAGGTTTTGTAAATATATTTATTGCTTTCACCAATTTACCCAGCATTTGTCATGATTTGATGATAGAAATGGAATTACCAGTTACCACGTTCACTTAGGCTTTTAGTCATGTACCTGTAATATGATTTCATTTGGGATAAAAAAAAATATTTGAGAGAACTGAGAAGAAAAGAACTCTTGGAAGACAAAATTAAATTTTAGAATTGATGAAGTTTTTGACGTGAGCTCTCTGCTGTACATTGATCCATATTTAAACAAAAATAATGCCTAACAAACTAGCTGACACATGAAATCACTTTGGCCATACAAATAGATTTGCTAATAACAGAATAACAATATTTCCATATAAGCTTTATCTCATCTAATGCATTTGGACTCAAATCTGTCTTGATGCAGTATTTCAAATGACCAACTGATCTGATTGTGTTGTTAATTCATGCTTGATCTTCTTATCTTGTTGGCCTAACTTTTGGTTTGAATTTGTTGACCTCAAGTCTCCTTGATCACTCAAACTCTCTCTACTGATTTTGGAATTGTCGTGAGAATACCCAACCTTATGTTATGCTCTCTCTTTTCCTTTTTCTCTTTATCAAATGTCTTTTACATGTTCAGCCCTTCACAAGTTATTATTGATTGCAACAAAAATGTCGAGTATTTTATGATGACAGGTATTTAATCCCAAAGCTTCTTGCAGTAATGCAATTACTTGACATTAGTTTTTAGTGAAAATATTTAAAGAATTACTTGAATTGTCAACCTGAAATCATGAAAGTTCATTCTCACACTTTGTACATGTTTGGGAGTGCTGTTAATCTCTTCCAAACTATGAACAAATAATTTAGCAAGAATTTGTACCACAAATATTTATTTATAATATATCTATTTTGCATAGATGTCTTGCCCAAGTAGTGCTGGAAGTATTGGATTAGGACCAATACACGAGGAAAATATATCGGTAAGCGATGTCCCGCAAGAAGATCCAAATGAACCGTTACCAAATGCAAATGAAAGGCCAATAAACATAAGTGACGAAGAGGGTAATATTAGAGAACCATCTTTCGGAAAGAGGAAATTGACTTCAGCTGTTTGGGATCATTATAAAAGACAAAAAAATGGTGACAAATGGAAGGCTATATGCAATCATTGCAAGAAACAGTTAGGGGGTGACACAAAAAATGGTACAAAGCATTTGCACGATCATTTGAAGAGATGTGGATTTCGCCATCATGATAATGCTTGCCAAACAACTTTAAATTTGTGCAAGGATCCCGCGAGTGGCAAGATCACAATGGATACTTACTCTTTCGATCCAGATAAGTGTAGGTATAGTCTCTCGAAAATGGTGATTTTGCATGAGTATTCTTTGTCTATGGTTGATCACATTGGATTTCGAGAGTTCTTGCACGACCTGCAACCATTGTTTAAGGTTTCTTCTCGCAACACTTTGAAGAGTGACATTTTGAAAATTTATGAATGCGAGAAAGCAAAAAATATGATTGCACTCGAGAAAATTGAGAGTCGGATCTCAATAACTACCGACATGTGGACCGCTTCTAATCAAAAGAAAGGTTTCATGGTTATCACTGCTCATTTCGTAGATGATGCTTGGAAACTACAAAGTCGAATCTTGAGGTACAATATAAAATTATTTGGACTCATAATTTACCAACATTATATTCTTTTAGTTGATTTAATTTGATTCTTCAGGTTCATATATGTGCCGTGTCCACACACTGCTGACGTGCTTTCAGAAACTTTATTGTGCAGCTTACTAGACTGGAATATTGATCGTAAGTTGCTAACTTTGACAGTAGATAATTGCACTACAAATGATGTTATGATCAATATTGTGTTAAGTCGACTTTGTACTCATTCTCTTGTATTGAATGGTGAATTTTTCCATATGAGGTGTTGTGCACATATATTAAATCTTATTGTAAAGGATGGGTTGGAGATTATTGTTGGTAGTGTTGAGAAAATTCGTGATAGTGTTGCTTATTGGACAGCTACGCCAAAAAGATCCGAAAAATTTGAGCTCTTTACACGTCAATTGAAAATTGATTGTGAGAAAAAATTGGTGCTTGATTGTAAAACAAGGTGGAATTTCACATACTTGATGCTTCGTACTGCTTTGATTTATAAAGATGTTTTTCCTCATTTGAAACAGAGGGAGTCACAGTATAAATGTTTGCCTAGTGATGGTGATTGGGATTTAGCAAAAGAAATATGTGAGAAGTTAAAGGTTTTTTTTTATGTTACTGAATTGTTTTCAGGAACTAAATATCCAACTGCTAATCTTTTTTTTTCAAATATTTGTGATATCAAACTGTCGTTGTATAAGTGGCTTGAATCTCCTTATGTGGAAGTTCAAATGATGGCCTCCAGTATGATAGAAAAGTTTAACAAGTATTGGAGCGATATTCATGGAGTTTTGGCTTTAGCAGCAGTGTTGGATCCAAGGTATAAGATGATGTTAGTTAAGTATTATTATCCTCTTATTTTTAATGACAACGCTGCAAGCGAGATTGAAAAAATTTATCAAGTTTGTAGCAAGTTGGTTCTTGATTATCAGAAAAAGAATGATTCAAGTGGGTCTCCATCTCAGTCTTCTACTTCTTCGTGTCAAACCGAGGCGTCAAGTGCTAATAATAATTTAGATCGCATGGCAGGTTTTTATAGATTTGTTTCCAATGTTGGAACTCCTAGCAATATGAAAACTGAGCTTGAATCTTTCTTGGATGAGCCTATATTGCATCGGTTGGATGATTTTGACATATTAACATGGTGGAAAGTGAATGCAATCAAATATCCGACTTTATCTCGAATTGCAAAAGATATTTTGGCCATCCCGGTATCTACAGTGGCGTCCGAATCTGCCTTCAGTACTAGTGGTAGATTTATTAGTCCACATAGAAATAGGCTTCACCCCAAAACTTTGGAGGCTTTAATGTGTACTCAAGATTGGTTATGGGCTGATATTCACGGTACGATTTATATAAATATTTGCTTTTCATATTGTTCATTTTATGAATTTTCTTATTAGTTATTACTAACTATTTTATTTTATTAATAGCGAATTCTACGCCATCTGCATATTTTGGATGTTGCTCCAAGATGAATGATGAAGATATTGATGAGGAGGTAATTTTATTTATCAAATAATGTAAATTTTAATCGTAGTTATAATGATGATATTGAGTATAATATATCTTTCGTTCTTCAATTTTCAGGAACTATCTTCTGTCATCTCTAACCCTGCTCATGAATTAAGTTATGAAGATGGAAAAATATTAGATAACGAAATGAAATTTAGTTACAATGTAATTCTACTTGTAAATCGCCCCATTTTGGACATCGTTTGTTTTCAGTGCTTGCTTTGGATATTGATGTAATTATTTTAAGTATTATTTGCTTTGGATTATAAAATTTTGAATTGTATTTAATTGGAAATTTTTAGTTTTAAAAAAAAAAAACTAAATGGGGCATTAAACGGGGCAAAAATCCGCCCCGCGCCCCACCCCGTCAAAGGCGGGGCGGCGCAGGGGCGGGGATTGGCGGGGCGGGGCGGGGGTGCCCCGCCCCGTTGCCATCCCTAGTGATGTTTGTGAATAATTTTAAATCAAAGAACTGGGCTTTGAGGGGAAAGTTTCCTTAAAATTAAACAATGACCACATTCCTTTTAAAATTATAATATTTTCTTTTTCTTTTTTAGGTCGGGCCCAAATTTTTACCATGTAATTTAAGACATTCAAGAAATATTTGGTATGTTGGATTAAATAAGAGTTATGGTTATTAACAAAGATCGAGTTTAATAATCTAAACATGTACTATGGATACAACAAAAAAAAAAAGGCTTCGAAATTTTTAAAATTTGAGAATATACTATAATTATAATTATATACATGTGCTGTATGGTGAGATGGCGCTATGCCATATGGTTGATTCAGATATTGAGTCTTAGTTGAGATGTACCCATGCCAACCGTAGCCTGCCTTCAAATTCCCGCAAAATTTCAGTCTTCAACTAAGAAAGAGACATTGCTTCTCTTCTATCTCTGAAAAAATATGACACCAACCCCCCAACCCACATGCCATTCTAACAACCTTTGCTACCCTCCAAGCAATAGTCTGCCCGGAAATATCACCCTTTTATATGCATACGAATCCCAAGAACTAATCAGTTTTCTGAGAGGTGTAAGGATAACATTTAGCAACAGGTTTTGAAGTCAAGATGATGGAGTCGGGGGTTCCTATGTGCAAAATTTGTGGTGAACATGTGGGATTCGACTCCAACGGTGAAGTGTTTGTCGCTTGTCATGAGTGCTATGATCCCATTTGCAAGGCCTGTCTGAACAGTGAAATCAGGGAAGGGCGCAAGTCGTGCACTCAATGTGGCACTCCGTATTATGGTATTTGTCTCCAACTTAATTAACTTCTTTTAAATTGTATTCTTCTTAGCAATGCATGTTTAAATTTGCTTTATTTAATTATTTGTACATAACCAGAAAAACTCGCAGTGAATGTGTGACAGTACTTTAAGAACGTGGTGGTTTCTATGAACTGATCAACGGGTCTATAGGAGTTATTCAAAGTTAGGAAGCCTAGTGAATTAAACTGGTTTTTAAAAGGATCGACTTCATTCTTATTTACTTGCAGAATGGACAGAGAACTCAGCTGTCGCAGAAGAAGAATCAGGAAATCATATGCCAATGGGAAGTCACTTAAATCCTTCCGTGGTATGAATCGAACAATTTTTGTTTCACACTTTTTGTAGTTGCAGTTGGATGTATATAATCACGTCTATTCAGTTTCAAATATATTTGCAGTCAGTTTTAGAGAACAAGTTGTATTTTAATGCTTCTTATACTAATGGAATTTGTTTTGTTTGACGTGATGCAGGATGGAACTCATGCTAGAAACATTAGTAGTGTCTCTACGGCGGACAGTGGTGAGTAGAAGCAATTAGTATCATTTTTTCCAGAAAGTTCTTGTATTTTATTCTGTGAGGACACTTTCACTTGCTCATCTGCTCTTCTTTGACATTTTTTATGAAGAGTATATTAATGAATCTGGTAACCCTATATGGAAGAATCGGGTGGAAAGTTGGAAGGAAAAGAAAACCAAGAAGAAAAAACCAGCAAAGATGGATAAAAAGGAAGCTCAAATTCCACCGGAAGAGCAGATGGAAGAAAATCCACAGTAAGTTATCTGAAAATTAGGATGAAATCTTTAGAGATTATTGAACATAAAGCGTGGATCGATTGTTTATTATGAACTCATAAATTGTGAGGTAACAATAACTTATGCAGATTAGTGGATGCTGCACAGCCACTTTCAGTAGTAGTTCCAATACCGAAATCTCAACTTGCACCATACAGAACTGTGATCATATTGCGATTGATTATCCTTGCTCTTTTCATCCATTATCGAGTAACACATCCTGTTGATAGTGCTTATCCTCTGTGGCTGACTTCTGTCATCTGTGAGATCTGGTTTGCATTTTCCTGGTTATTGGATCAGTTCCCTAAATGGTCTCCAATAAATCGGGATACATATATTGACAGGCTATCCGCAAGGTACGAATCTTTGATTGCATGTTTGGTATCAGTAATAGAGCGCACACGTATGTATAATAGACAACAATATGATTTTTTATTCTATTTTTTTTTTTATTTTATTTTATTATTTTTTTTTTTTTTGTTCCTGTCATATGTAGTCTGATCTACTGTACCAGACGTAACATAGGAGCTCCTTGTTTGGGTACATATTAATTTTGATATGAACTAGTTTTCCTGACGTATCAGGTATGAAAGAGAGGGGCAACTGTCTGAACTTGCCGCCGTGGATTTCTTTGTTAGTACAGTCGATCCTCTGAAAGAACCTCCTTTGATTACTGCAAACACGGTTCTCTCCATCCTTTCCGTGGACTACCCTGTCGATAAAGTTTCGTGCTATGTCTCTGATGATGGTGCGGCGATGCTTTCATTTGAGTCACTTGTTGAAACTGCTGAATTTGCAAAAAAATGGGTTCCTTTCAGCAAGAAGTTTAATATTGAACCACGTGCACCCGAGTTTTACTTCTCACAGAAGATTGATTACTTGAAGGATAAAATACAGCCTTCTTTCGTCAAAGAACGCAGAGCAATGAAAGTAATTATGCAATCTTAATCACTTACAATAATATTAGGATTATTTGCCACGATAAATTAGTAACTCAACTAATTGTATTTGAATATCAAAGTACAAATCTCATTATTATTTATATCCTTGAGTTACAGAGAGATTATGAAGAGTACAAAGTGCGCATAAATGCTTTAGTAGCAAAGGCACAAAAAACACCAGATGAGGGCTGGACCATGGCAGATGGAACCTCTTGGCCTGGAAATAACACCCGTGACCACCCTGGCATGATTCAGGTTTACTTTAGTAACTACAGTATTCTTGCTTCCGTTATTCAGTTTTATTTATTTCTCAATTCATCATAGGTCAAAAATTATATGGCTTTGGTTGCATCATTTTCAGGTGTTTTTAGGCCATAGTGGTGCCCATGACATAGAGGGAAATGAGCTCCCTCGATTGGTTTATGTCTCAAGAGAGAAGAGACCTGGTTATCAACATCATAAAAAGGCCGGTGCTGAAAATGCTCTGGTATATAACCATCTACACTATTATAGTAACAGGCTGCCTCTATATGAATCTTATTAGATTTGTAAATGATGTATATATTTTCTTGCAGGTAAGAGTATCTGCTGTTCTCACGAATGCACCTTATATTCTCAACCTTGACTGTGATCACTATGTTAACAATAGCAAGGCAATTCGAGAGGCGATGTGTTTCTTGATGGATCCTCAAGTGGGCCGAGATGTATGTTATGTGCAGTTTCCTCAGAGGTTTGATGGAATTGATAAGAGTGACAGATATGCCAATCGCAACACAGTTTTCTTTGATGTAAGATTCCTCGCTCTATTTATGTTACTATAAACTTGAAATTTGTCCATTACATCATCCATGCAGCCTTCGAAACACTATTATTTATGATGTCATAAGAAGTAACAATTTGATCAAGATTTAAGTTTCAGCATCAAGTGAAATCATTATTGGACTCTCAGTAACTATCTTCTGGTTTCAGGTTAACATGAAAGGGTTGGATGGCATTCAAGGACCGGTTTATGTTGGGACAGGTTGTGTCTTCAATAGACAAGCTCTTTATGGTTATGGGCCTCCCAATTTGCCCAGCTTACCCAAGACTTCATCTTGCTCGTGGTGCACCAGCTGCTGTTGTTGCTGTCGACGCAAGAAGCCTGCAAAAGAGAAAGATTTCGCAGAGGTTTACCGTGATGCAAAAAGGGAAGATCTTAATGCTGCCATCTTTAACCTTAGGGAGATCGAAAGTAAGTTTGTTGCCCCCAAGATAATCAGATAATTGGTTATTGAATACAGAATCTTTTGAAAATTAAGATGCATCTATATGGTGATGTATGTAGATTATGATGACAATGAAAGGTCGCTGATCATCTCTCAGATGAGCTTTGAGAAAACTTTTGGATTGTCTACTGTTTTTATTGAGTCCACACTAATGGAAAATGGAGGACTGCCCGAGTCTGCCAATCCATCAATGCTAATTAAAGAAGCAATCCAGGTCATCAGCTGTGGGTATGAGGAAAAGACTTCATGGGGTAAAGAGGTCAGAAAGCTCATCTTGTTTCTATATTACAACTTATTTTTCTGTCCTTTGAGACGCAATAGGAAAAATGGGGAAATTTTGGAGCATATTGATGTTATGTTTCTCTTGAAGAAAAATAGTTTTCAAGTCCTAAATCTACTCGAAATTTGGTGTTTTTCTTTTTTAGATTGGCTGGATATATGGATCAGTTACAGAGGATATCTTGACGGGGTTCAAGATGCACTGCCGTGGATGGAGATCAATTTACTGCATGCCCTTAAGGCCTGCATTCAAGGGATCGGCACCAATCAACTTGTCCGATAGGCTGCATCAGGTGCTTCGATGGGCCCTGGGATCAGTCGAGATTTTCTTGAGTAGACATTGTCCTCTGTGGTATGGATTTGGTGGTGGCCGACTCAAATGGCTCCAAAGGCTAGCATATATCAACACCATAGTCTATCCTTTCACATCTCTACCACTAATTGCATATTGCTTGATACCTGCCATATGCCTTCTAACTGGGAAGTTCATTATTCCAACGGTATTTTCTTTTGCCTTCCAACTGGTTTTGTTGGATTCACCAAATTTTCTTGTTCATTTATGTTTGCAACTAACTCAAAACTATATTTCCTTATCTTCATATAGCTATCAAATCTTGCAAGTGTACTGTTCCTTGGGCTCTTTTGTTCCATCATTGTCACCAGTGTCCTCGAGTTGAGGTGGAGTGGCGTAAGCATTGAGGATTGGTGGCGTAACGAGCAGTTTTGGGTTATTGGAGGTGTCTCAGCCCATCTCTTTGCTGTATTCCAAGGTTTCCTGAAAATGCTTGCCGGACTAGACACAAACTTTACCGTTACTGCCAAAGCATCAGACGATGGAGACTTTGGGGAGCTCTACATCATTAAATGGACAACTGTTTTGATCCCTCCAACATCAATTCTCATCATAAACATGGTTGGTGTAGTTGCTGGATTTTCCGATGCCTTAAACAAGGGATATGAAGCATGGGGACCTTTATTCGGCAAGGTTTTCTTTGCATTCTGGGTGATATTACATCTCTACCCATTCCTGAAAGGTCTCATGGGGCGACAAAACCGGACTCCTACCATTGTTATTTTATGGTCTGTACTTTTGGCATCGGTTTTCTCCCTTGTTTGGGTGAAGATAGATCCATTTGTAAGCAAAGATGATACTTCGACCATTTCTCAAGGCTGCATTGCCATTGACTGTTAAGCTGGGTGGGAATTGCTGTTCGGTATTAATATGTTTGATGAAGGATACTTTTTATTCTTCAACAACCCGAATCAATTTTGGATGTTCAGTAAATATATGGTATGCACGGTTTGAAAGTACAATAAATAAGATTTTAGTTTATTATCCGTTCGAGACTGTCGAAATTGAAGATGGTTGTATTGAATTGAAAGTAGAATATAGAGCTGCTTGAATTTGAGAGTAAAAAGAAATGAGGCAGCTGAAAAAATGTAGTTTATTCTATTTGACTGTTGGTTTAATTGTCAAATCTTTGTATTATGAGTTCTTAAAATCCTATATTTGTTGTAAATTGAATACAAATTAATGGATGATTATTGTTTTCTTACTTATCTAATTATTATGACTATTGTATCTCCATAACCGTAATTTTTACCTATTGTGTATGGAGTTTTTTTCCTTTAGTTCTCAATAAAGTAAACACAAGTCTATTGACTCTTTATATTTTCTCTCTAGTTCGCAACATATTATGAACACAAAGTTCTAGCCATTTGAGTTAGCAAAACTTATTCATCTTTATGCTTACGAATCTTTAATTAAGTTGAGGTAGAAAGAATAATTTATCTTCCATTCAAAGAAAGACACGAAATTTTAATCAATTGAGTGAATGAGGAAACTCTCGTTTTCGTTCATAGAAAAGGTTGGTGTTCTCTTAATTTTGAATAGAAATTATCTCTTAATGTTGGACTGTGGCTTAGAGGATGCTGGTTTTTTTGGGTCTCAATTTACCTGGACGAATGGTAGGATCAGCAAAAGATTGGATAGAGTTTTGATTAACTCTTTAGTTGCAGACTTTTGTAAACAGCTTACTGCGACTCATCTGAATCGTACTTCATCTAATCACTCACCTTTATATTTACAATGGGTTTCTAATGATGAGTTAGGTCCTAGACCATTTAGATTCCTCAATGTTTGGGCCAAACATCATGACTTCTCAGCCTTCGTTTCTCAAATGTGGTCTCCCTACTCATCTTACAGGTACGGCTGCCTTTGAGAGAAGTTCTTTAGGCTGAAAGGAATCGACGGGTATTTGGTGATATCAAAGAGTTAGAGACGTTGAGGAGAAGGTTGACCAGGCAAAGATTGATTTTAATGTTGATCCTACACCGGAACACCGTGACTTCATCATGCATAGGCTGATTTGAACCGGACCTTAGCTATTGAGGAGGGTTTTTGGAAGCAAAAGGTCAGCTCTCATTGGGTATGTGAGGGAGATTGTAACACCAAATATTTTCATTCGCTAGTACATGGACGACGGATTAGATCTCGTATTAGGATCATCACAACTCAGGCAGGGAAAGTTGTTACTACTCGAGCAGATATTTAGAGCTCGGCAATCTCTTTTTTCCAGGAATTATTATCCTTTCATTCACAGCCTCTGGAGTATATTCGTCTTGATATCATACATAGGATACTGACGGAGGCAGACAATATGGCGCTGAATCGCCTTCCTTTGATTGATGAGGTGCTGGAGGTTGTTTTCAGTATTGATGCTAATAGTGTTGCAGGCCCTGATAGATTTTCATCATTGTTCTACCAACACTGTTGGGATATTATACATGACGATGTATACGGTGTAGTCATTGATTTCTTTGAAGGTGGTCATTTGCCGAGAGGATTTACTGCTACGTCTATTGTTTTGCTTTCAAAGAAGGAGAATGCTTGTAGATGGATGGAGTTCCGACATATCAGCCAGTGTAAGGTGTTCAATAAACTTATCACAAAGTTGTTGAACAATAGATTGAGTTCATTTCTGCCTTGTATTATTTATCCTCAACAAAGTGGATTTGTCACCGATCGACTTATTGGGGACAATGTTTTATTAAACCAGGAGTTACTACACACGTTAGATAATAAAATGCGTGTAGGGAATGTTATGCTAAAGCTTGACATAGCTAAAGCATATAATCGTATAGATTGGGGGTTCATTTATTATATACTGGAGGCTTTTGGTTTTGACTAGTTTTAGATTGATCGAATCAGATGGTGTATATCGGAATGTCGATTCTCATTGCTTCTGAATGGGCGGCCATGTGATTTCTTTTCTTCATCGTGTGGACTTAGACAGGGAAATCTTATCTCTCCATCTTTATTTATTTTTGCTGCAGATTACTTTTCTCGATTACTTACTCAGAGGTTCCAGACATATTCTAGTATGCAGTATTAATATAGAGGTAGTACACTTGTCTCACATCTTACTTTTGCTGATGATATGATTATATTTACCAATGGACAGAAGAGGTCTATCAAAAGGGTCATTGATTGGTTAGAGCATTACGATGGGGTCTCTAGTTAATTAGTAAATAGAGACAAGAGTGTTCTTATATTGCCTAGGTGGACATCTGATATTCAGATACGGAGGTTAGTGATTTTGACTGACTTTTTACATTAGAAACAGTCGTTCACATATATGGGAGTCCATTTATGTAAAGGGGCTAAGATGAGCTTTATGTATGATGATCTCATTATGAAGGTTGGGAATATGATTTCTAGATAGGCTTCACGCCTTCTTTCTCTTGATGGTAGAATTACTCTACAAAGATATGTTATTTCATCTATACTACTGTATCTATTCTAGATTATGCGACCTCCTAAAATCATTCTGAAAAGGCTGGAGAGTATATTTGAGCGATTCCTATGGGATTCTAAGGATCATGTGCGTCGTCTATATTGGCGGAGTTGGAAGGCAATTTGTTTTTCTATTGACGAATGAGGTCTAGGCTTTAGACGATTACATGATACGGTGGACACATTTTCATTGAAGCTATGGTGGCTATTCAGGTCTTAGAGTCCTCTTTGGGCTTAATTTTTACTGGGCAAGTATTGTAAAGGGACACATCCGTCGCTTGCAGCAGTTCCTCACTCAACCTCTCCTATTTGGAAAAGACTGAATAGATTTGGACCATACGTCGAGACACGCATTGCGTGGCGCCTTGGGATAAGGCATATCTTCTTTTGGCATGATTGTTAGATGGGTGATTCTACATTGGCATCCATTTTCTCACACAGACAGTACACATCTGCGAAGGTATAGGACTTTTTCGAGAAGAATGGATGAAATTTTGGGCGATTACTACAGGCTCTTCCAGCAACTATGGCAGAGCAGATTGCAACCATTCCACTATACCTTGATGTCTCGGATCACATTTTCTGGAGGGCCACATCAGATGGTAGATTGACTACTAAATCAGCATGGCTACTGATCCGCTCTAGCAAGCCAGTATAGGATTTATTTCGCCTATTGTGGAGCCCTATCATACCTCTTACTATTTCGTTCTTCTATTAGAGACTATGGCATGACTTAATACCAGTTGATGTCATTATCCAGATGAGGATAGGCAGTCGGTTGGCTTCTCGATGTCAGTGTTGTTCAGAGATTGAGACCATCACTCATATTTTTACTAGTAGCAGTATTTCAAATCATGTTTGGCAACATTTTGGGGCTTTATTTCAAATTACCATGATTGCAGGATAGAGTGTCGGACAGAGATTTCTGAGATGGAGGTATTTTGGACAATTTGCAAGGACCGGACACATTCGCATCATTATTCCTCTATTGATTTTCTGGTTTCTTTGTACTGAGAGGAATAATGTAAAACATAGGGACATATGTGTGAGTGCAAGGCGTATTATCTGGAGAGTTTACCGTATGGTATCCTTCCTCCATATTGGTGGACTATTCCGACCGTTACATTGGAGTAATGACATGCAGCTTGCTAGACTTTTTGGTATTTCTTTGACTCTCCCCCATCTCCTTCCCCTATCATGGTTTGGTGGTGCACTCCATCATTTGGATCATCAAAGCACTCCATCATTTGGATCATCAAGATCAACACCGATAGTTGTGTCAAGGATGGATTTGCGAGTGGGGGGGCATTATCAGAAACTACGTAGGAAAATGTATCAGGGTCTTCTCAGCTTCATATGAACAGTGTATGATATTAGAGGCCGAACTTAAGGCTTCATGATGGGATACTACTGGCTGGAGATTTTGGTTTGTCGAGACGACTCGACTGTGGCCATTCACTACATCACCAGAGGTAGTGAACCGTGGCTTGTCCAAGGGATACTCAGACATTACAGATATCGTTTCATTTGACAAAGATATGGTCTCCCACATCTTCAAAGAGAGAAACCAAGTTGCAAATGCACTTGCTACCGAGGGCTGGCATCATCGTAGATACTAGAAATATAGTCGACCTACCACGACATATCAGGGCGCTTGCTCGGATTGATAGATATGATTTGCCCAGCACTAGAGTTTAAGTATTTGTATTTTGCCTTTTCTTTTATTTTTACTTGCACTTGTGCTTTTTGTAAGTGAAGTAGTACTCACTTTTTACTGTTTTCTTATTATTATTATTATTTACTTTCACTATAAGAGAAGTAGTACTTCCTTATTTATTGATGTTATTGATATCATTTGTAACCATGATATTCATTCATCGCAAGTGAGGACATATTAATAAAACCTCAGAGGTACCGCCCTCCTTCCACTAAAAAAACCTTTTCCAATGATTTCCACTTCGATCGGCAAGGCGCGGTTTCACGGATTGTCTTTTTTCTTGACACAGAAAGGGACACCGTGCGTCAGTAGTTTACTCCACTAATTTCGAGATGAAAGAAAAATTGATTACAATTTGTGCAGCATAAAATTGAAATGCATTGAAAATAACTTGATCATTGATTGCTTGAAAGATAGAAATTACAATTGATGAAAGTAGAAAATTACAATGGCTAGTGCAGGGGGCAAACATTAGACAGCTTGAAAGATGTTTGAAATATTATTACCCCCTTATAATAGTATTCGGAACAAAAACCTAAGTGACGGAGTAGACGTTTAAATGTCGAGGAATCATACTAAAATTTTACCAATATCAGAGCTATTTTACAATTGAATAAACTATTACAATGGAAAGGAAATTACAACTCAAACTTAAACTAATATTTATAATGTGCAGCTGAAGTTGGGCAAACAACGGTTGCGATAGGGTCAAGGGGTTTAAGTAAAGCTGCGATCCTTGACACGCTGACACTTCTACAGGGGTCGTCTTTGATTCTATCGAAGATGATGTTCCCCATGGATGAACCATCCACCATGGAGGAAGCCTTTGATGATGTATGTGATACCTCCCACGAGGTTACCTCTTTCAAGGATGTGTACTTTGATAGGCGTCTCGCGTGACACCCCTATAGGGTCACCTCTGATTCCATCGAAAATGATGCTTTTCGTGGCTGAATTAAACATAATGGAGGAAGCCCTTGACATGGATGTGACACCTCGTGTAATTTTGTCAACTCAACGTTGCAACTTCCATCCATATCATTCTTTGCCACTCATGTCCAAAGCACCGCCTCTGATATTTATGTCCAAAGCATCGCTTCTACCTAAGAGTCCATGCATTATATGGATATCTATACTAGACTTAGGGTGGGCTAATGTGATACTAGTATTTTAGTATTATTACATTATTGATGGTACCATATGCATTACATTATTGTTGTAAAGTACGTAGTCACATTATCTACATTATCAACATGTTACTTGCTTTACTATACAATATTATTACACTAAATTGTGTCAGCATATGACATGCTATGATATATGATAGGCTTTTTACATATTATATCTTGGATAAATCTGATATATCATTATTCACTTTATCGTCATGAGTACTCTAAGGGGCAAATGGATCTCAATTTGTTTTGTATTTGTGCAGTGGATATATTATAGTGTATTACAAGTTGGTTTAGTCCATATTACAGAGAAAATACGATCGAACTTTTGACATATTATTGCGACATCTTTCGAGGAAATCTGTAAGCTCTCGCTTATTCAGACTGGCACAATTACTTTTAAGGTAATTTGTAAGTCCTCACATATTTGGAATCGATGCATATTTTCGAAATAGTTTGTAAGTCATCACTTATTAGAGATATTCATAATTTTGAGGCAATCTACAAGACCTCGTCTACTTAGCAGCTTACACTTCAAAATCCAACCCGCACATGAATGTACGACTCAAACTTGGGAGGACTATTGTTACACTTATAAATTATGTGGTATTGATTATTCATTGAATTGGGCTTATTAAACTAAAAAATTTGCATTTTGGGCTCGACCCTTACACACGTTGCCCATTTACGTTTTCCTATATACACGTGATTCCATTTACAACCAAGGTATGTTCCCTAACCCTAACAAAATTCCCTCTCCTGTCTCTTGTACTCATATTTCTCTCATTCGACAGTTGACTTGACAATCGGAGTGTAAACAGTTGCCATACATTTTCTTGATTGGCAGCATTTGCCTCCTAATAAAGTGTTCCAATATGTTGGTGATATCTATGTGGAGGCAAGATGGAAGGGATTTCGTTGACGCGTTTTTTGAGGTCAACAGTTCGATAATCAATATACAGTTTTATTCTTTTTATGTTTAATAATAAACTATTAATTATTGAATTCATTTGTAATTGTATTGTTGCTTCTAAAGAAACACAATATTATAAATAAAAATATTTTAGGAGAATACTCTTGTTATAATTCTTGAAGAAGCTCAATTCTATATTAATATTCTTAAAAAAACGGTTGGTCTTGAAGAACCCCAAATTATATTATGTTTGTATTTTATTTCATAACTTAATACTCCAAATATAATTGTTAGAATTTGGATGTGACCCGGATTTCTTGTTTGAAGTATTGAAGAGTTCTAATTGAAGCGTACATCAAGAAAAATTCAGTTTGGAATGCTATTAGAGTCTTATGTTAAGTTGAAATTCTATTTTGGAAGCCCATTTGGAGTTAAAATTTGGTATTGGACTTGAAGAAGTATTCGGGATAGAAAAAACAATTTGAAAAAAAAAAATTTATTTTTTGCGGGCAAAACACCCGGCATCGCGGCGCCCACCTCACATGTTTCCGATTTTCCACATTTTTTTCTTTTTCGTTTTGGACTCAGTTTTTTTGGCATCTTATTTTATCAACAACTCTACTAAAATGGTTTGGACGTCTCTTACTTGTTTCCTATAAATATTAGGCTCTTCTATACAATTTTAAAAAGTGTAAGAAAATAAATTATTAGAATTATAAGTTCCATTGTAATTTTCTCTCTCTCCATTGTTTTGGTGCAATAAAATCTTTTAATTTCTATGTTATATTTCTTGTCTTTATTGTTCTTTTACTTGATCTAGTACTTCATTATTTGCCATATAACATCAACAATTCATTATAATGGTTGATTTCATCAAGTGTTATTCAAACAATACATTATTCTTGTATTTTGAACATTGCTAACAGCGATCCGAACATATTAATATTTCTTCTAACAAGAGATATTTTTTGTTGTTTCACAACAAGTGGTATCAGAGCATAGGTTCACCGGTTCTGTAAGAGCACAGGGTTTGATTTGTTCGAGATTTTTGTTCGTGATGGCTTCCATGAAATTACAGAAGGATAAGAAGGCAGTTTCTCTCATTCATCTTTATCTATCAAATACTATTCTTCATGACATTTTGAATGAGGTTTCAGTAGCTACTCTATGGTTGAAGTTAGAACAATTTTACATAACTAAAAGTCTGACAAGCAAGTTGAACCTCAAGCAACATTTATACTCTCATCGAATAATAGAAGGAGGATTATTGGAAGATCACCTGGCTGTATTTAAAGAGATCATCCCTGATCTGGAAACTTTGAAAGTAGAGTATAATGAAGAAGATTTTGCCTTGATCCTATTGTGTTCGTTGCCACTTCGTTTTCTTCATTTAAAGACACGATATTGTAGAGTCGTGATACTCTCACCATAGAAGAAGTATATAATGCTTTGTATTCAAAATAGAATATGAAGTATCTGATTTATGAGGTTAGAGATGGAGAAGGTCTGGTTGCTCATGGTGGTTCTGGAAGGGAAAGATCGAAGTCTAAGTTCAGTAATCAGATTTGTAACTATTGCAAGAAGAAATGACGCATAAAGAAAGATTGCTACAAATTGTAGAATAATGTTTGCTGCAATTCGATATGGGAAGTAATAAGATACTTCAGGCAAAGCAAACCTCGTGGAGAACATTGATGGAGATCTCTTGGTTATTTCTGACAACGAGTATAAACCATAGGAGGATTGGATTTTTCATTCAGCATGTGCATTTCATATGTACCTAATAAGGACTTGTTTACTACATATGAAACTTTTTCAAATGTGTCGTGGTTATGGGAAACAACGCAACTTGTCGGGTTGTTAGAATTGGTACGGTCAGATTGAAGTTTTTGGATGGAACAATTAGAACACTTGACCACATTCGACATGTTCCGGATTTGAAGAAAAATCTCATCTCGTTGTCTATCCTTGATTCAGAAAGTTATGAGTTCGTTGGTAAAGCTGGAGCTTTAAAGATTTGTAAGTGTGCTCAGGTTGTATTAGAGGGAAGGAAAATGTCTCAGTTATACATCTTGCAAGGTCGTACAAAATCTAGAAGAGTCAATCAGCACAGGTTCAGTACCGTGGTAGACATTCGGTTTGGTACAATACCTTTAGGAGCTTATAAATGGTTGGATTTGAAGAATACGTCTCGATGGAGTTCAAAAGATATGGATAATGCCGCTTTGCCACCATCACCTGTGGTGTCATTGTATTTAATTGTTAGGGACGGACCCAATGAAAAAGGGTATGTGAATGCTGATTTTGTTGAGCATGCTTCAAATGAAGTAGAAGGGGTACAATCTAGCAAGGAGTTTTCTTTAAAAGCATTTGGGTTTGATTATGTTTTGGGGCGAGTTACAGCCCATTTTGGTAAATTATAAAATCATTATGATTTTTGAGAATCTGAGATAATTTTACTAGTGCTTAGATTCATTAGAAGATGTGGAGTATTGTGTTTTGTTAGAGAAATTAATTTTTTGGTTATTGTTGAAGAAGCCAGCTCATTTCTTGGTGGAATTCGTGTCAATGTAGAGATTGTTAGAATTTGGATGTGACTCAAATTCCTTGTTTAAAGTATTGAAGAATTTTAATTGAAGTGCACTTCAAGAAAAATTCAGTTTTGAATGCTATTGGAGTCCTATGTCAATTTGAAATTCTATTTTGGAAGCTCATTGAGAGTTGGAAATTGATATTGGACTTAAAGAAGATTTCAGAATGGAGAAAAGAAATTTAAAAAAAAAATATTTTTGTCCGGGCAGAACACCCAACGTCGTGGCACCCACCTCACCTGTTTTCGATTTTTCGCATTTTTTTCTCCTTTTTCGTTTTAGACTCAATTTTTTGGCATCCTACTTCATTAACAACTCTACTATGAGAGTTTGGATGTCCTTACATGTTCTCTATAAATATTATGTTTTTCTATACAATTTTAAAAGTGTGAGAAAATAGATTATTAGAATTATAAGATCCATTATTTTGGAGCAATAAAATCTCTTAATTCATATGTTATATTTCTTATATTTATTATTCTTTTACATGATCTAATACTTCATTATTTACCATATAATTTCAACAATTCATTTCAATGGTTAGTTTTATCAAGTGGTATTCAAATAATACATAATTCTTGTATTTCCAATATTGCTAATAGCGATCCGGACATATTAATATATCTTTTAATAAGAGATATTTTAGTTGTTTCACAACAAATGGTATCAAAGTAATTGTGGTATCTTTTTTGTTTCGCAACAAATGGTATAAGTGTTATTCTGATATCTTGTTTGTTTCGCAACAATGATCATTCTAAAAGTATGTCGTACAATCTAATCTCATGAAGAGATACAATTTACACGTGAAATTTATGAAATTGAAGTGCTTTTTTCTAGAAGAAAAGCATGTGATTCATTTTTGTGAAACTTGCTCGGCTCGGAAAAAGCTCGAGCCAGGCCTGGCTCGAGCTCGAGTCAAGCCTCATTTTTTTTTGGATGGGCTTTGCTCGGCTCAGACCCAAAAAAGCTCGAGTTGAGCTCGAACTTTTTTATTTAATTTATAATATGTATAAATCGTAAAAATTTTAAATTCTTTAAGTAAAAAATGTAGATTCGACATTTAAAAAAAAAAAATCGAGCCAAACAGAGCCTCATTTTTTTTTTGCCGGGCTTTGCTCGGCTCAACTCGTTGATATGACTATATTTAGCTAATGTTTATCATTTATGTGCATGTGCATGAAAATATAAACAATCATGCTACAAGTACATAATTTTATATCTAATGTGTTACCGAATTGACAAGTGGCGGCCCCCTATTGTGGGGCATCTGTGGGCCCGGGTGCTCCCCCAATAGGGGGACGTCACTTATCAATTCGGTAACCAATTAGGTAGAAAATTATGTACAATAAGACTAATTCAAATATAAATATCCATTGATTTTGGTGACGTAATTTGGCTTATGCTCACTGTTCTATTATTAAGGTTTGAAGTGATCTGATCCATATTTACCAAACTTCCTAAACTTGTTTAATTGACATAATTTTGAACAATATTTCACTCAGTTGTGGTCATCATGTGCAGCAAAGCTACTATTTTTACTATTGTTTGATTTCAAAATTAATTTCTGTTTTGTGCCATAACATTGTAACTTATAAGCCAAAGACAATTAATTGTAGAACCTCGACATATTGGTAACTTTAATTACAAAAAATACAAAGTTACATCATCACAATGGAGTATATTAATTTAGAAAAGTAATTTTGTTTATTAAGAAAGAATTTCAATCTTATTATGTTAAACAAATTTTGTTGTGTGCAATGTATCAAGCCCCTGTTTGGTACACATTAAAAATTTCATTTTCATTTTTCTATTCATTTTCAATCATACATTCTTCAATAATATAATATTTTCCATTATATCAATAACTTTTGCTTCTTTGCCGACCACACATTCTCAATCAATCTATTATTTCAGAATACATTCTTTCAGAATAATGTGACTCAAACAGACCATTAATGTATTCTATCTGGAAAAAAAAATAGTTAATAGTCTATTTAAATTTGACCGTTGTAGTTTAGCTAAGTTAGAATATAAAATTATAATTACTATTTAAAATATATTTCATGACTATAGAGGCATAATTAATTGGATTATATGGCTGAACCATTGGTATACTTATGGATTGTCCACTTCTTATTATTCGATATTTGTTACTATTTGGACGCTGTTAATTCATTGCCCATTTACATTATATATAATTATTTGATTCTTTAGAAGAAAATTAGGCAATATTTGTTCGCTCATCTATTATGAGCATCTATTGTATGCCCAAGAACCATATCCAAATTGTCAAGACTTCCTAAAGAAAATTAGATTAAGCCCCTGCTTGGTAAGAATTAAAATCAGATTAATAGATTTTGATAAAAATTAATGAAACGTGTGTTTGAAAAGTTGTAGATCTCATAAAATGTGCGGTTAAAACTAGTTGTTTACTTTGACTTAAATTAAAATTTGGATTATAATTTCTACCAAAAAGTGACTTTAGTGTCATATCCGATTCTGCAAATTTGAGGAGAGTCAGTATTATGTTACTCAATTTCTTTTTGTTTATTCTATAAAATTATTACAATTGAAATAAATACTAAGTTGAATTAGAAGTTCATCGTCCTAAAGATCTTATTATTTGGCATGACTGGTTAGACTATTTTGGATCAATAATGAAAAAATAATTATTGAAAATATCTATAGAAAAATCAGAAATTTTTTCAATATAATGAATCCCCATATGTTGCTTGTTCTCACACTATATAGGCCAAATACCTTCACTAACTAAAGTTGGGATTGAATTCTTGTATTTCTGTAAATTAATTTGGGTGATATACGAAACTCGTTACCTTCAATGTTGACCATCTAAAGACTCTAAACATTATTTACACAGAAAAATAAAAATACTAGATGACTGTACGGTGTTTTTATATATTTACAACTTGAAGTTTACTAGATTACTTAAGAAAATTTATATTATGAACATAACTTTCAGATTCTATAATCAAGAAGGCATATCTAGTTAATACTAGTGAACTAAACCTCAAACTTTAATAAATGTTAGTTATGATGACGATAAATAGTTTAACACTATTATTTGTTAATTACCTCCAACTAATTTTTAAACCATTCTAATTGAGAATAAAGTGTTTTCATATGTTTGATAAATGCTATTTTATATGTAGCAATACTTATACGCATCATATCAAATCAAAGTCCCCTCTTTAGTTGGCTTATGGTTAGACCATAATATTTTCTATCTAATAATTTTTTATAGTGCAATATATGTACAATTGCTTCATTATAGTGCACTGGAAGTTTGAAATGGACATTAAAGAATGCTGAAAATACATGTTCACTCTGAAGCCATATAAAATATTTTAAACCCTAATGGGTGATACGTTATAAAAGGTTTGTTGAGTGTCCATCAATATATGGCATATCTAAAGCGTGATGGGATTTAATTTTAATTCAAAATTATCCAAAAGAAAAAAGAACAAATATTACAAGTGGTCCATTTGAAGAAACATATTCCCTTGGGGAGTATATAAATATAACAAATTGTAAATACATCAGAAGAGGTTAAGCTACTTGAGATATTTAAAATTGAGATATATTATTTGAAAGTTCAAAAATAAGTAACAAAGAGATGATGAATTGATTTATAAAAATTTTCGGAAGATTACTTCAAAATTTTAAAAGTTTGGAATGAATATATTAATCGCAAATATCACAAATAAAAAGTGATAAGTAAAAGGAAAGAGAAAGTGCATACGATATAATTGTTGAGGTTCGATCCAAATCGATAAACTACATCCTCTGTTATCAAGCTCTCCATTACAAGTAATGTCTTTTCACTTTGTTTGATTGACTTATAGCGCAATCCAGAGCCTCAAAGCTTTCGGTGACTTACACACAAGAAGCACCGATCCTTATATAATATTGAGTTTTCTGAGACCTCAATATGATCCACAAGTTTGAAGAGAAATAATTTTACAATTTGAAACTTCTCTCTTAATAATTAATATAAAAAAATTAAGTACAAAGAGATACATAGGCTAGCGCTTCAATGAATAGTAATAAATGAAAGGTTAAGTGTTAGATGAGAAAACCTTGATGATGAAGACGAATAAAAGATTTGATTCACTCAATCAAATGCTTTCATGATAAATGATTTGATAATAAATAAGATATAAGAGCAATGTAATTTTGTTGAAGAATCACTACAACAAAAATGATTTTTTGCAACACATAAAAGGCAACATTCGATTATTAAATGTTGCTAAAAGGTGTCTATCACAATATTCAAATAAGTGAATGCTGCAATTGGTTAAAATAATTGAGATTTGCCAATATTTTTAAATGAATGTTGCAAATGTCACCTTTTGCAACGTTTATGGAGTGTTGTCAAAGGTTTTATTTATTGCAACGTTTATGGGATATTGCTAAAAACTAACTCTATTGCAACGTTTATTCACTGTTGCTAAAACGTGGAGTTTCATCTTCCGTAACATTCCTGAAACGTTGCCAAAGGTTTAAGTTTTGGCAACGTTTTCGGAACGTTGTTAATATGAATGTGTTAGACTACCTTTTCGCAACGTTTAATAAGTGTTGTAAATATATACATTTTGCAACGTTTAGGATACCCTTTTGCAACGTTTATTAAACATTGCAAAAATATTCTAGCCCATTTAAATAAGTCCATCACTTTTCAAACCATTAGCCCACAAAATATCCAATTTCTTTCCCGTCAAACCCGACCCACTTAGTAAAAAACTGAAAAAGGAAGGAATGAATTAGCCCTGAACGACTCTCTCTCGGTCGCCCTCGCCTCCCTTCAAATCGCCTACTCCTCAAATCGATTTCCATCCCCTCAAATCCCATTTGAAGTTAATCATAGTAAGATTTGCGTGATTTTCTTGGTAGGCATCATGTTGATTTGGATTTTCTCAACCCCGGTAAGTGCCAAGTAATTTTCTTGTGTCGTGATTGTTTCCCATGTCCTCTTTCGAATCTTAGCATTATAAACTTGCATTTTATCTTATTTACGTTTCTGATTTCTACAGGAGCCTCAAGGTTTAATAAGTGTCGACTTTATAATCAGTTTCAGTTACATGGGTTTTTCCCTTTTTGGTTAAAATTTAAACATGAATGATGAATCGTATGGAGACTGGAGTCTAGAGTTGTAGCATTTAGGAAGGCAAATGCTTTCATTTTTTATTTTTATTTTTGTAGGATTTGAGTTTATTTTGATACTGTGTTGAAGTGAAACTAGTGGGTTCTCTGTTCTCAATTGCCTAGGCATTAGTTTGTTAGTTGTGTCTGACTTGGATGAAATTATGAGTGTATGTCGACCTTTTCTTCAGCTGATGTCCTTTTGTCATCGATAGAGATTTCAGTTTGTATTTGTATGTCTTGGCTTGTAAATCTTTATCTAAGCTTGAGAAAGGGAAAAAATGGTAATTTTACTTTTTATGTGAAGTGTCGTCTCCTTACTTGTTTGGATAACTTAAATTTTTGGTTCCAAGTAAAAGTTATTTTTCTTGAATTTAACTCTTACCTTACCATCAAAATTAACTTGCCGCTTTCCAACTTTAATCATTGAAAGAGATTGAAAACTTGTTTACTTTTAAGTGAACTTTTTAGGCTAAACATGCTCATATGATCTGTAAATTTCATTTGATATTCAGGTGACGAGAAGTATTGACACTGAGCATGGCCAGTTAAGTCCCCAGGAGAGGAGAACTGTTGAGGCAATTGTGAAAGCAAGGTAATTTTTACGCTATATTTATGGCATATTCATGAGCCAAGATAGATTTCTTAAGTCATTTTTTAATAGTTTTGTTCATTTGCAGTGAATATCCATTGTCAATTATTTTAGTTGGAGTTGGCAATGGACCATGGGATATGATGAGAGAATTTGATGATATCCCTACTTGAGCTTTTGGCAATTTCCAGGCAAGTTAACTTCCTCAAAGTTTCAAAACAAAAGATGGAGCTACATTTTGACACAGATCTTGCTATCTTATATCATGTATTTATTCTTCCCATGGCATGTTTTATATAGAACGTTTTAGGTGACACCCATTTATAAAAAAATGTCTACATCAAATGTAAGGGACGAGTTTACAACATTTAAATGAATACATGTGATCTACATGAATAAATGGTTCCAATGTATAAAAATGAAATGAAATTTCGCAGGAAAATTGTACACGGTAAGCGATTATCATTAAATTTCTAATACCTAAGAAGAGATGAAAAAACCCATCAAATATGGAATATCTGTTTTTCGGCAAGGAGAAAAAAGAAGACTTACCTTGTGAATCTTTCATGGCTTTGAGTGTGAGATACCTAAAAAAAGATAGCTCTTGATCTGGCTTCATTTGGTTGGCTTCATGTTACAGAGGGACATTTTGCATTTCAAACAACGGAAGTGATTACGTGGCTTGCTTTTTTTGCAGGTGATCATTTTCTTTGCTTGTTAGTTTTTTTGATATCTACTGCAACGATGAAAGTTAATTTTATTAGCTATAGTATATTGTCGTGCTTTTGTAGTATGCTAAATGACGATTAAAATGATGCATAGTTAGCCCATATAGGAAATGGTGGATCTACTTTTGATTGTGGAAGAATTTTGCGGATGGTTATCATTTTGAAGTTCTTGTTCACTGCGCAGTTGATGTATGACATAAAAATTTTAATTACTCTTCTTTATTGGCCTAATATATATTGGATAGACTTTAACATTTCATATGTAGTTTCTATTCAACAAATTAAGGTGAAGTCAATGTGAGCTGTTGCTTTAGCTTTCCATGAGTCTCGTTATTATGTGCTCTACCAAGGATTAATAAACTTGGCCATAATTATTATTATTTTTTAGATTAGATGAATAATATTTATTATTATTTTTCTTGTACATATGATATTGTTTACTAAATTTTCGTATTTTACTATAAAAATGTGTTTACATATATTGTTTAATATAAAAAAAAAATGACGATTTCAAAAAAAAAAAAAAAAGGACATTTAGCAATGTTTATAAAATGTTGTAAAAACTAATGACAAAAGAAATGACAACGTTTAAAAAAATGTTGCGAAAAGGTAAACACAATTTATGAATTGGTTAAGACAACATTCATAAAATGTTGTAAAAGAGGAACGACAACATTTAAAAAACGTTACAATAGAGGAACGACGACATTGAAAAAATGTTACAGAAGAGTAACAGTGACGCTTAAAAAACGTTGCAAAAGAGTAATGACAACAATTAAAAAACGTTGCATTAGAGTAATGGTGACATTTACAAAACGTTGCAAAAAGTTCAGAATAAAAGTAACGACAACACTTAAAAAACATTGTTAAAACGTTACGACAACACTCATTGAAACGTTGCGAAAAGTCATTTGCAACATTTCTCAAACATAGCGAAAACTTGTATTTCACAATGTTTAAAAAATGTTGCAAATGACTTTTCGCAGCGTTTTCTAAACGTTGCAAAAACTAAATGGTAGCATTTGTATTTGGCTTTTGCAACGGTGTATAAACGTTATCGTATCCTTATGGTCTACGGTAACACTGAAGCCCGCAACACATGCACGAACATTGCAAAAAGGTTTTCACAACGTTTTTTAAACGTTGCGAAAGCCGATTTTTGTTGTAGTGAATATCTCACTTTAATGCTATCAAAAAATCTGTCAATGAATTCAAAAAAATGAATATATTTATAGAGTTCAATGAGAAAAATATATGTAGAACCAAACGGTCAACCAAATGTCCGCTTACTTGTATAGACGTAAAACAATTAACCATTGTACACCGGACGTTAGAACGGTCAAAAAAATAAACGTTACATGATTCGAACGTCCGCGTGGACATCCGGACATCCGGATTACAATGCTTTGTCCGGACGTCTACTTTTCAACAATTTGACCCATTTTTGTCTTTGCATGGTCCGATGTGAATATTTAAAATATAATCTATTTTTATTTGTGATTTTGAAAATTAACTTTTGTTTAAAAAATAATTTATGCAAGTGATGATCAAAGTATTTTTAGCACATGAAAATGGTTTTTAAACTTTCATCGTTTAGTGCTAAAAATTGAAGTGTTTATACATTTACAAGTGAATATAAAAGTCTTATCCAATATCTTCATTTGATACTTGACTATTGAAAATCTTTGTCTCGAATGATTTATTTGGAATGATCGACTTTCATCACTTCCTTTACTGTAAGTCAGATTTGTAGTGTGAAGGTCTTGATATCCAATTTTTTGTCCCTGATCGATCAATATTACATATGATACTTTGAAGACTTGAAATTATTTGTTAGAAACAAAAATCAATTTTTTTGTTATGATTAAAACATTAAAGATAAAGTCAACCATATGCCAACATTATTACGTTGTGAAGTTATGGAAAAATAAAAGATATGTAAAAAAAAGTTGTTAACAACACTTTTGTATATAAATTATCATGTAGTGAATACAATCACAAGTTTCCAAAAATACATAAAATTTGATATGCTTATATGAATGTGATTATAGTCAATTCAATTTGTGTGATTATTAATACTATCTCTAAAGAATTTAATATGTCGAAACATATAACTCATGTAATGTTATCGTAAGAGTGTAAATATGTGTTGTACTCTTTTTTACTTGACTAATGTTTCGTTTCATTTAGCTTTCCTAGCAAAGCTTTTAATGAGGGAACTTTTGCAACATATTCAAAGGATTAATATTTTTTTTTCCTTCATTGTGATTTTCCACACGTGATTTTTCCTAATAAGTTTTAATAAGGCATATTATTTACATAATGAATATCCATAACCTACAAAATATTTACAGTCTATATAACTCTAAAATTTTACTCTCTCATATATTATAACATGTATACAAGACTCCCGAAGATAGCAACAATAAAATTTATTTTTCAACAAACTATCATACTAACTAAAGTCAAACAATGATAGATGAATATATCATATGGAGACGTGAGGTTATATCAAAGTGGACATGGCAAAGTATATTTCTCTGAGATTCTTGTACACACAAGTTCAAAATATCAATGTTTAATAACAATGTAACGACTTACTCATAAAAGCATTGTCGATGTCCACATTAAATAAATTGATACATGAGATAGATATGTGTTAACTCAATATTTACGGTGGTCAACGTAATGAGAGTAGTTGTACTCTTTTCCATTTAGGTTTTATCCCATTGATTTTATTTTATTTTTTTATATTTTTTTTTGCAACATTTTATTAAGATAACATTTGATTTTAATACACTAACTAACTATAACCTTATTTTCTTTCTTTGGTTTTTTATCCTACGGAATTTATATCAAACAAAACTTTTAAAGAAACATATATTATGTAATTAGTCATTCAAGACGAACAATTGTATACTAAATACTAATTAGTGAGTGACCATTGTATTCTTATGCTCCTAATAATTAAAATCATGCTACATGTACATCATTTTTTATATATTTGTTTACACTCTTATATACGGTACAATCACGTTTTTTATTTTATTTTTCCAACACATTTTTACATCACTATCCAGATTGTGCCACATAAGGGGAATGTCATCTATGGTATGAATCGAAATGTACATATAGCTTAAATCTAATAATTATGAATTTTATACATCTAGACCCTAATTCTTTATGTATAAGCAAGGTTTTGATTCTTAATAAAATACAAACAAACTTATTAAATCTCTAGATTTACTTTCTCTTTTCTCTCTCATTTATTATATATTTATTATTTAAATGCTTCTGTAACATCTCCTAGTCGACTATAAGTAACCAATATAAAAAGACTGAGAGAGAAAAGTTGTATTTACGAGAATGTCATCAATTGAGATTTTAATGAATTTTAAAAAATTACTAACTCTAATGAATAAAGAATCCTTAAGAATCTCACTAAAAATGATAAATTTTAAAAGAGTTTGTCATGTGTATTTTTAAGCTTAAAATCCATTTAAATATCTTAAAATCCATTTATTACTGAAATCTTTATAAAGGAAGCCGGAAGTCATCTTTGGGACATGCTTGATTCAGGTCACGAAAGTCAACACAGACTCGTAATTGTCTATTTTTCTTTTTGACAGGGACAATATTCTCGATCCAAGTTGGGTATTTGACTTCACGTACGAATTCAGCTTCAATCAATTTGTTGACTTCCATTTCAATTTAAGGAACCAATTCTGGTCGAAATCTCCTTTGAAGTTGCTTAATTGGTCGAACTACATGCCTTACTGCAAGGTGATGTACTGCAACCTTCGGATCTAATCCCGACATTTCTTTATAAGACCACGCAAACACGTCTTTGTATCTTGAAGCAAGCGGACGTATTCTGATTCTTCTTTTTGACTGAGGAGAGCACTTACAAACACTGGTCTTGGGTCTTCCTCAGTTCCCAAGTTCAATTGCTTCAAGTCATCCACCGTAGCTTGTCCCCCTTCCTCAAATGTAGGTAGGGCCGACTCAGGTTCGTCTGTTGTGGTAGAGTTTTCAGACTCATGTTCGGGAGCTTCTTCAAAAGCTATGTAATTAACAGAGACTTCTTTTTCATCCTTATTATTGCTTAGAGATGAGCATACTTTTTGATGTTTTTGTCTTCTCCTTGATCGTTTAGGCTTTGGACTTGGCTCAGAAGTTTTAGTTCCAAGCCGAGAAAAAGCAGATTGTCTTTGAAATTTTTTCTGAGGAGCTTGTGTGTCATCGCCATTTGGGTAGAAGAAGAAGAATGAACTTCACTTAACCTTTGGAAGACGGAAGCTTTAACTTTTACATCAACCGTTGGGGAAGATTCATGTTTTATCCTTTTAAAAACTGAAACTCTGGCATTCTCACTTTCAATTCGATCGAACACCGAAAGTTTCGACTGTTCAGGTTTCTCTTCTGCAACCTCGTAAATTTGAATCATGATTGGGTTCGAGGAAACCTTTTTGACCTTAATCTTTCTAGGTGGATTTGGATCGTATCCCAAGCCATACCTGGGTTGTGATATGAGTGTTCCGTCAAAATGAGAAGGGATACGCCCACCTGAAAGAATAGCATTGAGATCACCTAATTTGCGAGGCTCTCCTTTCCCAAATTCGGCATTCTCAAACAGTTTTTTAGCTTGAGGATTATAACATCCTTTGAAAGCTTGTTTTGGTTCATCGGCTCCAGTCTTGTCTTGTTTGGATGAGCTAGCAATACTAAGCTTTGATATGTCTGGAACAGATGTCGAAGTTTCCGACGATGATTTGCGTTCTCCCAGGACTCCCATGAATTGATGAGGTAGGAACAATTTCGAAATGTTAGGTATTGGAAGAGTCAACTCTTTTCTCAATACCTCAACGTCAGTCGATTCTGTTTGAGGTTTTTTACCTTTAGAGAATCTTTCAAACGTAAATTTTGATTTACCTTTGACGAGCTGATGAGACTGAGCAGAACTTGATGTATCATCATCATTTGCATTTCTTTTAATCTTAAATTCGGACATGGTCAATCCTACAGAATTACTTTCTTCGTCTCCCCAATAAAATTTTGCATCAGCAAAATGGGATTCTTCTTCGAGGAAGGGTTTGGACTCAGCTACTACACACTTGACTTCTCCGTCTCGACTATATTTGAAGCATTAGTGCCAAGTCGAAGGTACTACTCCAGTTTCATGCAGCCAAACACGTCCAATGAGTAACTTGTATGATGTTTTAGCATCAATGACATGGAAGAGAGTCGAGAAAATTAACTCCCCTATTTGCAGCTTCAAACGAATCATGCCAATGGCTCGTTGACCTTTTTGGTTGAATTCTTGAATCATGATCTTGCTTTTGGACAGATCACCAACATTAATCCCAATCTCCTTCATCGTTTTGACTGGCATGATGTTCACAGCAGATCCACAATCAATCATTATGCGATTAATCTTGCATTCTCGAATATGACCACTAACGTAGAGTAGTCTGTTGTGTAAATGAGAGCCCAGATGCAAATCTTCATCGTCAAATGTGATGGTGGCCAAACAGTCTTGTCGGGTTGTGGATCCAATATACTCTAAGACTTTGCCTTTCGTATTCTTCCAAGTCTATCAACGCTGCGATTAAAGCCATTCGATCATCGAAAGGAAGTTTAAGAGACTCTGCTAAACTTGTATTGGAAGGAATATTATTGAGTCGCGAGATAGTTATTTTCTATTTTGAATTCTCTTTCGACCATTTCCTTGCTTCGCATTTCCCCTCCACATTGATAACATTGGAGGTAAAGCATTCATTGTTGAAGAAGCCCTTGGGCAAATAATCACCTAGGGTCGGTAACCTAGGAAGAGCACGTAAAGCAACTTCTACTCCCGTTGATTTAGTAGAGACTTCTGGCCTAGCTTTAGGCCTTCTTCTTTGGTTGTTTCTTAGCTTCTGTTTTTCGTCACTAGGACCTGGAAGTTGTGAAATTGTTTGATGGCGCATTTTCACAAGGGTCCATCCTTCCGGATTTTCTTCTAGTGATGTTTTTTCATTGGGTTGAACTTTCACGCCCAATGCCCCCAGTTTCGGTCCTGCAAGAGATGTAGAAGGTGATATTTTACATGTTTTGTTTGAAACTTGGTACTTCTCCTTCTTACTTATGAAGGTGGACCAACCATCACCGATCTCGTCTTCGGACTCCGAATCAGAATCCCAAACATCCAAGTCATCTGTCGTAATTTCGTAGAAAGTTGGACGATTAAGTATATGCGGTCCATCCATTCCTGGGTAGACATAACTGATAGTAATTTCCCCGTCTACTTCAAACTTCACTGGAATGGCTCCTTCTGGAAGTTGTGGTCCAAACTCTTCAGCCGAAGATTTACGAGCATCGCATGTACGGGGAAGTGTATGTTCCCTTTTTACAATGGGGACTAGGTCAAATGATCCAAACGAAACCATCGAGCAGTCAGCCGTTGGGCTTTCTCCCATTTTAAGTTTGATCTTATTTTTTTTATCCAGGCGAACAATAAGATCTTTCAGCACAAAACATTTTTCAACCGAACGACTGATGATCCTATGGAATTTACAGTATTTAGGATGATCGACCCTACCAACTTTCTCGGGTCTCTTTGGAGCTGGTAGTTCGATTATCTTCCGTTTGAGGAGTTGATCCAGAATTCCAGGAACTTTAGAATCTAAAAATGGGTATTCCTTCTCTTCAAGTTCTTTCTGAGTCACCTAACCTCTGCCTTGGATCAATCCCTTGGTAGGTCTGAACTCTGGCTTTGGTTTTGGTCTTGTGTTTGATTTCGACCCTTGGAAGGCTATCTTTGCAGGGATAGTAGAAATTGTCATTACCTCTTTGGGCTTACTTGTCTTGTCATCCTTTTTAACTCTTTCTTGGGGTCCCACTTGCCACGTGGATCACTTGGTAAGTAACTTCCATGCCTTGCAATTTGGAGCTCTAGGTCATGGGCACGTGTCGCTAACTCTTCAAAGGAGTGAGGCATATTTGCTTGGAGATTGTAGAGTAATCCCCAATGCATGTCTTGCACACACATGTCAATGGAAGATACTTCGCTTATTCTTTCCTTGCAATTAAGCACGAGGTTCCTCCAGCGTTCAATGTACTCTACAACGGGCTCTTCTTTGCTCTGCTTTGTTCGAACAAGTTCCGGAAGGCTGACAATCCGCCTGGTGCTGTAGAAACGTGTTAGGAATTCTCTTTCAAGTTGATCCCAACTATCAATTGACCCAGCCTGTAAGTCAGTATACCATTCGAATGCAGCACCCTTGAGGGAGAGCACGAACTGTTTTACCATAGTGTCAGTGTAAGTACCTACATGATTACATGTCTCAATGAAATGAGCAACATGTTGCTTCGAGTTGCCCTTCCCATCAAAACACTGGAATTTTGGAGGTTGGTAGCCGAGTGGTATCTTTATCTCGTCGATTCGACGGCTATAAGGCTTGGCATACACCAATGAAGATTGCATTGAACCACCATACTGGGCACGAATGGTGTCTACAATCATATGTTGTAGTTGGTGGACAGATAAAGAGCCAACAGAGAGTTGAGTAGTATCACGCAAAATATTTTGAACAGCTGTTCGATTATGTATGTCTTGCTTCTACTGGGGTTCTGGACTTCCAGCTCTTTAGCTTTGGAAGATCTTAGATTTTCTTGATCTCCTTACGTTAGATTTTGCAGCTCTAGCTTGTGCATGAGTGCAGCGACCTGTGCGTCTTTCTCTTCTAGTGACTTCGTTAGTTTTTCAATGGCTAAAGTCATTTGTTGGATTCGATCATCTGAGCCCGATGTTGCTTCTGTGACCATCACTGGCTCAAGTGACTCTTCAGACGAACTATAGTCTCCCCACCTTTGCAGAGAAGCAGTATGAAGGGGCCCAAACAAGGATCTGCCACTGGAAACAGAGCTCGAACGAGAATTTTTCGCTGAACTATTGGTCTTTTCTATTGACGAGAGTTTGGTTTTGTGAAAGCAATTCTCATTCTGCCTTCATTGGAGAACTTCTTTAGTAGTGGAACAAGTTGAGTTCTCCCATTTTTTGTTCGGGCTCTGGTCGCCCGGAACAGCTCAGCAAGTATCTCTTCGAGATGAGTCGTGATTTGCTTCGCTTGTTCGTTTGCCATTGTTGATGTAGTTGTTGAGAATTGAAGATTCTGAGATCAAAAGATGAGAGGACAAGAAGGTCCCACTGGGCGTGCCAAGAAGTTTGTACGACGGATTTTGCGCATATTAAAATACGAAAATCGTTACAAATTGTATTTTAAAGAAAATATCATACAAATGGATATAAATCTTCTTGTGATTGCAAAGTTGCAATTAATCCTCTGATTAATGATCTGAATGTTTGAAGACAGGGGCCACGTGGCTTGAATCCTAGACTTCGAGATTTGTTGTGATTTGATTTGATCTGTCGAGAGTTTGACTTGTTCGACACTTGAATTTCGAAGCTTGGATTTACACTTCGAAAGTTTGGGCTTGATCTTGACCTTGGTCTTGATTTGATTTGATGAAGATTTTGATCTTCTTGAATTTGCTTGATTTGAAGAAGATTTTGATCTTCTTTAGGTTTGCTGGACTAGGAGTGGAGAGAAATTTTTTTCAGCACTTCGTGATTTTCTCTTGTACTTTTTCTCCCCCCTTTGAAGTGAACCATTGACCATATTTATAGGGAAAATCCGTGGCCAATTTTGGTAATCACCAAATTAGTTCAATTAAATTGATTATAATTGGATAATTATGGATTTATTAAAAAAATAGGGTGGGCTTTTAGAATTTTACGAGCCTAGACTTTGATTTAGTAAATTTAAGTGCGCTAATTATTTAAATTAACCCAACCCGTTATTCACTTTTTTTTTAAATGTCTACAATCATTTTTATAGCATTCATTCAACAAATATTAGCTAAGGCGATTATACACATACGTCCGGATTGTTTGAATCCATGTAATGATCTTTGCGGTTTAATTGAGAGCACGGTTCTCGGGCATGTATCATTTGTTTCACGCACTTTAAGTCTTTCCGGGACTTTCATATATATGTCACTATCAAGTGAACCATACAAATAGGCAGTCATTACATCCATAAGGCGCATAGCGAGCTTTTGTGACATGGTCAAACTAAATAAGAATCTAAAAGTGATGGCGTCCTTTACGGGAGAATATGTTTCCTCATAATCAATTCTTGGTCTTTATAGGAAACATTGAGCTATGAGTCGGACCTTGTATCTTGTAATTTCATTATTTTCATTTCTCTTTCGTACAAAAGCTCATTTGTATCCAACAGAGATTACATTTTCAGGTGTTCAAACTACATGTCCAAACACTTTCCGTTTCTCTAAGGAATTCAATTTCACATGTATGCCTTCTTTCCACTTTGGTCAATCACTTCTATTTTGACAGTCTTTAAAAGACAGTGGTTCAGGATCCTTATCTTACATAATATTAAGAGCCACATTAAATGCGAAAATATTGTCTATAACAACAGTATTTCATTCCCATAATTTATGAGATAACATATAATTTATTGAAATCTCAATATTTTTGGACACTTGTGATTACATCCACCACGTGATAATTTATTTATTTACACAAGTTTTCATAGAATTCATTATGAAAAGTCGTACATTTCATATTACGACTTTACTTTTTCTATATTCATTTCGCGTAAGTATACACATTTAGGTGTTCAGACTGTAGATCCATAAATTGCAAGTTTCTCTAGTAAGTTAAATTGAACCAGGATCGAGTCTAGAAACTTCAGGTTTCTCTAGTAAATTTTAGTTTGATCATGTCGTTTTATTTGACCAATTATTTTTTCGATCGATATATTTCAACGAATTTGTTTCGATTCCTCGTTATTCATAATATGATGCAGTACATCATGTACAAAAGTAATGTCGGCAACTTTTTCTTATCTTTTTTTATTCTATTTCTTTTTCTATGATGGCATAATTTATTGAGATATCTTAACTTTCATTATTTTAGGTACCTGAACCTCTTTTGGGGTTTTATAATAGGTTATGTCTAAATGCCCATTAAATGTATATACCTCATTAATAAGACAATCTTTACAAATTGCTCCATTTTCGTTTGGAGAACTTTGTAATAGAATCGAATATTATCACGCTTCAGATGTGCAATAAATTTATGAAATGTAAAATTATCGAATTGTCCTTCCAGGAGTCAATTCGAGTTGGAGCATTTAAAGCTGATGCGTGAGATTGTTAATATCTTTGGTCAGTAAATGCATATAAATAAATTATCTTTCGAACTTCTGGTTCGAATTGTCTTTTACGAGGATTTAGATATTGATGTATTTGTATATTATTTTCAACTTCTTAATTCTTCCCCCTAATGCTGAGAGAATTGTCAAATCAAATTGATAATCATTTGTACAAATATCATCTATTTGAGATAAGGGTTCATGTTACTTATTTATTCTAAACATTTTCTTTTTTTACTTTTCGTCTCATTGCATTGTGATGGATTAATTTTACATATAAAGCACTATCGAAATAATTTGATAGAAAAATTAGGATCTAACCATAAGCCAAGTTATAACTAGGAGAATTATGATGTTGACATGATGTGAATGACTTTCCCTAAACTAAAATGTGAAGTATTTTGTTCTCAATTAAATTAATTGGAGACGTTTAACAAACAATAATGTTAAACCATTTATCGACATCTCAACTAACCACTTATTAAAAGTCGAGATTTAGGATCCCTAGTATTAAAAAGACACATTGTCTTAATTGTATAATCTGAAATTATGCTCATAAATTAAGCCCCTGTTTGAAACCCATTTTGAGTAGAAAAGAAATTTTGGAATAGTGATTGATGTAAGAATGTGTGGTGGAAAAGTGATGAAATTTTTTTGATTTGTGTGTAATATTATTTTATTAGGAGAATGTGTGGTTGAAATGAAAAATGAGAAAGAGAAATTAATGGCTGTCAAACGGGAGCTAAGTATCACTTTCGCAGACTTCAGGTTGAAAACACCATGCAATCATCTAATATTTGTATCAAATCTATTAAATACAAATAATATCTAGATGGTCAACATGGAGAGTGACGGGGCCTCATATATCACCCTAATTAATTTTCAGAAATATATAGAATTCAATCATTATTTTATTATTGATGTATAATGATCAATTGTCGATAAATAGAACAAATACTATATAGGAAATCATTGGATTGAGTAATCTTCTGGTTCTTCGTTGAATATCCATTTGAATATTTAATTTCGCATCATTATTGATCCAGTGATGGTCTAGTCATGCCAAACAATAAAGTCAAATTGAACTTTTGGTTCAATATAAGATATAATTCAATTATTTAATTTCAAAGAATATGATTAAACATTATATAATCATTTGTTATTCAAGTAATCAAATTAATCAATTTTTTCATGACATTAATTACATGTTGTCCTTCAGGGATAAACATGAATTCAAAATGACACCTTCTTCGAAATATGTGCTACTATGAGAGTACGTTGTATTTATTATTGCTCATTCAAAAGCAACATGTTAATATTCTTCTGAAATATTGAAAATTATAATTTGTGCTCTTCATGAGCAAATAATATTCTTCTGGATTATTAATTGTGATGTTGTGCAATATCAGGGACAACAATAAACTATTATTTTGAAACAATAACTCTTTACGAGCAATATATTTGTTTCTTGAAGAGCAATATATCAATATTCTTCTAAAATATTGGAATCGGAGTGTCATCCTCTTGAGGAACAATAACATATTATTATTTGAAATAATAAATTATATAAGATTTTATTTTTCAGGAGTTAATACACAATTTATTTTATTTAATTATGTTTTTCGGGAGCACGTAAAATCTAACTAGAATATTAATAATTGTGTGCTGTTTCAGGAGTAACAATATTTGTAATAGACAGACCTGCGATTAATATTCTTCTGAAATATTAATTATAATGTTGTGCTACTTTAGAAGCAACAACATAATAAATTATTAATTTAGAATTTATAGAAGAATATCTAAAAATATTTAATTAGATTAAAGACATAAAAATATTCTATGATCATCATAAAAATATTTAATTTGCAATTTTAACTAAAAACAAAACAAAGAACATATTTTGTTATTATGAAGCAATTTTGTTATTACTACTGAGTATACAAAACTTATTTTTTTTAAAATAAAAAAAAAAGATAGAAATCCTAAATTTTCAACTCATATAAATTCTGTTGGTCGCACACATCAAGAAACCGACATAATTAACTGGAAAATAAAACTATAAATATGATTTTTTTTCTCTAAACCTTTGTTATGTGTTATTTATTTATTTTTATGAGAATAATGTAGAAGCAGCTCAAATTTCAATCGGAGTATGATATAATAAAATATTAATAATTTTACAGACTATACTGCTTAATTCATAAATCAATATATATACTTACCGAGGCGGATGCGTGTACTCAGAATAGGATTTGGGCCACTTTCAACATGTTATTATAGTATATGATTGATGTCCTTGTAATCTGAAAGAATCCTTGCGTGACTCACAAATTATTAACGTTTGTGCACATAAAAAAATTTGATTGCAGTAAATCGTGCTGATAACGTGTTATAAAAGAGAGAAGAGAAGAGAGAATAAAAGTCAATAGACTTCTGTGTATTATAATGAGAACCAAATCCCTATATTTATAGGGCAGCAATAGAGATACATATGGTAATAATATCTAAGACTGCAGAGGTACAAGTGTGATTCACATTAAATCATAATTTACTTTCCTTTTACAACAATAAATGTCTAAACGGGTTAACTAAATTTTTTATTTGTATATGAGATTAGCCTTTATTTGACAACTATTAAAATAAAATTCTTTTTTTTTTTTCAAATTTATTTTCAATCATGCATTTTCACAATAAAATATTATTTGCGTAAATTCAAAACTTTTCTACATTCTAACTACGCATTCTTTAAAAAATTATTATTTCAAAACTTACTATAAATATTATATAAAATCATTTTAATGGTTGTACCGTAAGATTACAATTAGCAACAGTATTATTCTTTAGTTAGTTATTTAATTAGTTGCTGAACAAAGTATAATCATAGCTAGCCGAAAGATTTATAAGACAAAGCTGTGAAATTGAAGGAAAGTATAATATAAAAAGCTGAAAAGACCCGATATATTGGATGGGACAAGAGCTTTACAGTTACTATAATGTAGGGATGGCAAATAAATTTGTCGGGCGGCTCGGACTCGACTTGAAAAAAGTCCGAGTCGGGTCCGGCTCGGGCTCGGTTACACCAAGCCAAGCTGAGTCTTGGGACCAATCCCATTTTGGGGCGGCGCTACCTGTTTTAAAAAAAAATAATAATAATAATAATAATAATAAAGGCTACAGCAGTTATAGCGTGCAACAGGCAGCTATTTTAGCTACCTGCAGGCAGCCAATATATTTAAAATAAAAAAATCAAACCTCAATTTTTTGGTCGAGCTTTTGTTTGGCTCGGCTTGGGCCCAAAAACGTTCGGCCATGTTTTGCTCGAGACGAGTTTCGGCTTGTAACTCGGCTCGACTCGATTCGTTGACATATCTACTATAATGTCCTTTATTTATAATTTTAAAAGAGAAAATTGCACCTGGGGTTTCATACCTTACAAAATGTTGTAGATTATACCCAAATCTTCCATTTCTGGTGCTGGTATCCCAAGCTTTTTATTCCAATTGCTCCTGGAGGACAAATATGTTAATTGACTACAAAATTAAACAATTAACCTATTTTGACAAGTTAAATGAATGATAAAATTGTAACTTTATATTTTTTTCAAATAAAATAATTATATAAAAAACCAAAAAGAAAAGAAAGAAAAGTGAAATATGCATTCTACCCCCATTCTTCCATCCATCCGCTTCCTCTTCCCTAACCACCCCAACTCCACCCCAACCCACTCCCATTCTATCATAAACCAATCTTCAATCAAAACCAGATCTAATTCAGAAGGGGAAAATTGCAATAGTGATCTCTAGCCTTTTCATTTTTTACAGATTTTATCGTGACTTTTAATTTGTACCAATGAATGTCCCTAATTTTCAAAAATATGTAGTAGAGGTTCAATTTGACCGTTAGTTAATCAAAGAAGTTGATTTTGACCAAATTTAAAATGGATAAAATAGTAAATTTGCTATTTATCCCTTAAAATAATTAAAACAATTGTTTATCACCCCCGCCCCCACACCCTACCTTAAACCAAACCAAATAAACCTTCTGACCACCACGACTCACCATTGTCATCGTTGTCGTTGCTTCCGACGGCCTTCCCTACCCATTTGATCTTCTTCCCAAACGTATTTCCACCTCCATCTCAAAACAAAATCAAAACCAACCCATGTAATACTTTTTGAACCTACGAAATTGAGACTTGAATGTTTATTTTTTTAATTGATACTAAGTCCTCTTTGAATTAAATCTCATTAGTTCTTCATCGGTTCAACATGAGTGTATACCTTAAGCTATTTTGGGAATGGATGCCACCTGTCAAGCAAAATATAGAATGTGAAGAATTGCTCTTTTTTTTTCCCTTGACATCGCAAATGGTGGGTTATAAAAATATGGGCACAAAAGATTGTTGGTTACCAAAATTGAACGGCTGTCGGGGTTGCACCATGATCAGATTTTGCTGAATTACAATGATCGGAAGATGAGTCGACGTTGGGAGATTTCACTAACAATTTTTTGCTGGGTTAATCATTTTGGTATATTTCTGTTTGTTGGTGGTGGTGTTGAAGTTGGTCGGAGGTGCGCAACGACTGATTTTTAGGAGCGAGGTTGGGGGGGGGGTTGTAAGTGGGTGTGGGGTGGGGAAGAAAATAATTTATTTTCTTTTATTTTTTATTTTTCAGATTTTGTTTTGTTTTGTTTATGTAATGTGATAAATAGCAAAATTACAATTTTATTATTTTTAAATTTGGTCAAAATCATTTTTTTTTTTTTGTTAACTAGCGGTCAAATGAATATATTTGGACCTCTACTGCATATTTTCGAAATGTTAGGGACATTCGTTAACACACATCAAAGATTAGGATAAAATTTGTAAAAACGAAAAAAAGTTAGGGACCGTTGATGCAATTTTCCCATCCAAAAGCGATATTTCACTTTGTGGCTAACTCTTTTCTCTCGAATCAATGTAGATAAAATCTGGTTCCAATGTTTCCACTTTTTAAATGTCACAAGATAGAGCCTCGGAATTGAAACTCCTTTGCTGTCACGGTTAATAAATATCCTTGCATATTCAAATGATTAGGACAAATTAAGCATCCCTTTGATTTCTAAACAGCACTCATCTCCCAAGTTCTTGATTTTAGTATAAAGACGTATAAACAGGAAACAAAAGGCAAATTAAAGGTTAAATCATAGCTCAAAAGCCGTCAATAATTCTCACCTTTCTTTCAGCATCTAACTTATCATTACACGGATTGATAAATTGAAGTAATACACAATTGACTGCATTACGTAGTTCTAGGAGAATTTTTTAATGTCGAGATAAAGGGTGATTTTTTTAACGTATAGATCTTGGAGAAATACACAGTCAATGCTTTTCAGTTTGATCTGATTTTGCTTGAGAGGTTGGGTGGGTTGGGTTGGCGTGGAGTGAGGGTGATTGGGGAAAATGAAGTGGATGGGTGGGGGTGGGGGTGGGGTGGGTATTTATCTTCTCTTTCTTCCATTTTTAGTTTTTTTTTTTTTGAGTGATACTACAAGTACATAATGGTTTACATAATGGTCTACATAATCACAAGTGGCATTGATCAAAACCTTTAATTCAAAATCTGACATTTCACATCAGCCACAGGATGATTGCCACATCACATTATGTCATTCATTATGTGCATTTATTATGTACACTTGGCATTTTTTTTTTTTTATGAATAATGCTCCTTGTACAATGTTGGGTTACAACTTCTCACAAGGAAGGTGATGACCACTATTATTTTAATCGTGGGGCCCACCTCCCTTATGAGATGTTGTAACCCAATGTTGTAATATATGTATTGTACATGTAATATGATTATTTTTTTATTTAATTGTTTTATTTGAGAAAATATGAAGTTACAATTTTACCCTTCATTTAAATGGTCAAAATAGGTCAATTTTAATTTTGTTGAATTAATGAATTTGCCCTTTAGGCTCAATAAGTGTTTGGGATCCCAACTACAAAAATGAAAAGTTTGGATATAATCTGTAAAATCTCTTGACTGACAAGGATCACATTACAGTATACCCATATTTGGTTTAACTATAAAATTAGATCAATGTTTAAGTTAAATTTAATTAATTTTAATTACATATTTATGATATTTACAATTTTTTAATCATACATTCAATCAACTTTTATTAAAATCTAATTTTTATTTTAACTAAACAATGACATTAAATAGGAGTTATTTGCACGTTCTATTCTGAATATCCACTTTAATTCTCTCTCTCAAATATTCAGAGTTCCATAGATGGTATATTTGTGTATAAAACACATCCAATCGAAGCTCACAAATCTTTGATCATAATAGTTTGGAGCTACTCAAAGTAGTCATACGTCGAAAGCCTTCCTTCTATGTTGAATTGGATAAGATTTGAAAATTAAAAAAAGAGTTTCAAATTATTATTTTTTATCTTACCTATATGACTAAATTGTCTTAGTTAATATGAAGTGTTGTATGGTAGATTTACCAAGGGTTGCTAAAAATATAAAAAATTATGTTGTTACAACTCCAAATTGTGAAATCCTTTGACTTTGTTATAATTGTTGACTAAATAAAGGAATAATTGCAGCAAAAGTCCCAAATATTTGAAACATTAGCAGACTTTCTCCAAACATTTGATTTGTTGCAATCGTCGCATCTAGCATTTCCAATCATTACATGTGAGGCCTTTTTGGATGGTTTCCATCCATTTTTCCATCAATTGACCCAAAAATTAAGTTTGACCATATTTTAATCAATTAAAATGGAGGTAAAATAGTACATATCTATTAAAATAATTAAATAAAAGAAAAATTGAATAAAAAATTTAAAAAGGAAAAGAAAAGAAAGGATCTCTTCTTTGCCCAACCTCTACTCACCCCGGCAATTGTCGACCACCAGCCAAAAAAAAAAAAAACAAAACCAAAACCGATCCACCACCAACACCGACGACCACCAAACATCATCGATAAATCCACCACAACAACCCACAAACAGCAAGCCAACTTAGACAAAGAAATCAAAGCCCAACTATCAAACTTTGAATCTTATTTTGATCTTCAACTTTCACTCTACCTTTTTAGTAGCCAGAATTTGAGAAGGGGAGCAATTAATGGTCTTGTGCTGAAAACAGACCAGTTCAAGATTTTTAGCTGTAGTGAAATATTCGAACAAGGAAAAATCAGAATTTATTTGAGAATTAAATCGATTTTTTAAAGAGAAATTTGGAAATCAGAATATCTGATTCAAGATTTATGGTTGGATTATGATTATCTCATTGCTCTATCTATTTTCAGTGGTTATTTTTTTTTTTTTTTTTTTTGGGAGGGCCTCAATGGTGGTGGAGGTGGTGGTTGCTATTGAGTTGTTCTGGTTCGATTACAATTTTGAGGATAGAAATGAAGGGAAAAATGGCGTATCTTATTGTAATCAGGTGGATGAGAGGTGGTGGTGGTGGTGGACGATGGTAGTGGGTTTTGGTAGGGGTGGGGTTTGTTGATGAAGAAGATAGTTTTTCATTTTGTTTTGGTTTTTGATAGTTTTTATTTATTTTATGGAAAAAAAATATTAAATCACTATTTTACCCTTTTAAAATTAATTAAAATATGGTTAAAATTAAATTTTTGGGTTACCCGACGAAAAAATGGATGGAAACCATCCAAAAATGCCTCACATGCAATTGTTGGAAATGTTAGAGGACTGCAACAAATCAAATGTTTGGGAGAAAGTCTGCTAATGTTTCAAAGATTTGGGGGTTTTGCTGCAATTATCCCTTAAATAAATAACGGGTAAAAAACTTGAGTAGTCCCCAATCTACGTATTTTGTGCGAAAACATTTTTAAACTCTAAATTGGAATTCAATAGTCTATTAACTTAAAATCATGATTATGTTTGTTAACCAGGGAATTGTTCTTTATTTGCTTTTGATTGTGTTTGTTAATTTTTCGAAATTACAAAATTGAAACTATTATATTTTTTATTCTTTGGTAGTGAATTATTTTATCAGTAGCATGAGGTCCGTCGATGTTTCCCTTAGTGGTTTACTACGTTATATCTTGTGTTCATTTTTATTTAATTTCGCAATAGATTATATCTTGTAGAACACAAATATGTTAAGTTGTTCCAATCAGAACTGTGCATAAAAACTGCATATAGAAAGTTCTGATTGACTAGGGTATTCTGGCTAAAACGAATAATTGAAACAAATTGTTTAATTAATTATATTTTAGTATTTACATAGTGTCCATCATGTGCCACGCATCTCCATAAGATTATGTCTTTGTTTGGTGGAGATTAAAATTATATTTTTAGCATATTTTGATGAAAAATGTGGGTCTCATGTAATATATGATTATGAATTATTAACTTTGTATCAAATTAAAATTCAAAATTTAATCCGTACCAAATTGGGGCTATAAGTTGTAATAATGTGTATATTACCACATTTTGGAATAATTTTGAAGGAATAAGTTTCTTGTTAAATTCATAATGTCTATATGGGACTTCAATTTAACATTAGTATATTGATTGAACTCGATTATCTACTTAAATTCTACAAATAGTCTTAATGCCGCATCAAATTAATACATTCCTATCGTAACACGTGAAAGTGAATGTAACATTAGTCGCGATGAGATAAAAGATGACGTTATTGTAATGCGCGAGGCATCAATCTTGCCCAATTTCAAGAAACGAGATAGCATGAGAATTGATTGGTGGTGTCCAAAACTTAGTAGGGTTTTAATGTGTGCTCAACATTGTCCAAAACTTAAAAATCACGAATCATGTTAGTTCAAAAAATTGAATTCAGCCAGAATGACTAACGGATGTCCTTCCTACCCAGACAACAAATTTATGATGTAGCATCCCATCTTTTATTACTTCGACAGCTAATAAGCCAATAAAGATCAAATTACGCCCTCGTTTAGCCCCCGTTAAATTTATAATCATTTTCTTTTCCTCTTTTTTATCAATCATGCATTGTTCAATAAAATAATATTATACGTAATCATAAATAATGGGAGCCAGACGAGGGCGACGTGATATTTCTGAATTGCTTTCACACTACAAGTACAGTAAAAGCATGTTTCCCATAAAAAAAAAATGGCGCAATTTATCCTTGTTGCATACTAGGCCCCTGTCTAGTAGGAGATTAAAATCAAATTTTTGATAGATTTCGATAAAAATTGTATGATTATGTGATCAAAATTAATTATTAATTTTAATTCAAATTAAAATTTTAATTATTACCAAACAGAGACTAGATATCAAAGTAACATCAAATGGAGTGTCATGTCATCAATTCATTATTCATCGTTCAGCTCAGCGTCCGTGACTAACTATGAAAATAATTCATTTTTGGGACTAATTATCAAAATCGACCGTTCAGATTTTTTTACCCAATAAATAACGCTCCCAAGTCATTATACTTGACCTTTTCTGATTTTTTATCCCTCGCCAACTGTCAGTTAGCCCACTTATATTCGGTACTGAGTGTACAAACTACGAAGTAGAAGCCACTTCTCGAATTCCGACACCATTTTTCAGAAAGAAACGTTACAACAATGGCTCTACATCCACCACTCCTCCTCCTCCTACTCCTGCTCCTGCTCTCCGCCGCCGCCGTCATCTCCTCCCTTTCTCATCCTCCCACCACCAATGTCACTGCTATCTCCCCCGCCCATCCCCCCTCTGCCCACACCCCTTCTTCCTCGCCAACTCCCAAAACACGCACCACCCCTATTTCGACTTCCACATCTACCCTTGACCCAAAACAACTTAGAGCCCTCCAGTCGTTAAATATCCCAACCTCCAAAGACCCCTGCTCCGCACCGCCCCACACCTCCACCGCCGCCGCCTGTGACTCCTCCAAGCCCTTCCGCCACCTCCTCTCTCTTACACTCTCCAACTGTTCAGATGATGTAGCTTTATCTCTCACTGCCCTCAAATCCCTCTCTACTCTCAACACTCTCCAGTTCATCAACTGCCCCATTTCCCCAATTCGATTCCCCTCTGAACTTACCTCAAATCTCCATTCCTTTACTTGTATCAAAAGCCTCAAGAAACTCACCGGGGTTTGGCTTAGCAAGCTACAAAATGTATCTGATTTAACTGTTTCCCAAGTGAGTATAACTGCTAGTGGCCCTTCAATTATCCTTAGCAGCATGAAATTCTTGCATTCTGTCACTCTTTCACACACGAATCTCACTGGCTATCTCCCAAAGCATTGGCATTCGAATCTCACTACTGTAGATTTATCGGGAAACAATCTCAAAGGAAAGATACCCCTTTCCTTAACCCTCCTTGAAAATCTTGTACACTTGAATCTGTCATCAAATTCCCTCAACGGAACAATTCCCACTACCTTTGGGGACTTGAATGCTCTGCAGAATCTATCACTGGCATCAAACTCATTGTCGGGATCCATCCCGGAATCCTTAGCAGCAGTGCCGGTTCTAACGCACCTCGATCTGGGGTCTAATAAGCTCAACGGGACAATCCCAAAATTCATACAAGACATGAAGAAATTGAAGTACTTGAATCTTGAGAAGAACAGTTTCCATGGAGTTCTGCCCTTCAATGCAACATTTATAAAGAGATTGGAAGTGTTAAAGGTGGGTGGCAATTCCAATCTTTGTTATAACCATTCAACATTGAGCTCAAAGGTAAAGCTTGGGATTTCTCCTTGTGACAAACATGGGTTGCCTATGTCTCCACCACCTGCTAAGGACTCATCTGATGATGATACTAGCGACAGTTCTAATGATGAAGATTACAGTAATGTAGAAGAAAAGCACCATTCCAATGGGCCAAGTAAGATTGTTCTTGGTGTTGCAATTGGGCTTTCTTCAATTGTCTTTCTCATTGTTTTCTTGATTCTTTTGTCCAAATGTTGTAAATAATTTAGAAACCCAGATTGAATTCTTGGTTCATTTTGATTAGGAAAATTCTTGAAGTTCTGATATGAGATTAGATTATTTTATATATCATATTATTAAATTAAAAAAAAGGAAACATAAAGAATGAAGGAGAACTCGGATGTGGGTGACTCTTTCGTTACGTTTCGATTTATGTAGACTAAGAGAGGGGAAGTGGCTAATTTTGTATCTCAATATTTTCACGTTTCTAAGCTTACTTTATCCTTATTCATTTGTAATCTGTATTTTTCTCGAGATGTAAGGATTTGCTTCTCTTACACCTTCAGCCTTATTCATTTCTTCAATCTGTATTTTTCTCGAGATATAAGAATGAAGGAGAACAGCGACTTTTTTTTTTCCCTGGTGGAAGTGCGGTTAAAAAGTAGGAAAAAAATTTCGGTTTACATGCAAAATATTTTATTACGTGAATGTGTGGTTGAAAATGAGTTTTAAAAAGATGGATGACAAAAAGGTACTAAATATATATCTAAGTTTGCTCAAATATATAAATGCTACGTTCGTGTGATCACTTGATGCAAAATGGTTAGTTTGCATGATAGCATCCTGCTGCTCTAAACCATCACCTACAGTTGAGCCATAAGTAGACGTGAAATTCATCTTTGTCTAAAAACACTAGGTTTATGGTTAACTTTTCAGGTAGTGCATTAGTTAACTTCTTTGACATTAGGTTTCTTGCATTGATGACATCAATCTGCAGCTCTTCTAGCAAGTCTATTAACAGGTTCGTCCCCAAAATGGGTAAAATTGGAATTTGTTGGATACATGACCGGCCAAATAAAACATGACTACCGAGTTAACGAGGCTTGGTTCTTCTTTCCTTTGCATTTCCATTCATCCATTAACATGGTTCCCATTTATACAATGATGGAATGGATGCAGATTTGGCTTCAATGAATGGCGAATGATCATTGTATGCTAAATTAGTGATCAAGAGATAGATATTCAGTTTGGTTTAGAACATTCACGAACAGTTTCAGTAGAAAAATAACAGATAGTTAACGACGAAGTCCACCAGAACTAGATTTATGATCTGTCCTCAGAATCTATATGCTACCATTGGATTTAGCTGTGATAATCCTTGATCAAAAATTTCTTTTCAGTTCTATTCAAATTGTTTCTTAAGGATCTTATTTTCCTTCCAATCTAGTTGAGGCGAAACTCAATATAGAGGAATAGAAAGACTAGAATATGATCTCAACATTGAAGTATGATTGAACTACATTTGATGGGATCGAAGTATGGTTTCCGAGTACATAGGAGAGACTGTCGATATGGGAGTCCAAAGTAGTAATTTTTCTTAAGATGCAAGGTTTTACTTAGCCAAAATATTATATTTTCCTCCTGATCATGTCTTTTTGGCTAGTGTTTCATGTCTGGAGTATCTTTCATGTGTTTGTAGCTAAAGAACCGAGTATCCCAGTGTGTGCGTGCTCTCATGTATGCTTTTTGTATGAAAGAAAATGAGTTCTTTCCTTCATCCATATGGGTTGAATGATCGAAAACGAAAAATTGGAAAGGCAGCAAGTGGCATCATGATGGTTATGCATTGTGTGACTACCAAGGAATATACATTGCCTTTCTATGTTTTCTTTCTTTTATGACAAGGGATTTGATTTCCGCTGCCAGGGACGTTTGGGAAGTGGACCAATGCCAGGTTGGTGAGCAGTAATGAATTTTCACACACAGAGAATTATGACTAATGATGATATACAACACCAGGTTCCTTAGATCATATCTTATGATCCATTTGAAAGGGGAAAATGAAGAAGCTAGACAATTCTGACGTTTTTGTACGCGAGATTGATTAGTACCAAACGTCCACTACATTAGCGGTATGTCTCTTATCTTTAGGAGGTCTCTCTCTACGTGCAGGTTTTTTCAAGATTCCGTACAGGTGAGCTAACTCGAAAAATCCAAATAGATGGAGCAAATAAATAGACTCGTCATTTTTTATTGTTTAACCATTTCATTATATCAAAAAATTGAATTCTGGATTTGTATAAATTGAGTTTATAACTAACCAAGGATTTCGCAAGGCTGGCACAAGCTGGAAGGATAATTGCATGATGTGGTTGCATCTTATGATTTCATATTAGTATTATATTGCACTCCAAGAGACAAGTTTAATGGGACTCCATTTTCTTTATTTTCACAATTGTTTAAAACAGATTGAAGAGAGATAATTTGTGACTTACGTTAAATTTATTAAAAGAAGAAATTAATTTGTTGTCGCTGTCTTAGTCAAGAGCACGAGGTCCGATTCCATATCGTTTCTCCCATGTAATGTAACTGTTCCTCGACATTAAATTTGTTTTTGTCTAACAATTGAAGCCCGCAGACAGATCAGGAAAAAAAAAAAAAAAGTAAACTTCCAAAATTCACTTTCAATCGTATCATCTCTCCATCAAAGAATTTTGTACGTAAATTTTAAATTTTTCTCTACTTTTTAACCATACATTTTCAGGAAGGTACCTTACAAAATCTGTTCTAAAAAAAATGTGGGGGTTAGAAGCTGCAGAATAGGAGAGAGCATGAAATTGGAAATGGCTTATTCTATCGAAAATAAAAGAAAGATTTTTGAGTAAGAGGGACATTTCTGTTTTGAGTAATGATATTCGCATATCATTGTGTATCAAATAAAATAATATTACGTACAAATTTAAAACTTTTCATTATTTTTCCATCACACATTCTCCCATCAATAAGTATTCCAAAAATTTTCAACACCCAAAAATGGGGGCCAAACAAGGGCGAAATAGAGAGAAAATTATAATAATCAAATTTATTTTCTTTTCTTATTTTTTCTCACTTTCTATGTCTTTCATGTCATTTATCTATGCACTCCTTTGCTTTTGGATAACATTTGTCCGATAGCGGTCACAACCCACTGTCATTGCAAGAATGAATTATTGGCGCGTATCTGCACGCACTTTCCGGGACCAAGAGAAAAAAAAAATAGTTGTGGATAGGATGGTCAGTGTAGTGTATATTTTGTTTCATCTTATCTCATACCCTTTGATGTTTACTTGAGACTTTGATCAAGAAAATATGGGTGGAGGAGCTGTCTGCTATTTTCATTTCTCTGCCTTCAGCGGACTCAAGTTCAGAAACCAAATTTTCTCTTTCAATGGTACAAACTTATACTCTCATCTGCATGAAAATTTTCCCTTTCAATTTCTGGTCATTTACTTCTGGGATGAACTTTTTCTTTGCCTATTTGATATCAGTGCTCATATTGATCAAATTCATGATTGTCATTTAGGTATCTAACTGATGTTTCATTGCCCGTATTCTTGGTTCATCTTTTGTCCAGTTTTTCCATATCTGTTTTTGTTATATGAACACTTGGTTGCTAAAAAAAGCTTAAAATTATTGGAGATGAAGAATGTATATATGTTCCCTATGTGCAACGTGCGACAATGAGACTTGATTACTGGACATTTACGTGTCCTCGTATCATGTTATAGGAAGTTTAAGGTGTTGGGATGAGAAAAATGCATCATGTTTCGTTAGTACTTGGGATGCAACGTTAGTGACTTCAAACTGAGGTACAATTTTGTGATGCAGCTTGTTCAATTTGGCAGAAGTAGCAGATAGGGATTCAGTGTTCATCTCCCGAAGGGAGCTTCTTAATTTAGCTGTTTCAAGCACAAGGGCTGATGGGAACCCTGTCCCTAGAAGGGCACCAAAAGGAGAGTGGAAAAAGAATCCTGAATCAATGGAGGCCGAGAAGAAAACATCCAAGGAAGAGATCCTAGCTCTCTTTAAGCGGATTCAGTCCTCGATCTCCAAAGGAGAGACCATAAAATCCAGGAATAGAAATTCAAAGCCAGCTGAAGATGTGTCCTCAGGTGAAGCACTTCTGGAGGTCCTTCGTCAATCAACAAGAAAAGGTGAAGTAGAAATGTCGTTCTTTTATTGCGTTTAACCCCTTTGATCTTCGTAATAACTTTGTTGTTTACATGTTGTCTATTGCCCTAACACTATGCCAAAGGAGTTTCGTGTCGGTTATTGGGTATTCTTTATTTCTCTGAAATTTCATGTATCGGACAGGGAAAACTGCAAGGAGGCAAGGGGATAAACTGGTGGATTCAGGGAAAGGATTGCTAAAGAAAGAACAGAAAGCAGAACATTCATCAGGGATGGACGTAAAGTCAAGCAGGCCACCGTCAAATTTCGCGAAAAGGTCCCCAGTACCATCACCGTCAAGCCCAAGAAATGAAGTTGATCTGAAGAGTGAAGTATTGCCCACCATGGATGTCAACGCCGAGATAATATCCAAGAAGTTCGAGGAAATGAAACTTGCTGAATTAAAAGAAGTTGCAAAATCTAAAGGAATCAGGGGTTATTCAAAACTTAAAAAGAGTGAACTGTTAGATTTGCTAAAGAGATCATAAAATGATAGTTTGTAATGCAAAGATCCATAATCCATTACGTACAAGTAGCATTATTCTTTGGAGATACCTCACGTCAAGCAAAAATTTCATTGCCAAGCATACAATGGACTCTGGAGCTCAACCATCAACACATGCCATTCATAACAAACATAAAGATATATTACACTCGCTTATGTCAATCTGCAGAACGTAGAAACAAAATACATTCCCCAATTACTGAAAATGACCAGTGAAAAAGGATTGTGACAAAAGTAGTCTTAATTAACTATCCACCCTAATGTTTACAGAAAACCATGAAAAAACAATAACCAAATCGAAGAAGAAAGAATGGAAATGAAGGCCTAGCAACTCAACACTGTTAAACCGGCTTATTTCCAACCAAGGAAACTCTCAGATTCGAAATTGGAATATCTTTGAATTCAAGAACGGAAGCAAGGGTACAATTGCAGATATTCCAGGTCAATATAGGCAAGATAAATGATGTTCATTCGTGTGAATCCTGTATACTTCATTAAAACATATTTACACGGAAAAACCAAGGAAGTATGAAAGCTATCACGAGACATGCCATTAAGAAGTTACACAACGGCTGTCCACTCAAACACCTTCTGCTGCCATTTGAAAAGTTAGTAGAAGCATCCATAGATCCCCTCTCGTTCCACTCTTCCATAAATCTGTTGTCACTAACACCTGTGATATTTGTTGCAGTCTCACCACAAATTTCACACAATCTGCCAGAGTAAAATAAAGCAAATCATATCTTACACAAAAACGAGTAAACAAAAAAGTGCACAAGTTCAAAGCAAGCATAGGAATAGCAGTATAGTTGATTTCTTCCCAAATCGATCATTTCAAATTCAATCCCCAATCTATTTCTTCATGACTAATCTTCAATTCCAATCTATAGATACTAATAATGCTAAATAGCAGTTATACAAATACAAAAAGAGGTCAGCATGCCTGCTGCAAGAGAACAATTGCTATGCAATTTACACAAAGAAGAATTCCATTAAATCATAAAAGGATAAAATACTTAGTTTACATTTGATTCACAATTAATTGCATGAACATAGATAGCACAAGCCAGCAAGAGGCACGTAAACGTGCTGTATAGTGAAGCATGAACTTGATTTCTAATTTTAGTTAAAACTGAATGCATGTATGGTTTTTTAATGTTATACTACTATTGAAAAAATTTAACACACTTTCTAGGAGAATTAAGAGACAAGATTTCAACTCTTAGAATAGGAAAAATACAATTTGAAGTATTGAATCCCCAATTCCCTGCTTTGAAGTTTCAAAGTATTTCACTACTTCGTGAACTTCAGAATGTAAATGTTCTAAATTATGCTTAGGAAACAGAAATAAATAGGGATAGATCAATCTTCATGATAATGGGCAGATTTAGCATCTTTATGTCTACTCTTGCCGATTCTTCAACCTGAAGTATAGCTCTATGCTATCCATAATATCATCGGATTACCATCAGTACAACAACAAGAAGAAACCGGGCCTTATCCTCAATAAATAGATTAAAAATAGAAAAAGTAGAAAAGTCAAAAGAAAAAAAAAAATTATTACAGGAAATCTATAGTTAACAAAAGCTGCAAGTACAAAACAATATGATTTTTCTACACAACAGGGTTTTCCCATTTGCAACTTGATTCAGATGAATTCACTAATGCAATCAACCTCTCGTGATTGACAGTGAGTCATTGATAGAATAAGCTAAACTTTACATGCTATTAACGTATAGAAACATTATTAGGAGAGAATTCATCAAGAGGTATAGGAATAACAAAGTTCTTTTCTTTGGGCTCATAGTCTGCTTTCATATTAGCACAGTTGCTTGCCGCTAATAGCTTTGAACTCAAATCAAAATAACTGCTATAATAAATGTCATCATACATTTTCTCCAAGTCAAGACTAGAATATTCATTTTAGACTAAAATCATTCTTTTCATCTAATTGAAGAAACTATTGTCATCATAATTTCTGATCTTTGTCAAAAAAAAAAAGTCAAAACTTTATGCAATGAAAAAAATCTCAAAATTTCCATAGACAAGAGTTGCGTTACTTTTCCTCTAACTCACAAACAAGTTATAATTTATCATTCTTGCAGAAAACACCAAAATAACTAGTGTGTTAGCCTCTGTTTCCCAGGGCTATTTTTTCTAGTTCCTCTTATTCAAAATTTTCTTGTCTCACCTCATATGAATAGATCAAGGAATAACGATGGATCTAGCAAATAATGCACATACGGAAGCATTTTTTTTTTAAAAAATGATTACCTATGTCCTTTGACCCTAAACCAGGCCTCCGCGCATTCTGAATGTGCAATCCCAAGCTCACCTTTACACCCACAACCAATCTCCATCAAACCTGTAGCTTCTTTGCCACATTCCTTCGCACTCAAATGACATATTCTGCAGACCCTTTCGCCCTCTCCTACAGAACTCCCATTTTCACCAGAATCAGAATTCTTGACATCAATCACACATGACGGACAGTTGTCTTCCCCCTTCACTTTTGCTGGTTCATCCACTATCATCGCTTCATTTGGCGTTGACCCGTTTGACTTGTCATTTAAATCTGCAGTTACAATCGGTCCAATTGTGACGCGAGTCTCAGAATCAGCTGAATTGCTTGAACGATCACCCGCACTAATTTGTTTCATTTTTTCATTAATTTCTTTCGTCGAATCACTCAAATCTTGATCCATCGATGTTAAAGCACCTATTCGCAATCAATGGCTAAATCTACAACAATCCGTAACTACAGCACATACGCCCAATACGGACTATGTGAAGATCAATCAATAACAAACAGCTAAAGGGTGTACTGTATATCGAAGAGTATAATGGATAGGGTTAACAACGCAGGAATTGGCCAATGGGAACGTGATAAGTGGAGAGTAGTTGCCTAGTTGGTAAGGTTCCATTAGTATTGGCGATGAAAACAGGATTTGTATTTGTAGGGTGGATCTGATCTGGGGTTTGAGTATTTTGCCCTCAAAAATCTGTAATCGGGTAAAGTTGACTTGTATATCCAGGAGAAATTGTCCTTCTCCTTCCTGGAAAAATAAAGTACTTTGAGATCGAGTTTATATTGATAAATTAATGAGTGCCTCTCTGTAATTGGTAAAGGACAACTGGTTTGTTTCTGTTTCACGGTGAAACTATCCACAGCCGCCACGCCACGCGACGGACGGCTAAATTCACGACCAATAGCATGTTTTTACTACTTTATTATTCCAAATTGCATCTTTCTTCCCCCAATTCATTTTTGGAAAAATCTATTTGTACCAAATTTTTTACCGAATTAACAAGTGCTCCCAATAGGGGGTCGTCACTTGTTAATTCGGTAATCCATTAAGTAAAAAATTATGTAATATATGTATATTGTCAATTTTTTTTTTCTCGTTTTAATATTAAAAATTTTGTAGTATTATTAAATAAACCAATAATATTTACAAGTTGATGAAATTTAACGTTTGACTGTTTCAGTGTTTGTTGTGGGACAACAAACATGTATTGCTTGCCGCCCACTAGCAAGGTGAGATAACATGATACTTACTAGTTGCCTACCATGTATGTAACGCGTTTAATGATTCCGTGCCCAACTTGGACAAGGACACTCGATTAAGGTTGTACACGTCCTCCTCTTCAATTTTCTAAGCTCTCGTTTGTCTCTCACTTTTTTTTTTTTTTAAATTTTGTTTTTCTGTATACTTATTTTTAATCACATTCACATAATAAAATATTTTACACGTTAATTCAATTTTTTTCCCTACTTTTTAACAATACATTCTCTAAAAATTCATTATTCAAAGCAATAATTTTTCAAAAAATATCGACAAAACAAGGGCTAAATGATTTTAGGAGTGATATCTGTGCGGCCAATATTCTCCCCCCTTGTGGCTGGACCATATCGTAAGTTGCCCAGATGCCAATGTCATTTGCACAATAACTATTGGGGAAGAATACAAGTATAACGTATTTGAAAGATACAATTTCAAAATTAAGAAATTTATTTTAAAACTTTAAAAATCATGTAATAATTAGATTTTATTAATTAAAAAAATAATTAAATATATTAAGGTAAATAATATTATACAATTTATAGCGTCAACTACGTACCAATCATAATCGCATAATGTCACAATCACAAATTAAAATTTTTATAGGTTATAACTTATTTATTTGTTATAAATTATCAAATTCATTGGTCAGAAGTTATTTATTGATTACAAATTATTAAATTAATTGATCACAACTTAATAATTGTGAGTTACAGTTACAAATTTACTCATGATTTCACCTTTTTAGATTACATATTATTATTGATTAGTAAATATTTATTTTATCTATCACATATTATTTATTGGTCACAAATTAACCATTTTATTGGTCATAATCACCCTTAATAATTGATCACAAACGTTCTTCATCCCACCTACCACCACTGACACCACTCAAATGCCATGCTACGCCACTTTAACCACATCCACACCACCACTATCTCCAACATACCACAACCACCGCAATCACCTCCAACGAACCACAACCACCATGACCCACTACTGCCAAAAACAATCACCATCATCACATCCTATCACCACCACCACCTTCAACGAATCATCACCATCGCTACCCATTGTTGATCATCAACAATCATCACCACCACATCCTCCAATCCACCATCACCTCCACCCCACCACACCACCTCTACTACAATTCCAACCACACCTGCACCACCACCGCAAACCCAGTGATGCTGTGTTACAACCCATTTATTTAGTCAAAAGTGGAATTGGAAGTCATAGTCAAATACGACTTAAATGAAGCAAATCATTTGATTGTAACTTATTTGACAATTGAAAATATATGAGGGTTTAAGATGGATTAGATTTGAAGTCAATGACTTATATATCATTGGAATTTAATGGACTTCCTTTGCAAAAAGCCCACTAACTTGACATTTTAAACCCATTTCTCATTTGTTTCACACACACACACATACACAGGCGAAGTTGAAACCGAACAGAGGCTGGAAATGGTGGAAAAATAAGGAGAAAGGAAGAAGAAAAAGGGAAGAGGAAGGAGTAAGTGTTGATTTCCTTAATGTTGGGTTTTATTTATCTATTTCTTTAAGAGATACGGTATAATTTATGCTTCATTTCTAGGGTTGTAACTTGGTTTGAAATTTCAAATTTAGAGAAATGGTTATGATTTTTAGTTCAAGCTTCTTGATTGGTTAGCTTCCATTTGAAGCAAGGTAAGGAATTTTATTTTTGGGTAAACCTTAGAATTTTAATTAGATTCTTAAGTAAAGATATTTGGTGGGAAATGATGGCGATGATGAAATACTTACTTGGAAGTATGAATTTATGGTACAAGATGAAATTTAATCGGTTGAATTATAGTTACTAATTGTCACTAGATTGAAGTGGGTAGCTACATTTATGCTTGGAATGAAGATTATGTTGACGAATTAGTTATTAGTAAAGGGGCTAGAAAGTGTAATTAGTTCCAATTGATTAAATGAATAATTTGGGAGATTTATTCAAGTATCAAGAAATTTATTTTAAGCATTATAACATTAGATATTAAAGGTTTCTTGGTTTGATAGTGGTTAAATTGGTTATTCATATCGTATTTCAAGTGGTGACGCGGAGATTGGAAACTTTTATCAGCCACTCTAACTTGTAGCTTGTACTTTGTGAGTGCAAAAGCTTATTTTTCAGAAAGAATATTTATTAAATTTATATCATATTAGAAAGTTAATTATTTCATATACTTGATTTGACGGCATGATTTTCAGAATCAAATGAATTTTATGTCAATTCTTTTAAAGTTAAATTCAGTTCATTGAAATCATATCTCTAGCATGTTATATTCATATTACATATTTTAATATAATTAAAGTTCTTGTAAAAACCACCAAAAAGTACCCAAATGGTTTTACCCACTCTGCACTGATGTGAATGTGTTTCCACGGTGTATGACTTCATATGATTATTTTACCAGATTTGCACTGGTGTGAATGTGTTTCCACAATGTATGATTAGTAATGATAATTTTATCCGCTCTGCACTGATGTGAATATGTTTCCACAGTGTATGACCAGATTATCAGAGGTCTTTGGTGTTCACCTATGATTCAATATAAATTCACTTGTTTTGATTATAATAAACAATACACTTATGTCTCCAACAAATTTTGTTTCTTGAATTTTTCATGAATATATCTTCTTAAACATTCAAAGACTCAAATCGTCATCTGTTGAAAAAAAAAAGCAATCAAATGAGACTCGAAGAAAACAAGAACAACAACTTTGAAGATTAAAGCTTAGAAGTAATTTATCGTAACTCAAATGTAAATGTATTAACTCATCAGTTCTTAGCAAATGCATAAAACTCAAATTATTTTCATAATTCATCACTTGCATAAAAATATTTTTCATTCATAATATGAAATAGATTTTGAAAAAGAAATTTAAAAAAAAAGTCAAACTTTATGTCAACCAAAAGTCAACTTTCAGTCAACTGAAAATGTAGAAATGATCAACCGAAATTTCAACGATTTGATTTCTCAACCACTATATTGACACTTTCGATCAATCGAAAGTGATCGATTGTGCCTCTTTTGCTCTATAAATATCAATCTCTTTTACATTCAATTTTCAACAACTTACAAGAGATATTTAGAGAGCTTATTTATTAAAAATCATTGGCTTTACTTGATTCTACATTCTACTTCATTTATTACAAATATTTTCTTGATTGATCAAACATATTTCATCTAATTTATTAAGAATTCTATTTTTCAAAGAACTTTTTTACAATCTCATCTATTCTTCATCTTTGATAGAAGTTTTTTTTGCCAACATTTTGATTTAAGTGTAAATCTCTCTTCATACTTAACTTGCATTATTTGTTAAGAGAGATCATTGATTTGAAAACTTTGATACAAAAATACAAACTATTTCATTATCATTTATTCATCAAAGTTTTCATCATAAACACTTGAACTTTATTATTTGCTATCTATTGAAGTGTTATCCTAACTCTCTAAATACTTGACTTGATTATATCATTTGTTAAGAGAATTCTTTTAATTGTAAAACTATCATTTATACTTTAGTGGTTTCGAGAGCCTTGTGAAAACTCGATTGTTGTTAAGGATATGTACTTCTTATTGTAAGTCACCTAAGGATAGATGTTCCTTGTTGTAAGTTACCTAATGATAAGTGCTTATTGTTGAAAGTGTCTTAAGGATCGGTACTCCTTGTTTGTAAGTTACCATTATATTGCATTTGATCTTGCTCATGACAGAGAGTTTGGTAACGGGGATATAGAACACATTGTGTATCGAACCTCATTAAATTGGCTTGTTATATTTACATTATTGCACTTTACTTTACATTGTCATTTATACTGTGCTATATCCATATTTGAATTAAGTTATCAAACTTGCATATTTAATTCTAGTATTATACTTTGTATTTATATTTTGTGTATTGATTTGTTTTGAGATTAAGTGTTGAAAAAGTTTCAAAAATCAATTCACTCTCCTCTTGATCTTGGGTTATCAATTGGTATCAGAAATTAGGTGCACATTTTTTTAGATTTCACTATCTTGTGTTATGGATAATCTTAATATTGAGGGGCATTCTACAAATCGTTCTCAGTTGTTTGATGGTACATATTATAATTAATGAAAAACTAAAATGATGATTTATATTCAATCAATTGATTATAATGTTTGGAAGGTTATTGAGTTTGGTCCTCATAAGCTTACTAAGGTTATTAATGTTGATGGAAATTCGGACCAAATTATTTCAAAGCCTAGAGAAGAATATGACGAGGATGATAAAAGAAAATTGTCATTGAATACAAAAGCAAAAAATCTTCTTTGTTGTGCTTTAAACATAAATGAATTTAATCGTATTAGCACATGTGATTCTGCATATGAGATTTGACATGCATTAGATATAACACATATGGGTACAAATAAAGTAAAAGAAACTAAGAAAAATATCTTATTTAAAAATTTTGAAAATTTCTTTATGAAACAAGATGAACTCATTGCTAGCATGATTACTCGATTCACCGATATTGTTAATGACATTAAAGGCTTTGATCAAAAATTTACTAATGGTGAACTTGTGAGCAAAATTCTTAGGTCTCTCTCGGAAGATTGGGATTCATTAAGGATGTTGATAGACATCAAAGATATCAACACATATCTTTTAGAAGAGCTCTATGGAACCTTGATGAGTTATGGGCTAAATCATGCCGAAACAAAGGAGAAATAAAGAAAAGCAAAAGAGGAAGAAAAGAAGGATTCTCCTAGAAGGCAAATAGCTTTGAAATCATCAAATGATAAAGAAACCTCAAACTCAAACAAGAGTGGTGAGGAACTTGATGATCTTGTTCTCCTTGTCAAAAAGTGGAGTGGATTTCGCAACAACCGTTGATTCCAAAAGAAAGAAGACAAATGTGAGGAAAGAACAAGAAGGCTATATACTGTGATCGTGACAAGCCCGGTCACAAAAGAACCGAATGTCCGAACAAGAGAAAAGTTTTCAAGAAGAAAGCTCTACAAGTCATTTGGGATGATAGTGATGATGAGCAAGAAGAATATGAAAGTCAAGATGAAGTTACAAACATGTGTTTCATGGCCATGGATGATGAGATAAACACAAATGACACTCATTCTTATGATGAATTATCTACTTCATATGATAAAATTATTGGTGCTTTTGAAAAACTTGCTCTCAAGCACTCTACCTTTAAAAAGCAACATATTTTATTGAAAAATGAGACCAAAAATATTTTAGAAACTCAAAAGGATTTTGAGAAGGAAAAGGATAATCATGAATTCCTAATAAAAAAAAATGTTTCTCTAAAAGAAAAAGTCTTTGATTTAACCAACATTGTGCACAAATTCACACAAGGAAAGAAATTTTTTGAGTATTAGCTTGGGAAACAAAAAGTGTCTTTATAGATGTGGCATTGGATACAAACACTCTCTAAAATAAAAATCTTTTGAAAACATGTTTGTGAAAACTTCTAACACCTTATGTAGTTTTTGTAACAAATTTGGACATATAGCTTTTAATTTCTCAATAAAAAAAGAAATTATATTTTCAAATAAATAAGTGGGTTCAAGGGTCTACTACCACTAACTATCAAGGACCCAAAGTTAAATGGGTACCAATATCAAAAATTTGAATCAATTCTTGTAGGTGCCTTCAAAGATAAAGAACAATTGGTTCTCGGATAGTGGTTAATCAAAACACATGACCGGAGACAAAACATTATTGTCAGCTTCAAAAAGAAAGATGGAGGTCATGTCACATTTGGAGATAATGTCAAAGGAAAAACCATGGGTATTGAAAATATTAGTAATATTTCATCTTCATCTATTGAAAATGTTTTGTTAGTAGACAATCTCAAACAAAACTTGCTAAGTATTAGTCAATTATGTGATAAAAGTTATCGCATCAAATTTGATTCTTTGAAATGCCTTATTAATGATGCTACATCAAAAGAAGTGTTGTTCATAGGTAGTCAATGTAAAGATGTTTATGTCATCAACATTGAATTTGAAAAGGAATTAAAATATTTGTCAAGTTTTGAAGATGATACTTGGTTATAGCATAGAAGATTATGTCATGTTAGTATGGATCTAATTTCGAAAATCTCAAAAAATTGTTTTGTTAAAGGTCTACCAAACTTGAAATTTGAAAATGACAAAATTTGTGATGTTTGTCAATTTGGAAAGCAAACAAAAAACTATTTCAAAACTAAGCAATTCTCTTCATCTACAAAACATTTACAACTTCTTCATGTGAATCTTTTTGGACCTTCTAAAACCGCAAGTTTAAGTGGCAAGCACTATGCATTTGTTATCGTTGATGACTTCTCAAGATTCACTTGAGTTTTATTTTTGAACTTGAAAAATGAAGTTTTAAAAGTATTCAAACACTCTTTGTAAAAATGTTCAAAATGAAAAAGGATATTATATCACAACCATTAGAAGTGACCATGGTGTAGAATTTGATAATATTGCTTTTGATCATTTTTATAAAGAAAATGATTATGAACATTACTTTTCGGGTCTTAGAGCTCCTCAACAAAATAGTATAGTAGAACGAAATAATCGTACATTGCAAGAAATGGCTAGGACCATGTTAAATGAAAAAAAATTTACCCAAATATTTTTGGACCGAAGCCGTTAACACCGCTTACTACATTATGAATAGAGTTTGATAAGTCAAAAGAACACCAAAACTCCATATGAGTTTTGACAAAATAGAGTTCCCAACATTACTTATTTTAAAGGTTTTCGTTGAAAATGTTTTATACTTGATACAAAAGAAAATTTGAATCAAAATCCAATGTTGGAATCTTCCTTAGATATTCACCTACTAGCAAAGCTTATAGAGTTTTTAATAAAGAACTTTAGTAGTGGAAGAATCCATGCATGTTACTTTTGATTAAACTAATTCTCTTGATCAAGAGAAATGTATCGATGTAGGTTTGGAAACCTCTTTTGAGCAAATGAATATTCTAGATCAAAACAAGGAAGATCTTAAATAAGTTAAAGAAAAGACTTGGAAGAACAAATTCCTCAACAAGGAGAAGAAGAAACTTCCAAGAATCAAAATGATTCAATACTCCTCATTGAATGGAAGTTTGTTTCCTCACATCCATAAGAGTCATCATCGGTGATCCTTCCAAAGGTGTAAGTACTAGAAATTCTACCAAAAGATTTCTAAATAATTGTGCTCAAATTTCTCAAATTGAACCAAAGAATTTTAAAGAAGCCAAATTTGATGAGTTTTAGATTCTTGCAATGCAAGATGAATTAAATCAATTTGAGAGGAATCATGTTTGTGATTTGGTTGATAAACCAAATAATCAAACTATTATTGGTACAAAATAGATTTTTTGAAATAAACGAGATAAAAATAGTATTGTTGTGCATAACAAGGCTAGATTAGTGGCACAATGTTACAATCAAGAAGAAGGTATAGACTTCGAAGAAACCTTTGCATCAGTTACTAGATTAGAGTCTATTCGTATGCTTTTGCTTGTTATAAAAGTTTCACCCTCTATCAAATGGATATAAAAAGTGCATTTCGAAATGGTTTCATTCAAGAAGAGTTTATGTTGAACAAAAATCATAAATTTTCGAAATAAGTGTTTAAATTTAGAAAAGCTCTATATTAAGGCTGTCCATGGATCGATTCGGTTCCACAATTTTCGAGTATTTAATAAATGGAATCTTCGGGTCCAAATATAATTATGGAACCATTCGAATTCGGTTCCGTACCATAATTAATTTTTTTAATATTTACAGTAACACTACATAAATATAACTAATGACATTTCATTCGTAACTTTTACAAATTAATGTAGCCAAATTCAAAAATATATAAATAACTAGCTGTCGAATAACATTAATTCAATGCATACAAATACCAAAAAGTAGATATTAATATGAAAATGTCGGTGATCTATATCGAATATTTATTTGCTTCAAGTAGTCTGCCTATATAAAGAAAATGAAATTAAAATGGTCCTATAATTTTATCTCATTTGAAGGCTTTAAATTTAATGAGCAAATTCAAATAGTCATGTAGTCGTATCAATTATTAAGGTATAATTATGGCGGAGGTCCATAATTTTTACAAAAACTGCAAATGGATCCCAAACTCCACTGTTTCTTGTCTTTAAAATTGGTTTTAAAATGATTTGAACTTTAAAATTAAAATTATGAAATGATCTGATTTATTTAATTAATTTGTTAATTTATTTAGAAAAAATAAAATAATTTAATTAATTCAATAAAAAAAATAAACATTTATTTAGTTTTAGTTCTTGGTCTAGACTCAAGATCTGACCCAAACTCATCGGTTCTCGATTCGAGTACCCGTTCGGGGTATTTAACTAATGAAGAATTGTTCGGTTCGGTTCGAGTTCGGTTCAATTTGGTTTGGTTCGGTTCGGGACTTTTGGACACATCTACTCTATATGGTTTAAAACAAACTCTTAGAGTTTGGTATGAAAGATTAAGTAAATCTCTTATCTCAAATGATTTTCTAATGGGAAATACGGATACTGTACTCTTTATCAAAGCAAAAAAAGATGACATGATTGTTGTACAAACTTACGTTGATGATATTATCTTTGGTATAATTAATATTTTCCTTTGTGAGGAGTTTTCAAAATGCATGAGCATGGAATTCGAAATGAAAGTATGATGGGAGAACTAAAGTTCTTTCTTGAATTACAAATCAAACAAACTAATGAAAGCATCTTCATTAGCCAAACAAAATACATCATAAACATGCTCAAAAAATTCGATTTTGAAGACTTGAAACCAATTAATACTCCAATGAGTACATAAATCAAGTTGGATAAAGACGAGAACAACACTTCAATTGACGTAACAAAGTATCACGGTATGATCGGATCTCTTCTTTACTTAACCGTTAGTAGACCCAATATCATATTTAGTGTTTGCTTATGAGCTAGATTTCAATCCAATCTTAAAGAATCATATCTAAGTGCCTTAAAACGAATCTTTAGATATTTATGTGGTACTAGAACATTAGGAGTTTGGTATCCAAAAGGCACACACATTGACCTTATTAGCTATTCGGATGCCGATTGGGCGGGTTACACTATTGATCGAAAAAGTACAAGCGGAACTTGTCACTTTCTAAGCTTTGCCTTTGTGTCATGGTTTAGCAAGAAATAAAATTCCTTTGCACTATCAACCTCGAAGCAGAATACATATCAGTCGCTAGTTGTTGTGCTCAAATTTTATGGATAAAACAAACCCTTAGCGATTATCACTTAAAATTTGAAAATACTCATATTATGTGTGATAACACTAGTGCTATAAATTTGTCAAAAAATTCCATCTTGCACTCTCGCACAAAACATATTGGAATTTGACATCATTTTCTTAGAGATCATGTGTAAAAATTTGATATTTATTTGGAATTTGTTGGTACTGAAAAACAATTGGCCGACATTCTTACCAAACCGCTAGCTCTTGATACTCGATAGAGTTTTTTACATTCATAGAGGCTTAGGTATTATTGATTAATATGAGATTTGTGGTTAAATGTGTTTAAAATGAAAATAGCATTCTATTTAATATCTCGATCAACCATTTAATATCTTTCGGTTGACCAATTTCATCTTTTCGGTCAACCGAACCTTATCTATCGAAACAAACTGAGGCAAAAGTTTGAAAATCGAAATCGTCTTTGGGAATTTCGGTCAACCAAAATTTTTGGGGAATTTTCGATTGACCGAAATCCTTCCTTTTTCGGTCGATCGAAAATGGCTGGGGCAGTTTTTCTTTTAATACTAGAACTTCATCTCCAAAATTCACCAGCCCGAGTCGCGATTTCTCCTCTCACTCTCTCTCTCTCTCTCTCTCTCTCTCTCTCTCTCTCTCTCTCTCTCTCTCTCTCTCTCTCTTCAAATCCCATAATTTTCATTTTCCATATCAAAACCACTTCAACTTTTCAGTAATTCTAACACATTCATCACACTTTCTCATCAAATCTAAAGTTTTTTTTTTTCTATTTTTCATCAAGAAAATTCAAGATTTGGATTTTTTAGTTCAACACTCAAAAATCTTGATTTCTTTTCAAAAACTTATTGCAAATTATTTTTCAAGCATTAGTTCACTTCAAAGGTTTGTTACCCACTCATTTCCCATCATTTTTCACTAGATTTCTCAACAAAATCTTGAAAAATCAAAAGTTTCTCTCACTAAAATTAAAAAATTCTGAAAATGACCATGCCTCCAAGGAAGAAATCGAAGAAATGGGAAGCAAGCCCGTCGAATGTTGAAGTTGACACGCCCATGCCCGACCGTTTCACTGATTGTCCCATTCTAATTGGTAAGTCGACTGATTTCTTTGAATTCTCTACCAAAGCTCCTTCATTTAGGATAGATGAATATTTTGAGAATATTGGATGGACAAATGTGGACAAATGTGGTCATTATCTCGGAAGATGTCTATCCTAATTTAATTCATGAATTTTACCGAAACCTCTCATTTTATTCACTCCATGTCACTTGCACTATTAAAGAGAAATGTATTACTCTCGATAGGGATATCATTTGAGAAATACTTGGGTTACATGAATGAGAAAACCTTGCTTACATTCATCATTATCTCGTTAGGTTTGAGGGCTATAACGATCTTGAAGCTTGTTGTCGAGTCATCGATCGACCACTAACCACCACAATGACCCTAAACCTAAATTACCTTACTATACCATGCAAAAAATTTCATCGTGCTATTGCTCATATTATAGTCCCTCGGAGTGGACATTTTGAAGAGGTTCATCATATCGACTTGTTCATTCTTGACTCATTTCTTGTTGGTTGTCAATTGGACTTCCCCTACCTCTTTTTGAAGCACATTCGATAGATCCACAAGTCTCCTAAAGCCCTAGGCTTACCTTATGGCATGCTTCTTATAAGAATCTTTCAACATTTCAATGTACCATTAGATGACGAGCCTTTCCTTAAGCCCAAACACACCATTGTCTTTAATCTCAACACCCTTAAACGAATGAAAATTTTTAAAGGTAACGGCCAATAGGTGTGTCATACTCAAGACTTTGACAATAACTCGGGGCCTACTACTTGACCATTCACTTTAGAAGAGGTGGAGAAAGAATGGGTGGTCATGGTGGTAATGGTGATTGTGATGATTCTCCCCGAGCACAACATAGGGGGTCTTACTCCACAAGTAGCACCAACCCTCGGCCGATATATGACCGAAGATCAATTCAGCATGTTACAAGGTCGGATTGATTCTCTTACTACTACTGTCAATGCACTTAATCAACGAATGGAGCAAATGAATTTATCTCTAGAGGCATTCTTTGCACACATGTATTCCATTTATCCTCGAGAGCCTCCTCCATCGGCGGAAGATTAAAATATTATCTCTAAGTTCTATTTTTTTTTTAAACTCATGTTTTATTTTAGATGTCATGACCTATAATTACTTTCACTTTTTTCCCTAACTTGCACCTTTGCCATAATTAAGGGGGAATTTCTTTTTAGCTTCATCGTCCCATTCCTTTTTTATGATCCCAAAAGGGAGAAAATGAAGGAAAATGTGATTGTAATTGTGACTTGTTATTTCTATTTTGATATGAACTATGTATCGTGACTTGCAATTATTATTTGTGACTTCAACTATCATTATGGAATTTGTGAGTTCAATTATTTCTATTAAGTATGATGACTTCTAGATGTGATTTACTATGTCAATAAATTGTGGAAATGTATGTCTTCAGAACATCATGCTATATATGATACAAACTTGATTTTCACTGGTGTGTAAAAGATAGGGAGAATATTTTCTATATTTCTACAAATCACATATTGTTTGTCATAATAAAAAATGGAAAAATTATTGACCTATGATTGAATATAACTCCACTTGTTTTGATAATAACAAACAATACACTTATATTTCTAACAAGTTTTGTTTCTTGAGTTTTTTCATGAATATATCTTCTTAAGCATCCAAAGACTCAAATCGTCGTCCGTTAAAGAACAAACAATCAAATGAAACTCGAAGAGAACAAGAACAAAAAATTTGAAGATTAAAGTTTAGAAGTAGTTTATCGGAACTTAAATGTAAATGTATTAACTTATCGATTCTTAGCAAGTGCATAAAACTCAAATTATTTTCATAATCCATCACTTGTATAAAAATACTTTTCATTCATAATATCAAATAGATTTTGAAAAAATAATTTTTTTAAAAAAAGTCAAACTTTCGGTCAACAGAAAAGTCAACTTTTGGTCAATAAAAATGCAGTAATGATCAACTGAAATTCCAACGACTTGATTTCTCAACGGCTATATTGGCACTTTCGGTCAACCGAAATTGGTCAACCGAAAGTGACTAATTGTGCCTCTTTTACTCTATAAATATCTATCTCTTTTACATTCAATTTTTAACAACTTACAAGAGACATTTAGAGAGCTTATTTATTGAAAATCATTGTTTTACTTGATTCTACATTCTACTTCATTTATTACAAAGAGTTTCTTGATTGATCAAACATATTTCATCCAATTTATCAAGAACTCTATTTTGCAAAGAACTTTTTACAATCCTATCTATTCTTCATCCTTGGTAGAAGTTTTTTTTTTTGGCCAACACTTTAATTTAAGTGTAAATCTCTCTTCATACTTAACTTGCATTATTTGTTAAGAGAGATTATTAGTTTGAAAATCTTGATACAAAAAATACAAATTATTTCATTATCAATTATTCATCATAAACACTTGAACTTTATTATTTGCTATCTATTGAAGTGTTATCCTAACTCTCTAAATACTTGAATTAATTATATCATTTGTTAAGAAAGTTCTTTCAATTGTAAAACTATCATTTATTCTTTAGTGGTTTTGAAAGCCTTGTGAAAACTCGATTGTTGTTAAGGATATGTGCTCCTTATTGTAAGTTACCTAATAATAGATGCTCCTTGTTGTAAGTTACCTAACGATAATTTCTCCTTGTTGTAAGTGACTTAAGGATCGGCACTCATTGTTTGTAAGTCACTATTATATTGCATTTGGTCTTGCTCATGACGGAGAGCTTAATAACGGGGATGTAGAACATATTGTGTATCGAATCTTATTAAATTGACTTGTTATCTTTACATTATTACACTTTACTTTACATTATCATTTATACTGTGCTATATTCATACTTGAATTAAGTTATCAAACTTGCATATTTAATTCTAGTATTATAATTTGCATTTATATCTTATGTATTGATATGTTTTGAGATTAAGTGTAAAAAAAGTTTCAAAAATCGATTCACCCCCTCTTGGTTAGTTATTCTTCGATTATCATTTGGGACCCACTCTCGTACACACCTAGACTTTGGGTCGTGTAATAGGGTGATTAGCCTTTGGGGGCAGCCCTGCGTACGTATGGTCAGAGTATCAGATTTGAATGGCTTTGCCTTGTACTTTGAGATTACTCTATACATGAGTAAGGCTATTCATTGAGTACTTATTGGTGTGACTCTGTAGTATATCATATTATGCTTATTCAGTTGTAGATTTACAGATTCTCAAATATGAAATAATAGTTTTGTTCAGAATAAAGATTAAGAATTTTATGATTTTAACATGTCTCAATTTCAAAAAGAAATGATCAGAACTTAGAATTTCTTAAAACTGTAAGAAAATATATTAGATTTTTCAGTAAATATGTATAAATGAAAAAAGTATATGTATTTGCAAACTATCTACTCATTGAGTTACACGCTCATATATTTTGTCATGTTTTTTGTATCAGGAGGCTGCTAAATTTGAGATACCTGGAAAGTTTATTGAAGTCAAGAGCCTGGTTAACCATCATTTAGTTGCACGATATTAATCATATTATAGTATGTAATGTATATTTGGGGACTCATGTTTATTAAACATTTGGTCTAATATTTTATTTGATGTGCACCTTGTCAAAAGGTTGTTACAATTAATGTAATGCATGCTTGTAGAGATAATGTTTTGTAGTAGAAGTACTCAGTCGAGTTTAGTTTCATTTTATTTTAGTTGTGGTGGTATTGGTGGAACTGGTGGTTCCCAAAATATTGGTATAAATGTCTATATGAGGTTTTTGTTGATTTTCAAGTTGGTTTTGTTTTATTCACAGGGGAAACTGTCAAAATTTCTACAAAAATATTGTAGTAACCAGTCATAGAATAGTCTATGTGTCCTTGGTGGTGGGTCCAGCCTAGTTGGAATTCATCGTCGTCGTGCGTCTAGGGTCCACTAGGGTGACTCGAGACAGGGCCGTGTCATGCTGCGCCGCTGCCACCTCCACCTCCACCACACCACAACCACAACCACAACCACAACCACAACCACCACCGCACCAACAAAATCTCAAAACAAGCCATCGCCACTTGCACCTACAATACATTGCAAAATCCACCTTAAAACTCCGGACACCACAAGATCAGAAGAAGAGAGAAACAAAGGTAGGTGATGAGAAAGACTTTGATGAGAGCTGAATGTAGAGGAAAATGTAGAGGAAATTTCGATTTGCATTTGATTTGAATGGCGGAGCTCATTTTTTGTGACATGTGAAAATTAACTAGGGCTCCAACTCGAAGTAGTCTTGCTGTGATGCATTCCAACATTGTCGTTGGTGTATTGTATTCTGGATCTGGATCTCATTTTCTTTTAGGGGTGAAAATAAATTAGGGTATGTTGGGGTGGGAGGATGGGATGGGATTTTATACACTTGATTTATAAAAGATTAAAATTAAAATATGATGAATGAAATGTAAATTTTAAATGTGGTTCTAGGTGTAATTTTCACAAAAAAAAATTGAGTTATTTAGGTCCAAGTCATTGAGCCCAATCAAAGAAAAATCGATATTTCATAAAAATATTTGAGAAAGACGACCGAGGAGGACTCAATTTGTAGTGAACGCTACAAAATGTGTTTAAGGTCTTGTTAAGAGAGGAGGTCGATAATGAAAGACATAGTTGAGTGTTCGAGTAAATTGATTCTAATCATTTTTACTCGAGTATCGTTATTCAGTTGTGACTTATGATTAAACAGTCCCACATTGATGCTTTGTGGTGCAATATTTCAAAGCAGAAAATACTTTGGGAGGTGGAAATGTCATATGAATTGGATAACTTATAATCATATCATCTTATTAAAATATTGGATTTCCTAAACTTTACTGTAAACGTGATTTGTCCCATCTTCCTTAATTTTGCAACATTTAACAAAAATCTAGAATTTTCAATTAACTCCTCATAAATAATCCAAATCTCCAAGTCACTGTGTGAAAACGGTTTCAAGTCATAAAGGGTAAATAATTAAAAAGACAGCTATGATTAATCCTTCAAATCTTAGAGGGTGTTTGGTAGAGATTAAAATCCGATTAAAATTAAAAAACTAGTTGTTATTGTTGACTTTTATTAGACGAATGAGACCCAATAACGATCATATTTTCAATTTTAATCTGATTAGTAGCCCTACCAAACAGGCTCTTATATTCTAAAGAACAAGCACTAGGAAAATCCGTTAACTCGTGGCCAGTTACGGGTGGATGTGGTTCAATTATAAAGACAATCGATCTGAACCTAATCAAGATTAATCAATGGGTGTATAATGTAACACTATTGCAACGTCTCAATATTAGGTGGGGGTATAATTTACCCTTTTTTATTGGGTAGTCGTCATTATTAAAAAAGCGAAGTGTAGAACTGGTTAGTTTGAGAGTCTAGAATCGGAACCTAAACTATTCAATTTTTTAATGTGTTTCATCCCAGCTGTGTAGAACCCTCCCTATCCAGCTCTGTAGCATTCAGTTTTAATAGTATAATCGAACCATATTCCCATTCTAGTTCTCGAATTTTTTTTTTAAGAGTTGGCAAAATTAATTCAATTTTCAAAAAAAATTGACCTCTTTGTCGAATCAACAACGTTGCGCATGTTTGAATGATCACTGGTCAATAATTTGTGTCGGTGATACCTTCCAGCCCTTGATTCAATACAAATTTCCCAATTTTCAGTGTATTATATTAACTGCGCGTACCTCATTCCCCAGAAAAAAGTTTCCAGGTATAGAAATCAAACACTAGAAGAAAGACTACAAAAATGCAACGTCTCTAATCTTGTAGAAAATATGTCGTAGAAAATATGTCAAAATAAATCTAAGTGGGGATTGTTAAATTTATATAGTCTGCAGAAGTACTTCTAATCTTTAGACCATTAATTTTTGTGGGTATATGCGGGCAGCCATGGAAAAAGCTTTCTCGATCTTCGTTATTCCATTCTTTTTTGTTCATTGTCTAATGATCTTCTCAGCGAACTCAGAAAATAATATCAAAACTGATCAATCTGTTCTTCTTTCCCTGAAATCCAACATTTTAGATCCCAAAAACATATTATGTAACTGGTCTACGGTTACCTCTGTTTGCAGCTGGATCGGAGTTACTTGCGACTCACGCTACCACAGAGTGATTGCACTGAATATTTCTGACATGGGTCTTACCGGCACCATTCCTCCACAACTGGGAAACCTCTCGTTTCTTGTTTCTCTTAACTTGAGTAGGAATGTGTTCCGTGGGCAGTCTTCCCAAAGAGTTGGGCAATCTTCGCAACCTGCAGGAGTTAAACATGGATCATAACCAGATTACCGGTAAATAAATGTATAATCCATTATTTTCAACATAATCAGTATCAATTCTTGAAAAATGAGGAACTATTTCAGTTTTTTTTTTCTTCTTCTATTGGCAGGTGTCATTCCGGAAGAGATAGGTAACTTGAATAACTTGAAGAATCTGAGCATGGACAACAACCAGATAACAGGACTTCTTACAGATATCTTAGTTAACAAATCATCTCTGGAATATCTGTCAGTAAAGAACAACAAATTGAGCGGGTTTATTCCAAGAGAGATTGAAAATTTTACAATGCTCAAGAAGCTACATCTTCAGAAAAACACATTCACAGGTATGACTATAAGTTTCATTCACATGAGTGAGAGTATATAGCTATATGATATGTTGAACTGGACACTAATTGAGGAATTAAAAAAGAAAAATAAATAGTGATCCCCAACATGGTGTATCAAAGATGCACGTTATTTTCCTGTTAGTCATTACAGCACTGTGAAGGTCATTTTCATGGTGGAATTCTTTGTTTTGTGATTTGGCAGGTGCAATACCACGAGGGGTAAGCAGTCTTCATAAATTGGAAGAAATATTCTTGTCGTTCAATAGTTTAAACGGTTCCATACCTCCAGGATTATTCAACATCTCAACATTAAAGGATATTGGATTTACAAGTAATGATCTTTCAGGCTATCTTCCATCGGATTTGGGTAATAGCCTACCCAATCTTAAAGAGCTTAAACTCAACCTGAATAATATAGGTGGAATCATACCCCCTTCTATCTCAAATGCATCTAAACTTATTATTCTAACTCTTCGTCTTAATAAATTCACTGGTCCGATCCCAAACTCCCTGGGGCGCCTGGAAAACCTCGAGTTTCTAAACTTGGCTCGAAACAGATTGACAGGTGAATCCTCGTCTACAGAATTGAGTCTTATTACCTCATTGACAAATTGCAAATATTTGATGTACTTGATTATAAACACTAATCCTTTAGACAGCTTTCTTCCAGTCTCTTTAGGGACCCTGTCTTCTTCTTTAGAAAATATTTACGCTTCTGATTGTAACATCAAGGGAAGAATTCCAGAAGAAATTGGGAATTTAAGCAATTTAGTTTTATTAGATATGTCTGAAAATAACTTGACTGGGCCCCTTCCAATAACATTTCAAGGTTTAAGAAAGCTTCAGCGATTGTCTTTGACCAATAACAAAATTGGAGGACCCTTTCCAAACTGTCTCTGTGAATTACCTAGTTTGGGAATAATACAAATGAATCAAACTGAAATCTCGGGTCGAATTCCAGAGTGTTTAGGAAATGTTCTTTCTCTACGAGAGATTTATTTGAATTCCAATAGACTGAATTCTAGTCTACCTTCAAGCCTATGGAACCTGAAAAATCTCTTGACTCTGAACCTGTCTTCAAATTCCTTAACTGGCTCTATACCTGAAGAAGTTAAAAATCTGGAAGCAGCAATCGCTATAGATCTTTCTTCGAATCAGTTCACTGGAGAAATTCCGGGCACAATTGGTAGCCTACAGAACTTGATCAATCTTACTTTGGCAAGAAATGAATTCCAAGGATCTATGCCAGAGTCAATTGGACACTTGATAGGTTTAGAATTGTTGGATTTATCCAATAACAATCTCTCGGGTATGATTCCTAAGTCTCTTGAGAAACTACGAGAATTGAGGTTTTTGAATGTGTCGTCTAACAGATTAAGGGGAGAAATTCCTACTGGAGGACCCTTTAAGAATTTCACATATCAATCTTTCATGTCAAACGAAGCCTTGTGTGGTACTCAGTTGCATGATATCCCACCATGTCGTCGTAGTTCTTCTCACGGAACATCAACGAGGAAAAAGCTTCTTCAAGTGATACTTATTCCAGTGGTGATTTCATCAACAATTCTTGCTTTGGCTTTTGTATTTATCATAATAAGACGAGGAAGGAGAAATAACCCGGCTGAATCTTATTCATCACCTGAAATCGTTCCCGATAGAATTCCATACCATCAACTTCAAATTGCAACAAATGGGTTCGACGAAAGCAACTTGCTTGGTTCGGGTAGTTCTGGTTCGCTTTACAAAGCCAGTTTCCCAAATAGTGTGACTGTAGCAGTAAAAGTTTTTAATTTGCAATCAGAAGGTGGGTTCAAGAATTTCGACAGTGAATGCGAAGTTCTGCGCAACCTTCGCCATCGAAATCTCACAAAAGTGATTGGAAGCTGTTCTAATCTTGAATTTAAAGCCCTGGTGCTTGAGTATATGCCTAATGGTAGCCTGGAGAAGTGGTTGTATTCAGACAACCTTAACTTAAATGTTCTTCAACGGTTAAATATAATGATCGATGTTGCATGTGCACTTGATTATCTCCACAACGGCTACTCAGTGCCTGTGGCTCACTGCGATTTGAAGCCTAGCAATGTTTTGCTGGACGGAGATTTGGTTGGACATGTCTCTGATTTTGGGATGACAAAATTTCTGGGAGAAGAAACGGCAGTGCATACCAAGACTCTTGCTACATTCGGTTACATTGCACCAGGTGAATCTTCTAACTTTAGAATCTGATGTCGTTTTTCTCTTCTCTATTATTGTGTATTATATTCTTGAGATTATTGTCCAGTAAAGACCTAGTTTGAGAGTCAAAATGAAAACGGGCATCATTTTTCAAAACTATGCAAACAAGCTTCACCTATAAAATATCTCCACTCCCGCCACTGCATCAACTCCTTGTAATGTTTCTCCCGAGTAAGAAGGGGAAGGGGGCAGTGAATGCCTTTTCTAATAACCAAAATTACTTTTAGTACAACTGAAGACATTTAATAAAAAATAATTTAAAAAATCTAAAAACTAATTTTCGAGAAAACTTTGAATCCTGGCTCAGAAAACAATCAAACAAACACCACCTTAGCCAAGCTCGACCCACAACCATTTTGCACTTTGGTTGCCCCTATTTTTCCACCCACAAAGGATGATAGTGGTGGCTACAATATCACGAAGGGAAGGGAGGAAGAAGAAAGGATGAAGCAATGATTGAAACTCTCAAATACCCACCCACATGTCGGTGCCTCTCTCTCTCTCACTCTCTCTTCTATTGTAGCTAGGCCAAAAAATTGAAAAATCAATCAAATCAATCAAATCGAACCGACTCCAGTTGGTTGGGTCGGTTTGACATGGGTAATTGGTTTTGTTTGTTTGTTTTTAACTAAACCATGGTAAGTCAGTTCAACCATTGTTTGAAGTCTCAAACCGCTGATTAACCAAACCGACTCAATCTACTAATGTATTTACCTTTTTTTTAAAGAAAATTAAAAATCAAAAGATAAGCCATAATCTCATAATTATATTTCGATTCCCTCCAATCTGTAATATTACCAATAAGTAATAGCACTGATAGTTTTCTTTCACAAGCTCGCTATGCCATACTTAGCATTTTTCCCTACTCGGACAATCAAGCTACATAATGCATAAAAAGTAACAAAATTTTAAGTTTTCTGTTGACCCGTGTGTATTAACCTGATTTTATTTGTTAATCAATAGTTTTTGTAATATAAAGTTATTTAATTATTTTAGTTTTTCTAATAAAAGAAGGCCCAAAACCCGAACGATTTTTTTTTTCCCTAAAAACTCAATTTGAAGTAAAAGTCCAAACCTACTAATTTGGTTTGATTAGGTCTGATTTAAGAACTAGAGTGAGTTTATTTGGGTTGAAAGTCACCCAAACTAATTAATTTGATTTTGGTTTCGGGTTGGAGTCGAAATCGACCCAGACCAAATCGCGCCCAAACCTAACTGTGGCACACATACACTTCATTGGAACAACCCAAGTAAATATAAATGGTTAAATCCATCAATGGTCACGCAACTTTATATTTTGTGTTATCATGATCATTCAATTTTATTTTATTTCACCGTAACCACCAAACTTTATATTTTGTATTATCACAGTCATCAAATTTGATTTTATTTTATCATGACCACCCAACTTCTTTATACTCTTTTCACTAATTTTAAAAGGGGTATAATGTTAAGTTTGCATTATATATATAAAATAAAATAAAATAAAAATTAATTTAAAAAAATTTAGAAAAATAAAATAAAAAGTTATTCTAAAAATAATGTTCCTTAAATAAAATAAAATCTTATTTTAGAAAAAAAAAATTGGAAAAATAAAATAAAAAGTTATTTAAAAAAATACGTTTTTCCAAAAAAAAAAAAACTTATTTTTTAAAGTTAGTGAACAGGGTGAAAAGAAAGAAACTTTTCTTTTTGCTTTTTTAAAAATCTATTTAATATATATAATGTAAAACCACTATTTCACCTATTTTAAAATTAATGAAAAGGGTGAAAGAAGTTGGGTGACAATGGTGAAACATTATATAAAATTAGATGGTCATGATTAAATAAAATCAAATTGATAGTCATGATGACACTATGTATAAAATTGGGTGGTCATGGTGAAACAAAATCAAATTGAGTGGTTATGGTGACGCTAAGTATAAAATTGAATAGTATTGGTGGATTTAACCCGAATATAAATGATGTGTTAGGTTACCTCCAATGTTGGGCTAAAAAAACTCTTCTCTCCAAATAGGCCAAACACATTAATTGGATTACCAACTAAAAGGCCAAGTTAGTCAAATAAAGGGCAAAATTAGCCCAAGCTCTACTTATAAACTATACAATTCAAAATTAAGATTCAAATGTTTTTTATATAAAAATAAGGTCATGATTTTTTTTTTAATATTATAAAAATAAATTAATATACATAACCAACCAACCCCATCCAACCCAAACATTAACCCTAACCCTAAATCATTTTCCTTTCTCCCCCTCTCTCTCCATCCTCTTCCCTCTTCTCATTTCCCTGCGGAACTAAAACCACCGTGGAGCGAACATCACCGAGAGACCACCGCCAACGCACGACGGGCTATGAAACAGAAAGCCCCCCTCTCTCTGTCTCTATCTCCATTCATCCCAACCCCAATTATGTTTCCAAAATCGAAATCATAGAAAACCCTCTTCCATCTTCTCTCTCTATCACCCACCCTCTATAGTTTGGAGTCGCATCGACGACTCGCATTGCACACTGAGGCGCCGCTACTAGTGGTGTAGCAGCAACATAGAAGTGTAGTTTTGAAACTCTGCAGAATTAAAGACCTTTCCATGAAGCATTTCTTCTTCAACTTCATCTTCCTCAGACGTGCTCAAACATTCTTCTTCTTCTTTTGGAAGACACGCTGGTGGTAGTGGTGAAGTCATTGTGAATTTGGCAATAAAAAGAGCTCATCGTTAGTTGTAAATGCATAAAGTTTGTTGTTGGTGTGGGTAGAATATAATAATGTTTTGAGTATTTGATTGGTTAATTTGGAAGAAATTGGTGAAGTTGTTAAAGTCGAAATTTAGCATTGTATTACACTTAATTTTGTGTGTTTCATTGGGTGATTTTAATAGGGGACCAAAAATTCTTATGTGATACTAGGATTTGGGTTTTGTCTTCTTTTAAACACATAGGTTTTTCGCTTCTGACTGAATGAATAAAGCAGAGCAAAATCTGTTATGTACAAAAATTAATGGAATTTGTTAATTGTGTCTGGTTTTGACCAATTTAATGTTAATTGTGACCGATTATGACTCGTTGTGATCAATTCTGTGTTAATTGTGACTGGTTGTGACTTGATCATATACCGTCACAATTAAGATTGACTTGATCACAGACAATCACACCGAACACAAATTTGGTCACAGTTAGTCACATTGAATACAAACTTGGTCACAATTAGCCCCTGTTTGAAACCCATTTTAAGTAGAAAAGAATTTTTGGAATAGTGATTGATGTAAGAATATGTGGTGAAAAATTGATGAAAAGTTTTTTATTTATGTGTAATATTATTTTATTAGGAGAATGTATGGTTGAAATGAAAAATGAGAATGAGAAAGAGAAATTAATGGGTGTCAAACGGGGTCTTAGTTACAAATGACGCGTGTCAGTGGCTTGATTATATAAAGTGACTTGAAATTTTTTCGGTAATTTTTTTAGGAGGTGGTGGTAGGTGGATCCATGGGGTGGGGTATGATTTCCAATTTGTAAATTTCTGGAAATTTTTAAGTCGTCGGGGGTGGCCGTTGGAACAGTCACCAGAGTGGCCGTCAGAGTGATCGTGAAAATAGTTGTTGGAGTAGTCGCCGGAGTCGATGGCCGCCTCCGATGGAGAGAGAGAGAGAGAATGATTCGGATTTGAAATTTAATAAATTGGGCTAATTGTATTATATTATAATTAAAAATATTTAATAAATTAATTTAACACCTGATTTTTAAAAAGATTTTTTGAGTTTGTTATTTTTGAAATGTAATTCTTATATATATGATTTATGTATTGTTCTCTCAAATAAATGAGCTAATATCCAAGTCCCAACCTACCAATAAATGGGCCAACTAACTCAAATGTCACCATCCAATTGGGCTCACTAACTTAGGCCAACCTAAAGCAAATTGGTTTTTTCTTGGTTGAGCCAAGTCTATGATGCCGATAAATTATCCAACAACTATTTTAAATCATCATTTGAATTTATTGGGTATCAAAACCCAACAACTTTAACGTAGACTTCTTTTATTTGGCTATGAAGAAGAAATATTTGAATATTTTAACTTCTTTTTATGTCACATATTAAGTCTATATATATTTCTCCAGAGTATGGAACAGAAGGGCTAGTATCCACAAGGTGTGATGTTTATAGCTATGGAATAATGTTGATGGAAACTTTTACAAGAAAAAGGCCAAGTGACGAAATGTTTGCTGGAGATTTCAGCCTCAGGAGATGGGTGAAGGATTCATTACCTGATGTATTGCATCAGATAGTAGACCCTAACATACTAAATCTAGAAGAAACACATTCGAATGAAAAGCTGCATTGTATAGCATCCATCATGGAGTTGGCTTTGAATTGCTCAGCAGAGTCTAGCTGGGAGAGATTGAACATGACAGATGTCTTAGCTACTTTGACCAAAATCAAGCTTCAGGTTCTTACATCTTGTGAAGGATCCTGATAAAGTTCACACCTGAATTTGTTTACCACAATACATTTTTCGGGTTGATGTAACAATGATTGTGTATATAGCTGAAGAAAAAACAAAACCAATGATTGTGTTACAAACCCATTTTATTTAGTCAAAGTCAATGGTTGAGTTGTTTAGGTCAAGGTCAAATATGGATTTAATTGGAATAATTTATGTTCTTGGGGCTTATTTCATATTTAAAATAATTGAGGGTTTAAGATGAAAATCATTTAAGTGTTGGGACTCATTTTTAACGTAGTGAAAGATAAGGATTTAAAATGGATTAAACTTAAGTTGAGGACTTGACTTGTAAAATGGCTATTAGTAGAAAAAAGTGGCATTTTTTAGTTCATTCTTGCATTTCCCATTTTCTCATCACATTACACATACATGCAGAGAAAAAATGAGACCCGACAGAGAAGAAATAAACCGAGGTAGAGAGGAAGAAAAGAGGGGAAAAGAAATTCCTCATTATTGGGTTCAATTATTTATTTCTTTAATAGATTAAGGAATTATTTAGTTGAGTTCTAGGGTTCTAATTGATTGAATAAATTTTCAGATTTATGAGATATATTGGAGCTCAAGTTTATTAATTCTCTAGTTCCATTTGTATCAAGGTAAGGAATTTTATTTCTTGAGCAAACCCTAGGATTTTTAGTTGGATTCTTAAATGAAGGATATTGTTGAATGTGAGGGTGATGTTGAAATATTTACTTGGAATTATGAAATTATGAAACAAGATGAAAATGTAATTGGTTGAATGGTAGTTATTAGTTGTCGCTAGTTTGAATAGGATATTTGCATTTATGCTTAGAATGAAAGCTATGTTGATGAATTGGTTATTAGTATATAGATTAAAAAGTGTAATTAGTCCCACTTGATTAAAAGGATAATTTGGGACATTTATTCAAGTATCAAGAAATTTAGTTGAGGTATTATAGCCTTACATATTAGACTTTTTTTTACTTGATAGTGGTTGAGGTAGTTGTATGGAATTTCAGGTGGTGACAAAGAAATTGGAAAGACTCATCGATCGTTATAGATGGTAGTTTGTTCTATGTGAGATATTTATTGAATTTATATCATATCAGAAAGTTAATTATTTCATATACTTGATTTTACATCATGATTTGTATAATCAAACGGATTTTTTAGTTAGTTCTTCTACTAAAGTTAAATTCAGTTCATTAAAATCATTTTTTCAGCATATTTTATTCATATTACATATTTCAGTATATTTAAAGTTAGTTTAAAAACCACCAGAAAGTACAAAGGTGATTTTACCTCAGTCGCACTGATGTGAGTGTGTTTCTACAGTGTATGACATCCTATTGTTATTTTACCCGATCTGCACTGGTATGAATGTGCTTCCACATTGTATGATCAATTATGATAATTTTACCCACTCTACATTATTGTGAATGTGTTTCCATAGTATATGACCAGATTATAGCTCTACACGCGTATAGCTTAGATTTCAGAATTTCAAAATAGCTTTGCCATGTATATCGGTATTAATCGATACATGAATAAAGATATTCAAGGTACCTTTTTGGTATGATATTTCAGTATTTCTACAGCTTATTGGATGTATGATGATAGAATGCAGATTGTTCAGTTTTCAGTACATAGTAGGGTTGGACATGGTCCTATTCGATTGTCTTCAAAATCGAACAGACCTAAAATCTTCGGGTATTTAATAAATGGAACCGTCGGGTCCAAATATAATTATGGAACCATTTGGGTTTGGTTCCATTCGGTTCCGTTCCTTTCGTTCGATTTCGTACCATAATTAAATTTTTTAACATTTACAACAACAATATATAAATATAACTAATAACATGTTCATTCGTAACTATTACAAATTAACGTAACCTAATTTAAAAACATATAAATAACAAGTTGTCCAATGAGATTAATTCAATATATACAAATACCAAAAAAGTAGATATTAATACTAAAATATCGGTGATCCATATCAATAATTCATTAATTTACTAATTTGTTTAGAAAAATTTAAAATAATTTAATATAAAAAATAAATAAATAAAATTAGATTCGGTTCTTGACCTAGAACCGAGAACCGAACCAAATACATCGGTTCTCGATTCAGATACCCGTTTGAATATTTAATTCATGAAGAACTGCTCGATTCAGTTCGGTTCGGTTCGAAAATTTTTGTCCGGCCCTAGTACATAGCTTTCAGCTTATAGCATTGAACAACAAAATATTTTAGAGATTTTCATTTATACTAGATTGATTATATTCGTTATACTTTATAGTAAATTAATTAGAATGAAGAAAAAAGGGTTTTATGATGCAGTCACGTTTAAGTTTTTAAAAGCATTATTAAATTTCAAATTTTCCTAAAGTTTCAAAAGAGGAAGAATTTTCAAAAAACATGCATAAATGAAAGAAAAATATTCTTATTCATATAATATTCACTCACTGAGTTAAAAAGCTCATATGTTTTGTCAACTTTTTTCTTATCAGATAGTAGCTGAGTTGAGTAGCATTGGAGCCTACTAATCCACTGAGTAGAGCCACATTTTATCTATATTTGTATGACTCCTTTTGTCCATTCACATAATACATATTTCTTTTGGGATACATGTACTTGTTGTCAAAAAGTTAAAGTTGTAAGTCATGTCATGTGCTCATTGCATATGGAGTATTTTGAGTACATTTGAGAATTTTTTTAAAAAGTATTTGTAAAGGTCGACTTTCAAGTATTGTATTGTAAGTAGTTGGAGTTGTGAGGGGCTAGTGTACCTTATTTTGAATTATATGTACTGGTTTGAGAATATGAATTGTTGTTTCAGGTGGTTTTAGTCTCTATTATAGGAGAAACTCTATCAAAATTTTTATAAAAGGGTGTCACAATTAGAACATGTCATAATCGCATTGGTGGTGGGTCCGACATTTAACTGATATATAACATCGGTGCACGACAAGTGCCAAGTCCATTAGGGTTACTTAGGACAGGTCATGTCAGATTGTGTATATATTGTTTTCACTATTGTAAAGCTACATGTAAATATACACATTGTTTTGATATCTTGCCAAAATGGCTTTTAGCTCGTTTATTTTACATGGTATTAGAGTAACACAACTTACGCTAAACTATCATGCTTCCACTTTAATAGTATCAGTTCCTCATCAAATTTTGCTTTTCCCATTCCCACGCAACTTGTCTCAATCAAAGTTGATAATACAAACTACCTTACATAGACTGCTCAGTTTAGACCTATCATCTAGAGTCACAACATACTGAATTTCATTGATGGCTCTCCTCCTCCTTTGTACATTGATGATGCTACTGAGAGTGAGACCGCAAATCCAGCATACGCTATTTTGAAGAGCTGTGACCAACATTTGCTCAGTTGGATCTGTTGGGTTTTTTATACTCAATAAATCGGGGTTATGATGTTAAACCATTTTATTTGTTAGATTATATTTCATAGGCTTCGATCGATGACTGAAATTGTGTATCGACACCACGATTATCTAAACCTCTCACGTAACCTACTTGGGCCATTTGAAGCAGCCTAATTATATTAGGGTTGCTTATGGCCCAACTCAAATACTTGGAAGGCTTTTAAAGATGTTAGCCCATTATCTCCTTTGCTATTGGGCCATACTATTTGACCTAAAGCTCATGTCTATTCCTAACTTATTTATTTGGTTGTCCATCACTGTTTTGGTTGAGAGAAAATCTAGAGCAGTCGTGTTACAAGAGAAGAAATAATCAACCCCTTCTTGCTTCGTGCCTTGGCTTTGTGCCTTAGGAAGATCCGATTTTATCTTCTTACTTAGCCTTTGTGTCTAATTTTCTCTTTGTAGCAAAGTCTTTCTTCTCCAAGTCCTTTGTGGGCTATATTATTACTTGAGCAACCGGTTGGAAGAGTGTTTGGTTTGTGGGTTGTGTTTGTCAATTGTGGTGTCGTTTGGTTTGGTGAAACTGAGCCCGGAATAGTGTTGATTGGAGCCCCCAAATTTCTATAGGATCATCTCCTCTATTTCTCCTTTACTAGTGATATCCCTCTATGGTTTGGACATATCTTACTTGGCATGTCATTCTATTGCTGCTCGTTATATCTCCTAGTCGAAGTCTCTAATTTTACACATAAACCATCAAATACAAAACTTCCAACATGGCTTTATGTGTTGTGCTTCAATGCTTCGATGAAGCCAAGTTTCTGGCTTACCAACTTTTTGCTGTCAGGAAGCCAGTGGATGATGATGATGAACTCATTTCATTCATCATGGGTGGCCTTAATTCCAACTACACGTAGTCATCACCTCCTACTCCTATCATCAGGACCGGCCCTCAAATTTGGAGGCGTTAAGCTAACTCCAAATAATGGGACCCCCATAAATTTTTTAAACAAATGTGGAAATTAAATTTGCTAATTTTTTCTGATAGAAAATCAACAAGTATATTATTAAATTAGACTTTATGGTCAATTATAGGGGTGTCCAAAGTCTCGAACCGAATCGAACCCGAACCGAACCGAGCGGTTCTTCATAAGTTAAATATCCAAACGGGTACCCGAATCGAGAACCGATGGGTATGAGTCGAGTTTCGGGTCTAGACTAAGAACCGATGAACCAAAACTAAATAAATTTTTTATTGAATTAATTAAATTATTTTATTTTTTAAAAGTAAATTAACAAATTAATTAAATAATCAGATCATTTCATAAATTTAAGCCTTATGCTTCAATTTTTTAATATGGATCACCAACATTTTAATATTAATATCTACTTTTTGGTATTTGTATGCATTGAATTAATGTTTTTCGACGGTTAGTTATTTATATATTTTTGAATTGGGCTACGTTAATTTGTAAAAGTTACGAATGAAATGTCATTAGTTATATTTATGTAATGTTACTATAAGTATTAAAAAATTTAATTATGGTATGTAACCAAAAGGAACCGAACCAAACCAAACGGAACAGAACCTGAACGGTTCCGTAATTATATTTGGATCCGACGGATCCATTTATTAAATACCCAAAACGGAACAGAAGCTGATGTGTTTGGTTCGGTTTTTGGTTCTAGGCCAAGAACCAAAAAATTGAATCTAAATAATTTTTTTAATTTTTTATATTAAATTAATTAAACCATTTTAATTTTTTCTAAACAAATTAGCAAATTAATTAGGTAAATTTAATTTTTTGTCTGTTAAAAGTGCTTTTTCAATTATACTTGTAGAGTTTCTTACTATGATAAGTCAAACAGTTGATGATTAAATCAAATAGTTGATAAGTATTACCAACACTTTATTTTTATAATTTATAATTTATATTTCATTTTTTTATGTAGGCTGCTTGAAACAAATGAATTATTGATATGAATCGCCGATATTTTATTATTAATATCTACTTTTTGGTATTTGTATATATTGAATTAATCTTATTAGACAACTTGTTATTTATATGTTTTTAAATCAAGCTACGTTAATTTTTAATAATTACAAATAAATATGTTATTAGTTATATTTATGTAGTGTTGTTGTAAATATTAAAAAAATTAATTATGGTACGGAACGGAACGGAATCAAACCCGAACGGTTCCATAATTATATTTGGACCCGAGGTTCAATTTATTAAATACCCGAAAATTTTAGGTTGATTCGGTTCTGGAGAACTGAATCGAACCGGATCATGTCCAGCCCTAACACTAACACTTCAAACAATTATTATCTTCAGTTTGCAATATTTTTAAAATCAAACAAAACCAAAAAATATTTTCATATTTTTGAAATTGTTCAAATATTAATAAAGTAAAGAAAGAGCTTCATCAACTATCTAATCAACTTAGAGGTGGCAATTGAGTCGAGCAGCTCATCAGATCATACTATTCATACCCACGAGCCGCTTGGACTTGTCAAAAAAGAGCCCGAGCACGAGCCGAGCAACACTGAATTTTGTTTAGTTACTGTTTGGTCCATAAATTTTATTTTTTTCAATTTCACATACATTTTTCCTCTATAAATACCCACCATAATTAACCATTTTTCCACCAATATCAATCTCTCATTATTTACTATACAATACTCTCTACAATTTACATTCTCCATTTATCAATTATCAATTATCAACGATATCATTCTCATTCATTTTTATTCATTCTATAATCATCTTCTACTTTTTTTTTTACATTATTTTTTACTATTTTTACAATTATGTTCGACAACTTCTACATAATCTTCATTTACTTCTCAATTCTACATTTCTAAATTCAATTTCTATTATTCATAACAAAAGGATTCACGATCACGATCATTTGTTGAAAACTTGTTTGGTATGGAGAACAAAACACAAACATCTGCCTAAAATCAATTTGAGAATGAATTCTCCAGTCTCAATGAATTACTAATCCCCGAAAATATTGAAGATTTCGACGTTCGTGATAGTCATCCAATTGATTTGGATGACATTGATATTGCAGCTAGTGTTCCAATTGATTTGGAACAAGATGAAGAACCGACATTAAATATTCCCGATGCAAGCGGGAAGAGAAGGGGAAGAAGCAGGCAAAATGTTAGGACCATTTCAAATTGGTTCCTATGGTCGTGTGGTCGATGGACTTAAGAAACCAAAGCAGTATGTAAATACTGCCAATAATGACTGGCATGACAAAAAGGCATTGGAACCACCCACCTCAACCGTCACTACAAATCATGTTCGGCCAAACATGGACTTCTTCCAGCTGGTCAAATACAACTACAATTTGGTACTTCAAAAGTCGGTGCTACTACTACGCCACTTTCTACATAGATGTTTTTGGAGGAGGAAACTCGAACGGAAATGGTGAAGTTCGTTGCCGCGGCGGAGTTGCCACTAGTAATAGTGGACATCCAACATTTCGTTAACTAAGTCAGAAAATATCTTCAACCGAGGTACCAAGGGGGAAGTCGAAATACTATTCGTTCTGATACAATTACATATTTTCTTAATACAAAGCAACTATTGATTTCGGATTTGAAAAAATATGAGGGTGTGATATCTTTAATTTCAGATATGTGGGAAGAGATTAATAATATGGATTATATGGCTGCAACTCACACTATATAGACCCACTTTGGGTCATGCATAAAAAAATTATTGCTTTTAAAATTGTTGAGTATCTGTACAATGCTCAAACTATATTTAATGCTATTATGTTAGTAATTCGTGAATATAAATTTGAAAGTAAAATTCGTTCTTTTACATTCGACAACGTTATTGTAAATAAAGTTGTTATCGATAAATTGCATAGAGTTCTTAATACTAATTTCGGTGGCTATTTATTTCATATTCGATATGTGTTAAGGATGAAATTAATCGAATTAAGAATGCACTTATGTATATCACGTGTACATATAGTAGAAAATAAGGATTTGAGGATTTTTGTGTAGAATTTGGAATGACGGATACAAAAACCTTTATTACTGACGTAGGCCATAGATGAAATTCCACGTACTTATTACTAAAATCACGTGAAAATTATGAAGCGTATACTACTGAATTTTATAACAATAGGCATGTTACAGACAAAAACGATATTATCTTGAGTGAATCCGATTGGAATATAGTTTTTAAAATAAAAAAAAAATTTGACAAGTTTTTATGAGTCTACAAATATATTGTCTGTTGTTTATTATCCCACTAGTTGTATGGTTCTTGAACGTCTTTATATAACTGCTAGAGCTTTTGCTAAATTTCAAAATGACCTCAATTTTCATGCTGTTATATATTCCATGGAATTGAAATTTAGAAAATATTGAGAAGAATTACATATGTTATTTCTTTTAACATGTGTCATGGACCCCCGATATAATTTATATGGTACTAAATTTGTAATTGATCAAATGTCAAATACTTTAACTTTTACTACACCTATTACTTATAGAAATTTGGAAACGACGTTCCGCGAAATGTATGAATTATATGCTTCACGAATAGGTACACATATTAATCGTGTACCTGCACACACTCCTCCTATTAATATAACAGATGACGACGCTGAAATTTTGAATTTATTTGAAAGTATGCACTCGTATAGATTTGATACAACTACATATGCATGTGGTTCCTCTAGTAGTAGTAGTAGTAGTTTGGCTTCCACTGCATGTACTCAAACTTTCAGCCGTAGTCAAAATCCAAACGCGTTGCCATATGAATTAATTGATTACTTTAGTCAACATTTGTCTACTAACAAAGCAACTAGTAAAAGTTCAGAATATATCCTTGAATTCTGGCGAAATAACGAACGTCGATGGCCAATAGTTTCTGCAATGGCAAAAGATCTACTAACACCTCTGGGTAGCACTGTAGCTTCAGAATCTATTTTTAGTGAAGGGAAGAGGGTTCTCTCTTATGTCAGTTGTCGACTAAAATAAGATATTTTGGAAGCGTTAATGTGCGTAAAGGACTAGGAAGACGCAGTAACCAAGTAAATGATATTTAATTTCACCACAATTATCACAATATTTTATTTTCATACCTTTATAATTTTTTTAAAAAAATTGTACGAGTTAAGTTGTTCGTGTACAATTTTTAACTCCGCCTACTAAAAATTAAAGTAGTTGGTCCCAAACCCGGATAAATGAGGAGGGTTTATCTTTTTTTTTTTAATTGTAAAAAATAAAAATATTTTGAAAAAAGTATATTTAAAAAATTGTTTACAGAATGTGTTTATATATATTTTTCTTTAGGTTCTCATTTCTTAACAAATAAAATTTTGTTTTTATTATTTTAAAAATTAAAATTGTTTTGAAAATTGTATATTTTTAAAAAAATTAGATAATGTTTGTGTGTGTATAAATATATATATATATATATATATATATATATATATATATATTTTAAGTTTAATGATTTAATAGTTATAAATTTATAATGTTATATATATAATCGAGCCAGTGAGCCGAGCCGTTCGGCTCGTCTTAGCAGACGAGTCACGAGCTCGTCTCGTCCCGACTCGACCCATTGCCACCACTAAATCAATTCTAAAAGATTTTTGAAGTGAATATATTATTTCATCATTAATATTTTCATATAAGTATTTTTTGTGTGAATAATACGGTATTCCTGAAATGTAAGTTCAACTTTCATTTGAGTAGAAGTTTCTTTAACAGTAATTTTGTTAGATTCAAATTTAGTGTTTCTCTATGTTCCAAAAAATAAAAAATAAAAAGTGTTCTCAAGTGACTATTATCGACATCAGTTGACATGTACTTTGCAATCTTTTGCTTAATCTATTAATGATAGGCCAAATAATAATGTGAAACAAGAACTCAATCCCATAATGTCACAAAATAAACTTTTAGCACCTCTCAGTACCTTATGGCCAGTACATCTTTTCGCCAAGTGTTTTAAAGAGGCTTTTATATATGACGTTAAAAATTTTATTGTTTTAATACTTTTAACTTGACTTTCGTGACGTGTTTGTGATGATGATCTAAGTGTTATACATTTCACATTATATTGAAAAAAAATTCATCGCATTGTAGAAGACAAAAACAATATACGCATTGGACAATTTAAAAAATATATGTAGTCTTTATAAAAGAATTTATCATATCACAATATGTAAGATTAAGACTATGATAACTATGTTTAAAATGCACTTTGATTTACTTCTAGTACACTTTTCTATAACCATCAATGCTTTCCTTTCATATTAGATGTGATATAAATGTAACAATTTAAAAAAATGACTAATTTAAAATTTCATATCAAAATTTAAAACTAAGAATAAATCCAAAAAATAAAAAATGTACAAGAGGTCAAAAAAATCCAAGTACGAAAATCATACATATCAGCAATTTTCATTTTTTACATATCAACATTAATGTTCGAGCCTATAAACGTAAGCCAGAGAATTTGCAGAGAATTAAATTTGGAAATGAGAATTAAGGATGACTAAACAAGCATATAAAATAAAATAAAAGTTGAAAGGTCTCTCAACAAACAAAAGAACGATAGAGAGAAAAAAAGAAAAATAAAATAAAATTTAGAGTCAACAAGAAAATGAGAAAAAAGAAAATAAAATGGAAAGTCAATAATGTATTAAAAAAATTTTAAGCTTTGAAAAATATAAAAAAAATTTGAAAAGTTTTCCTTCTTATATACATAATAAAAAATAAATTTTGGAGGAGACGATCACCTACGCTGCTTATAGTCAAGGTTGGCACTGTAAGTGTTATGCTCTACATACAATCAACTTTGAACATAAACACTTTTAACATATATAATCGATGTGTAATTATGGAAAAATCTATTATTTAATTAAATTAATATTCTAATAAATTAAATAATAGAATCTGTAGATTTAAGTCTTGGTAATTTGTTAATGATAAGAAGTTGTGATTATGAGATACAAATTACACATGACTGAATCTTAAATCGTCAGTGGTCGTATGTAATAACGAGATACGGATATCGTAATTACGAATAGACCATCACATGTGACATTTCTTACTTGTGAAGTAAGTAGCTGATCTCACAAGTTAAAGTGTGGTGATACTTGAATGAACACGTGTATGTTTTGTTATAGAACAAAACATTGGAGACCCGCTGAAAGATCCACATGTATAACTATCTAAATGTCGGTGGTTAATCTCTAACGCTTGGTAGTGAAATTTGTCATTTGACTTGAGGTCATCATAGTGCCTTGTATGAGGACGGTCATACTTTCGTGATATTGAATGTTGCTCTGTCAAAGATCGCTAATACGGCATCGTTTGGATATGTCAAAAATCATATGAAGGTTGTGAATGATCAATAAAGGATTCGTCACTCTTAGATAGTAAGAGATAATGATCTACATTTTGAATTCAGTTAAGTTGATAATGAAATTCTTGGCCAATGTAAACTCATAAGTCGGAAAAGAGTTTTCGACTTACATTGACTTAACAATGGGATAAAAGATATAATCGATAATTGAGATTGACACATATACATATCTCGTAATTGATCGGATCATATTGACGAATGGAATATAGTCTCACGATAAACGAACAAGTTTGATTTTGTCACACTACGTGACATTTTCCGTCACATGTATTGCCCTTACACATTGCTAGATGTCAATCTGAGACGACGAATGTGAATTAATGATAAATTAAAAGGAGTGTTTTAATTTATCGATTTTGATTAGGTCAAAATAATGATTCACGTCATTAGGCATCGTAATTGGGAACCTAATAAGTCACACAAAAAAAAAAAAAAACCAGAAGAATGATATTTACCAATTAACTAATTGACAAGTATTGTATAATTAATTAATTGAGTTGCTTATTAATATGTCCGAATTAATTAATTGGATTAATTAATTCATGGACCATATTTAATTAATTTGATTAATTAAATATTGGATCGAGTTAAGTTTAAGAAACGGGTCAAATCCGTTTGGACTTATATTAATAGGATGATAGGGTTTGAAAACAGTAATGAAAAATTTATTATTCTTGTTAGCACGAGAAAAGAAAACCCTAGCCGTCATTCTTGTTCTCTGTATGAATAGCCATTGGAGATTGGACAAATGGACAGCTTGGATTGCAAACGATCATTCGAGTTCGAGAATCAGCAAAAGAGTTTGCAGAATTCATCAAATGTACAATTCTTATCACAGTTTCTATCTAAACATAAAGCAAATACTTGTTTGAGGATTGAAATTGTTTTATTTTCGTTGTGTATGATTAAGTAGATACCCAATAGTGGTATCAGAGCCTACTTTGCATTTATTAGAAATTGTTTCGTATCATATAACAATCAAAAGTTGATTGTTGTTATTTTTCTTGTTTCTTGCTTTTAAAGAAAATTGATTTTTAGTTCTGAATTTGATTTGGAAAAGAAAATTAATTTTGATCAAATAAAAGGATCTAAAAAACAGATCTGAAAATGAAGAGAAAAAAAGTCTTATTCATTATTTCAGAACTCAACAGCATACATCTGACTTTATTCAACAAAGTCCTATTCATTTTTTCAGCTATACCATTTTGTCGTAGAATATAGATAATAATTATGTATCTCACAATACCACGATCTTTACAAAAATTATTGAATTCAAAATTATAGAATCTAAACTATTATCAGTTCTCAAATTTTTATTTTAAGATCAGTTTGATTTTCAACCTGTGTTTTCCATTCTTTAAAAACAGAGAAGGTTTCATCCTTAAATTTCAGCAAATGCACCAAATTTTTCTTGAGAAATCATCAATGATCAGCAAGTAGTATTTGAAATCAGATAAAGCAGACACGGAAGTAGGCTCCCACAAGTCAGCATGCAAGCACTCAAGTTTTTGCTTAGATTTATGTGTTTGAGTTGGAAAAGGAAGTTTTACCTGTTTCCTTATAATACATTGTTCGCATAAATCAAAATCACCAATGTTTAATTTTCCAAAAATACCTTTTGATTTCAGAAAATTCAACCTTTTTTTTCCAATATGACCAAGTCTTTCATGCCACAGTTTAGCCAAAGTAAAGTTTTCAAAAATAGCAGCAACAGTCAAACCCAACAAAGGTTTAGCCTTAAAGTAGTACAAACCATGTCTCTTAGGGGAAGATATGATCAAATCATTTCCCTTAAGAATATTGATGTATCATTTCCCCATAATAATATTAAACTCCATGTCATCTAACATACCTAAGGACACTAAGTTTCTTTTCAATTTTGGGACAAATCTTGTTTCTTTTACTATCAAAACATTTCCATTTTCTAAAAGGAGTTTAACAGTCTCAATTCCACTTATTTTACATACATAGTTATTTCCCATTATAACTTGCCCTCCTTTTGTATTAACAAAATCAATGAAACGGTTTTTGTTAGGGCACATATGAAAAGATCAGCCTGAGTCAAGTATCCACTCATCACTCAGTTTCTTTCCAACACTGACAAGGACTAAACCATTTTTATTTCTGGGTCTGCTATAAGCAAGGGCAGTATTTCCCTCTTCAAAACTTTTTTCTCTTGATTCATTTTTCTTTTTAAAATAATCTTTAGCAAAATGACCAATCTTACCACAATAGTAACACTTCTTGCCCTTAGCATTGTTCTTGGTCTTATTCCTCTCAATCCACTTTTTATTTTCCTTTGAAAACTTAGAATGATAATTAGATTTACCAAAAAACTTTTCCTTTTGATAACAAATTTATTACATTGTGACTAGTACTTGACTCAACCTTCATCTCTTATGTCTTATTTTTCAAAGAAATGATTATTACATCAGTACTAAGTTTGGCCCTATTGTATTCTATGGCAACATTAATGTCTTTATACCTGTCACTTATGGAGTTTAACAAAACTATAGCCAATTGATCTTTTGAAAGTTTTTCATCACAATTGACCAAGTCATGGGTAAGTTTAGTAAATTTGTTCAAGTTTTCATCCAAATCAATTGAATGATCCATTTTGAAAGAGAAGAATTGTTTTAAAAGAAAACATTTGTTGGGAGTAGTTTTTAGTCACATATGTTGCATGAAACTTAGTCCATAGTTCAACTGTAGTTTTAATGTCACCTATACTTCTTATCACATTTTCAGACAAGTATAAGAAAATAGTACTCCAAACAACTTCTTCAAGTTTTGTTCTCTTAGTAGGAATAAGATCAGCAGAACATGTATTACCAAGAGCTTTAGCAGATCTCATTTGCATCAAAATAGCTTTCATTTTCTGATTCCACAAGTTAAAAACAATTTTTCCATCAAACTGACTAACTTCAAATTTAGCAGAGGCCATGTTAAAGTCAATTCGAACATATAGACTGATGACAAGTACACAGCAAGTAAAAATACCAGGAGATCAAAATATTCACAGATAGAAAATCACAGTAATACACTTAGTAGAACAAGATTTTCAAACAGTAGCAATTAACAGGGAATAAACAGACCAAGATCCAAGAGAATACACAATAACGGATATCACACACTATGTTTCATAGATCACTCCAGCAAGATTCTCCGAGAACATACCCAAACTTAATTTATCTCATATTCCAGGAGCATCGTAGGAGCTCATGGCGAAAGATTAATCTCAAATGGGTTTCAACGGTGTACGGAAAATTAAGGGTATGATCAAGAAACCCTAATTTAAAAGTGAACTATTAAAGATTTGAAAAGATCTCACCAAGTGAGTTATATAAACTCGATTCCTTGTGATTTACTCAAGAGTAGACTCAAATCCTTCAGGATCTGAAGTAGATATGCCTCATTCTCAAAGATCTAGGCAACTTATTCCACCAATCCAAGCTCTGATTCCACTGTAAGACTTAGACTACACACAATATGAGAATCGAAACAAACTATAACCAAAGCAGTAAAGTAAAACTGCAAAAATTAAAGAATGTAACACAAGTATTATTTCGGCCTTAGCTTCGAAGGTTCGGTGACATCCCTTGTTAAGCATCTATAAAAAGGATTATGATTAAACACTAAATCAGCCACAAAATGGCAACAAAGATGAAGATTACTTGAGAAGAGATATGAGATTTATCTCTCAAAGTACAATAGAAGATAGCCCACGATTCACTCAGAAAACACCAAGAACACCTTCGAACACACATTTAGTATTACAACAGATGAATCACTCAGAACCTCACAATATTCACACAAAATATTACAATCGAAGGTAGATCTGACTTATACATACTTTTAAATCAAGATTAAAGTGAAAATCAGCCATCAAGAATCAAACCCCATATATTTATCTCTTTTTCTCTCAAATGAAGAAACCCTAGAAGTCTCCAAAAAATACAAATGAATCAAATGAGAGACCAAAAGCCTTCAGCCTGGGTAATATAAGTCCACATCCAACGGCCATAAACGAGCCACGCATCTCCCATTAAAGCCAGGACGCAAGCGTGATATGTAAACACGATTTCACCAAAATGTTGGGAGCATAAATGGGCCGGATCCAGCCAAACACTAATTGTTTTTCTTCTTCTTTATTAATTTTTTTATGATTTTTTTTTTTTTTTTTTTTTTTTTTTTTTTTTTATTTTTCAATTAATAAATGCTGATTTAACACCAGTCTAGACTGCCACACTTGATATGTTCAATTGAATGAATCATGTTACATTACATTTAAGTGAATATATCATTTAGAGTATGTTTGATCCTCGTTAATTTTAAAATACATTTTTGTCTCATTTTTTCTATTATATTTTTAATAAAATAATATTACTCGCAAATTCAAAATATTTCCTTTTTTAACATTTTTTTTTTTTTTTTTTTAATATATTTTCCTACTTTGCATTTTTGACAAAAGAATGGGGCTCAACAGGTCTCTTAATGTCAATCAATTGATACCTAAATTGGTGTTGAATATCATTACTTTTTCCAATTAGAGGGGAAAAATGGCTACTTTTTTAATTTTTATTTTTATTTTGGAGAAATTAGAAAAATGGGTACTTGTACATTTGAAATGTCAATTATACTATTTTTGTTGACAAAAATTGTACATGCTACTTGGTAGGTGCACAACTTTTAAGGCAAATCTCGAAAGCTTTTGAGAGAATACTCATTCAGATACACCACTTTTGTGGAAAAATCTTGAGAACTTTCGAGAAGATATTCATTTTGTGAGATGGTTGCCAGTTAATTAGACAGTTTCAATTCTAAAACACTATTCGACTAATCATGAAAATTTCAACTATCTAGTGTAGATAGTAGAACTGCCTATCGTATCACCCAACGATCTTGTGAAATGAATATTCTCTCAAAAGTTTCTAAGATTTGCATTTATTTATTCCCTAATTATTCTCCTTTATTTGTGGTATTATATTGATGAAATGTTTTATGATATCAGCCTATTTGGGCTCCATTTTTTTTTTTTTTTTTTTTTTTTACTAATTTTTAAATAAAATGAAGCAGATGTTCATTCAGAAAAAAATTACATGTACCGTATATTTAATTAATGTCTGTACCAAACACATCATATATGATTGTATCAATTAATTTCACATATTTTATGAAGTTATATATAGTTTGTTAAATTATATTACACTGGATAAATTGAAAATGAACTACTAAGACTATTAATTTTCGTACACCAAACATACCATATAGTCGAGGACAAATTTAATCCTATAATTGCAGTGGTTGGTATGAAAATATTGTATTTTATCTTATCTTGCTACGCGTAATCTGCACATGAAATATTTTGTTCATTTTTTCTTCATATATGACAAAGCTTAGAGCCCTAAACCTTGCTCTTCTTCTTATTTTTGGATCTTTTTATTTACGTTTGACTCTATTTTATATGAAAATTGTCATTAAATGAATTTTTGGATTTACAATTGTAATGAAATTTGTTAACATGTCAAAAGTAAAAATAAAAAAAAAAAAAAAAAAAAAAAAAATTTGCTCGAAAACTATTTTTTCATCAAAATTTAGTATTCGTTTTGACTTCGTTTGACATGAAGATTGTCTATACAAATGATTTTTTTTTATATTTGTTTATGAAATTTGTTACCATTGCCCAAAAAAAAAAAAATGTCATCATCTAGAAAAGATTTTCCCACCAATATTTTCCCTATTTTGCAAGAGGGCGCTTGGGGGAGACGGGTAGAAAAGGTTTTATAGGCCAAATTATTGCTATCAAACACAACAAAACATGGAAAATGGAAATGTTGTGTATCAAACACAATCTAATTAATTCTCACATCCTCTTTTCTCAGTAATTTAACTCAGGGTTCGTTTGATTGTAAAAGTGAAAAATAAGTGGAAAGAAAATATTTTACAGAAAATTGAATTGTCTAAAATTGTTTTATTAAGAATTGTAATTAAATGTGTTTGATTGGTATAATTTTTCACTTGAAAAATGTTGAAAGTTTGGTATCCGTTTGACTTCGTTTTTATGGAAATTGTCTATTAAAGTGATAATTTTTTCTACCATTGGGTTTAGAATTTGTTCCAAAAAAAAAAAAACATTGAAAAAAAATTACCATATTAAATACCATTCGTTTTGCTTTGTTTTGCATGGAAATTGCCAATAAAAGTGAAAAAAATTACCGTTGTATCTAGAATTTTTTTCAATTGTAAAAAAGAGCTGAAAATCAATTACCACCAAAACTTGAAGAAAATATTTTCCACCAAATTCATGAAAATTGGCGCGTGAGGAGAGAGGGATGAAAACATTTTCCAGGTAAAATTTTTACTATCAAACGGTGCAAACAGTGAAAAATGGAAGAAAAAAAAAATTTAACTTCCAAGGAAAATCTTGATTATCAAACAGGGCGTTAAAGATATATAATCTTCCTTAGTGTCGTATTATTACTTTTGTCACTTCATCTATGTATTAATTAAAATATAAATGAGTGAAAGAGACGTGATTATTAACCAAATTTTTCGGGTATTTAATAAATGAAATCGTCGGGGTCCAAACATAATTATGGAATCGTTCGGGTTCAGTTCGGTTCGATTCAATTTGGTTCAATTCAGTTTCATACTATAATTATTTTTTTAATATTTACAGCAACATTACATAAATATAACTAATGACATGTTCATTCGTAGCTTCATGGGCAGTTGAATAAGGAAAGTCGGACACGGCAGTCAGCGGCTTCGATTTGGACATGTAGATGTAGGTTTTCAATTTATCAAATGATTAGGGTTAGTGGACTTGTTTTTACTGAATGAAAGTATGAAATTGGAAAGGGAATGATAAAAATTTAAAAAGATCTAGATCTTGGGTTAACAATGAAATTAATAATTGAGCCAAAAAATTAAAACAAAAAAAATTAATTTAGAAATTGGGTTGGGCTGGTTAGCTATGCATGAACTTGATTTGGGAGTTGGAGTGTTAATTACTAAATTAGTTAATTTGTTTAGAAAAAATTAAAATAATTTAATTAACTCAATATAAAAAATTAAAAAAATTATTTAGATTCAATTATTCGGTTCTTGGTTTAGAACCGAAAGTCGATCAAAATCCATCGGTTCTCGATTCAAATACCTGTTCGAGTATTTAACTTATGAAGAACCGTTCGCTTCAATTTAGTTCGGTTTGGTCCAGTCTGGTTCGGTTCGAAAGTTTTGTCCAGTTCTATCTAAAATCACTATTCCAAAATGCATTTTGGGAAAAGAATGGCGCTCAAACAAGTCATTAATGTCAAGCAATTGATACTTACATTGGTACTGAATAACATTACTTTTTTCCAATTAGAGGGAATATGGCTATTATTTTTTTGGGATAAATTAGAAAAATGGCTACAATTATACTGGTTTTGTTTACGTATTGTACATGCTACTTGGTGAGTGCACAACTTTTAAAGAAAATCTCAAAAACCTTTCAACAGAATACTCATTCAGATACACAACTTTTGAGGCAAATCTTAAAACACTTTCGAGAAAATATTTATTTCACGAGATGGTTACTAATTAGTTAGACAATTTCAATTGTAAAAAACTATTTGACTAATCACGAAAATTTCAACCATCGAGTGTAAATAGTTGAAACTGTCTATCGTATAACCCAACTTTCTCGTGAAATGAATATTCTCTTAAAAGTGACTAAGATTTGCCATTTATTGTATTTCCCTAATTAATCTCCTTTATTTGTGGTATTATATTGATGAAATGTTTTATGATGTGTACCTATTTATCAACCTATAATTGCAGTTGGGGGGTACGAAAATTTTAGGGTTCGTTTGATTTCAAATGTAGAAAATGAGTGGAAATAAAATGAATTATAGAGAATTGAATTGTCTAGAAATTATTTTATTGAGAATTGTAATTAATTATATTTGATTGATATTATTTTTCACCTGAAAAATGTTGAAAATTTGGTATATGTTTGATTTTGTTTTTCATGAAAATTGTTCATAAAAGTGATAATTTATTTTACCATTGAGTCTAGAATTTGTTCCAATTGCCAAAAAAATTTAAAAAGATTTTTTATCATATCGAATATCATTCGTTTGACTTTATTTTGTATGAAAATTGTCAATAAAAGTGATAATTTTATTACCATTATATTTAGAATTTTTTTCAATTGGCAAAAAGAAAATGTCCAAAAAAATAAAAAAAACCACCAAAACTAGAAGAAAACAAATTCAAGGAATTCTTGGAAAATGGGTGCATGAGGGGGTGGGTGGGAAAATGAAATCGAAGGAAAAATTTTACAATCAAACATTGAAAAAAGTTGAAAATGGAAAAAAAAAATTCTAACTTCCTAAAAAAACAAGGGTAATCAAACATAGCCTTATATTTTATCTTATCTTGCCATGCGTAAGCTGTAATTTGTTCATTTTTTCTCCATATATGACAAAGCTTAGAGCCCTAAACCTTGCTCTTTTTCTTATTTTCCTGTTCAAACTACAATAATTAATTCTCACATCCTCTTTTCTCAGTAGTTTAAGATATAGAATCTTCCTCATCGTCGTATTATTAATTTTTGTCACTTCATCTATGTCGTATTAATCATGTAACTTATAAATGAGTGAAAGACACTTTACTATTAACTAATATTAGAGCTTTAAATAAAATAATCGATATACCAATTCCCAAAGACGAGATCCATAAACTATTAGTACGCCCATGTGAACTATGACTTTTGTGTCCAAGAGATTTCTCGGTGATTTCCACACAATTAAATTTAGTAAAAGAGGTTGACTTCATATATTTAAGTAAATATAGTAGATTAGAAAAATTGCTTGGTACTTTTCCATAAATTTCTATTGATTTGAAGTAAGGGTCGGTTTGATGTCAAGAGTGTAATTTGAGTGGAAAGAAAATAAATTTCTTGGAATCGAATTGCTTAGTATTTTTTTTTGGGAATTATCAATAAATTGTGTTTGATTGGTATAATTTTGCACCTGAAAATGTTGAAATTTTGGATCTTCTAGTGTTCATTTGACTTTGTTTTCCATAAAAATTGTTCATTAAAGGATTTTTTTTTTTTTTTTTAATTGGGGATAGAATTTGCTTTCATTGCCCAAAAAAGGGGTGGAAAACCATTTTCCCATCAAAGTGGTGGGAAAATCAATTCAATGAAATCATGGAGATTCCAGGAAAAAACTTGGCTATCAAACACAAAAAAAGTTGGAACTTGGACAATTTTAGTCTGTATCCTCCTTTTTCATTCACCCTTCACCTCTTTATAAACGGGTTGATAGGCTTAAGCTTGTCGTCCCAAATCCTCATCAGGTCAAGTAAGAGAATTTTGACATAGGGTAGCATGACATTGCTCGTTCAAAGGATTTGATTGGTTGGCAAGTTTTGTTGAAGCCGAATCATGATCATAATTAGGCCTTAGATCTATGTTATAAGCCATTATGTCATCTTTCTCATTGATTGGTTTAGAGAGTTTTACCTTCAATGGGGAACACTTTCTCTATCCTATATCGTATGATGATTTCATATAACACTTCCTATAGTCCATTTAGGAATGACAACGGGGTGAGTATGAGATGGGACAGCCATTCTCACCCCCGTCCCGTCGGGTATTTTTATTACTTTACCCCATACTCATACCCGATTAAAGTGGGGCGAGGTGGAATCAGGGCGGGACAAGTCCCTTGCCCCATCTATCGTTCCATTTATTTTTTATTTATTTTAATTTTTGCTTTTATTTTTTTTGTTAGTAAGTATTATTACTTTTTTACTAATTTGTTAAAAACAACTTATATTCTCTTTAAAAATGATGATACATTTATTATTTTTGTTCGATAAAAAATTTAATTTTAAAATTAATTTTAAACGGAGTGGGTAGGGGTGTAAGCGGTTTGATTTTACCGATTTTTGACAAAATTTGAAGCCAAACCGTTTAAATTGGTTTGAAAAAAATCTAAACCTAAACCAAATCATTTTGAACGGTTTTTTTTAAAAAAAATCATACCTAAATCTAACGGTTTTGTGCGGTTTTAAACCGTTGATTTCGCCGTATTTTTTTTTTTGTCTGTCTTCTTTTATGACATTAATTCATTGAATTCAATATATATTTATATCTTACTAACAATAAATCTAAAATAAACTACAAATTAAATACCAACAAAATCAAAGTGAAATCACGATAAACTAAAATATAGTTTTTTCTTTGTCATTTTAGACTAAGACGTTACGATAATGTTACAACACAAGTCTACTAAACTAAATATAAAGTCCAAAAAACAGAATGATGTTCAACAAGACCTCGTGATCATCATATCTGAAAAACAAAATTACTAATTAGACAGAGAGAATAACCAACCATAATAATAAATCAATTGTTTATAATATCTTAACATGACATTTACACAAGCTTACCATTGTATATTGTCACGAATTCAATTTCTCACTTATACTCATACATCAATTGTTGTCACACATGATTCATAATCTCCATTGTCAAATAAATGCATTCGTTACATCATCATAGTATTGAATACTAGATAGATAAGAAAATCTTTAAAAATATGGCAATATAAAATATAAACCACCACTTACCACAATTCTCATTGAATCATCAAATGCTTCCACTTTATTTAAATATTGGCGCAACACTATATGTTCATTTTTAATTTACAATCAATTTTTTCCACATATACAAGCATCAACTATCCTTGCATCTAATAAACTCCTAAATGAATCAAGTATCCGACCTCCAGTTGAGAATGTAGACTCAGAAGCAACTGTAAAAATTTGAATTCTAAAAAGGGAACATGTTTTTTATAGATTATGTTAGTCTTGAGATTATTAGATATAAATTAGAATTATTTAGTAATAATAATATATATGTAATAGAAACTTATAAATTGACAAAAACACACACAAATGACGAAACTATAGAATTTTACATATTTGAATGAATTTTCAAAAAAATTCATTTTTTCATTTTTTTATTTTTATATATTTTTTCGCCGGTCCGGTTTTATTTAAAATCGCAATTAAAATTCTCAAATCTAAACTAAACCGTTTTTGACCGGTTTGATTTTGGTTTAAAACTATTTTGTTGACGGGTTAACGTAGTGCCAACTCGACGATTTCTAAAATGCGACTTCGGTTCAATTTTTCGATTTTGTAGTTTTTGTTTACAACCCTAGGGGAGGGTAGCGGTAGTCCCCGCCCCGTACCCGCTTCGGGGTAATGATCCTCTCCCCGTTTACTCGGTTAGGCGGGTAATTCCTGCTCCTAATGGAGCGGGACCCACGGGTATCGGGTTGAACATGTTTTATTACCATCCCTAAGTCCACTTCGACCTATGTCGATGGGGAATTGAGTCGAGCTTACCTGTCCAAACTCCTCGACAAGCAAGCTGTTTTAACCAAGCCAAGAAAAGCCCACAACAAATATAAGAAGAAAGAATAAGGAAAAAATATTTTAAAAAATAAAATTAAAAAAGCTCAGCTCTGTTTGACAATCGAAATTCAAAAACTCTTTTTTCTACATATTCATTTTCAACTACATAATCACACAATAAAATATTCCGCACATAAACCCAAAATATTTTCTTAATTTTTAACCACACTGTTGACACACTAAAATGCAGCCCAAAGTGGAAAGGAAGTCCAATTGATAAATCCAAGATGAAGACCCAACAGAAGCAAATTAAAAGGCCCAAGAAGAAAAGCCCAAGTTGGAGGCCTGTAGAAAGACATGAATACCGAAAGCCCAAGAACAATGGAATATCATCGCCCTGAAATTGTAGGACGCCCAAAAGCCGAACAAAGATAGTATGGCACAATCGCCCAGGACGACAGCCTCATTGTCGCCCAGAACCCCAAGTCGCCCAAAATCAAGCAAGTCTAAAGGATATAGTTCGGAAGCGGTTGGCAAGTAAACCCGGCACGATCCCACGACCCAAGAAAGCACCAAAGGTAGTGGCAGCGGTTACCAAGCAACTACTCCCCAAATAAGCGATTCCTCACTAAAAGAGTGGGAGGTTACGAAGGACACGAAGTAAATTTGAGCAGTTTCGATAACCAAGGGGTGCTCAAGAAGTATAAAAGGAGTAATGTCATAGAAGAAAAGGGACCGAATCAAAAACTCTCTACAAGAGATCATGTAATTTTTATTTCTTAGTTTAAATTTAATCCTTTTTCAGTACTCGTGTGCTTGCGCCCCTTGGAGGCGTTTTTTCTACTTCCCAATTGTAATCCTTCACTGGCATACGCACCCCTTTTTGGGACTTTGTCTCAAGAGGTCTGTTCCTTACACAATCGTCTGACCCCTCTTTCTCGTAATTGTTGGCGGGTTGCAAAACGCGCGAAAATAATTTGGCACGCCCAGTGGGACAGTTGGTGTTTGGTAAGTGAAGATACAAAAAGAGAAAAGATATCATGCCTCATAAAAATTCCGATAAAGAACCAGCAAGTCAGGGAGTAGTCCAGTCTGTGGTTGAGCGATACGAGGAGCAACAACGCTCTCCACAGACAGATGGACAAAGTCCAATCAGTCACAGCCGCTACGAACCGATGACAGAATTGAGCCCTCGCACGATGCGTGCATTGCTGGGAGAACTCACGCAGGATGTCGTTGAACAGGTAAATCTACGTAGCATTCATAATATGGAGAAATTTACTCAAAACGAAAATAGGCATTTTGATAATATGGCTAAACAACTAAATACGTTGAATGAAATCATGAATAAGTTGGTAGGCCAAATATGTCAACCTACTATGCCTATAGATAATCACTTTCAATCTAGGACTATCGTGGGGCACACCTCGCCATACAATTCTCTTGGTATAAGTTCTGGCCCAAATTTGGAACCACCTTTTGGCCCTTCTACTTCAAACCAAGGGGGAAGTGGAACCATGAACGTGAATAATGGTAACACTATGTCTAACCTGGGGGGTAGTGCCACCATAAGAGATAATGTCCCAAATATTGGACAGAACGGGTTGCGTACGAATGACGGTTTAAACACTCAGTTTACCGGTTGTAACAACCTGAATAATGGCACTTTTATGGCCAATCAAGGGCAGACCACTAGACCTCCCATGAATCAGCCAGTAAATCAGCCATGGGGAACCCATATGACCCTAACGCCGTGCTAAGAAACCAAATTATGGAAATAGTACAAGACCAAATAGCCGTGGGGGTACGTCCGGTGATTAGGCCAATTTACACCAAGCCATACCCTGATTGGATAGATCAGACATATCCATGGCCTAGAGGTTACAAAGTACCGGAATTCTCACTATTCACTGGCCTAGGAGAAGTATCTACACTGGAACATATAGGGAGATTCACGTTGCAAAGTGGTGAGGTGAATGATTACCATAAGTTAAGGTTGTTCCCAAGTTCCTTAACAGGAGTAGCTTTTTCTTGGTTCATTAATTTGCCAGCAAATTCCGTCCAAACTTGGCAACAAATGGAGCAATTATTCCATGCTCAATTTTATAAAACTGAGTCCGAAGTTACACTGGCCGATTTGGCGAATTTACGTCAATTGCCTAACGAGTGGGCAGAAAATTTCCTACAAAGGTTCAAAACGGCCAGAAGTAAATGCTTCGTGCCATTACCTGAAAAGGAATTTGTCAAAATCGCACAAAGTTGTTTAAGCTTTGATTTAAAGAAGAAATTCCAAGATAGAGAATTCCCAGATTTATTCCAACTTAGCGCAAATGTCGTTAGATATGAGCGACTGGTAAGGGAGGAACAACAAATGAAAAATTCCAGTAAAGGGACCTATTATAAGGACCCGAATTTCAATGTTCATACTATCGATGATGGTTATTATGACCAGACCGAAATATGCTTGGCTGAGCTAGTAATAGGAGAAGCATATACTTGTCCTATGTTAGTTAAGCCAAAAATAGTAGGCAAAGATGAACCTGCAAAAGGTGAAAACAGAAAAACGCGAACGTTCTCGTTCGACATAACCAAAGCTGATCTTATATTCGATAAATTATACAAAGATAAGCAGATAAGGTTGAGCGACAAACACAAATTACCCGACTCTGAACAAATTAAGGGTAAAAAGTACTGCAAATGGCATAATGCATGGTCACATGCGACTAATTATTGTATGGTTTTTCGCCATGTGTTGCAGGATGCCATTGAATCAGGACGAATTACGTTCGAAGAAAAGAAGAAGATGGCGGTGGACGAAGACCCGTTTCCACGGCCACTAGCAATGAATATGATAACGACTGGCTTGAAAAATAAACTGCCAAGGTTTAAACTGGTGATTGATGACGAAGAAGAAGAACCCAAGCCGCTTCCCAGCGTGTTTGAACGCATCAAAGGGAAAGAGCCCAAACAGGGCGAAGATATTCTGTGCGACAGGTGTAAGCACGAGTTGAAGGCAAATACAGGGTCATCAATGACACGACCGTCCCATCATCGGCCTGATTTCATGTCAATCGCTCAGCCCGTCAGGGGGCGAAGAATGCCGTTGTATGGAGGGATGAATAGAGAAAGGGGGTTTGGGTCGGCCGATCAAAGAAGAACATTTAGGCCGCAGCCTCGCCAGCCCAATGTATGGCATTCGTTCCAGAACAACGCAGGAAGGGTAATGCCGTTCAATGAAATGACCAGAACTCAACAAAGGCGTTACCAACGCAATTACGGGCGGATGATGAGGCAACAGCAAGGGGAATCACGCCCTAGAGCGCCCAAAATGCTCAGAATAGCCAACGAAAATGTTTTTGAAGATAGCGAAGAAACAGGCACTGGTGAGTCAATGGGAGATTTGCCGGAAAGCTCATCTGGTAGGTCGAAGTTTGAGCGAGACAGGAAAGACGAAGATGATCCCGACCTACCTCTAACTATTCAGTTTGGCACATTACCTCCTGTCCTGGCTAACAACTATTTGTTGGCCGATGAGTTCAAAAGCAAAGGGAAAGAGGATAACGAAGAAGACGCCTGCGTACTAGTCTGCGATGAAGGCCAAACTTCCAGAGAAATCTATGATGATGGCGATAATGATGGTATGACAGATGTTGAAGAGGAGATTGATTTAGAAGCAGAGAGACGGAAAAGGGGAGTGTCGCGCAACACTCTGTTGAAACAATTACACCAGGAAAGAGTCCGCGAAGTGGATTTATTGGGGGAACCATCTGGTCGATCGTTTGATTTCTATGTGCTGTATGGGACACCAAAAAGGAAAAAGAGGGTACCTCGCTCAGAAAAATACGGATCGCCCCCTAGGATAATGCCTCCTCCTACAAATTGGGTAACTGAGGAAGAAATATTGGGAAAAGAGAAGGAAAAGACCCAAGGAAAGAAAGCTCAGTCCGATGTGCTGCACGTTGATCTATCACCAAGGGATAACCCGCCAGAAAATAGGCAGGAAGTGGAAATAGACGCTGCTGAAAAAGTAATCTTCAACAAACCAGCGATGAGGTTAACCAAACACTTAAGGCCACTGTACGTCAAAGCCTTGGTTAATGGCGTACCAATAGTTAAGGTACTCATCGATAACGGGGCAGCCATAAACACCATTCCAGCTAGGATGATGAGGAAATTTGCTAAGACAGAAAGCGATATGATCCCAACGGAAGTCATTCTTACAAGTTTCAATGGTGGGGCAACATCAGCAAAAGGAGTTATGCCACTGGACATAACTGTGGGGACAACCACCAGGACTACTGTTTTCTTTGTGATAGATGGTCCTACCAGCTACAATGTGCTACTAGGAAGAGACTGGATCCATGGCAGTCGATGTATTCCTTCATCACTCCATCAATGCTTAGTCTTCTAGAACGACAAAGGGGAAGCAGAGGTGGTACAGGCAGACCATAGGCCCTTTGTCGCAGAAGCGAATTCAGTGGAGAGATTCATGTATGAAGGAAATTATGGGCCTGTCAGAGTCGTTCAAGATGGGGAAGAGACTCAAATTACTGCCCAAAGCGAAGAGCCTTTCTCAATGGATTCACTCACTGAAATGTTTAATCAAATGAGGCCAAACATAGTGGCCTTGGAAGAGCCAGTAATTGGCAAAAAAGAAGCCAGACAACCTTAAATGAATGTTCGACAACAAAAACAAAAGGCCGAAGTTCAGGCCTTCAAAGCCAAGCTAATGGCTTTCAATAAAGAGTGTGGACGGATGAAGAAAGAAGAAGCGGCGTTAAAGATGCTGAAGGACAAATTGATAGTGTCCGAATTGGAGCAGAGCTTGGATTGGGAAGTTCATAAAGTGGATTACCTGGAAGAGCAAAATTCTCTGAGCGACGCAGATGATGAAACGATGAGGATCCCTAAGTCAGGATACGCGCAAGCTCAAGACCCCTTGGTCAAGGTTAACATTGGTGAGGAAGGAGAGGATCGCCCAACGTTCGTCAGCCAAATGCTGCCTCATGAGGTTAGTAACCGATTAATCGCTTTATTGAAAGAATATAAAGATTGTTTTGCTTGGGAATATGAGCACATGCCTGGTTTAGATAAAAACTTGGTAGAACATAGGTTACCGACTAAACCAAATTTTAAGCCTCATAAGCAACCTCCTAGACGTTTCGCCCCCAATGTATTGCCAGAGATTAAAAAAGAAATAGAGCAATTGTTAAAAGCGGGTTTCATTAGGACGACCAGATATGTGGAGTGGTTATCCAATATAGTGCCAGTATTAAAAAAGAATGGCAAGTTGAGGGTGTGCATAGATTTTAGGAATTTGAATTTGGCTACTCCCAAAGACGAGTATCCAATGCCTACAGTAGATTCCCTAGTAGACTCAACTGCAGGACATGTGATGTACTCTTTTATGGATGGATATTCGGGATATAATCAAATCTACATAGCCGACGAAGATGTACACAAAACTGCCTTTAGATGCCCTGGGTCTTAGGGTGCTTTGAGTGGGTAGTAATGCCGTTTGGACTAAAAAATGCAGGGGCAACTTATCAAAGAGCAATGAATCTCATTTTTCATGATATGATAGGCAAATTTGTGGAAGTTTATGTAGATGATGTAGTGGTCAAATCTGTTAAGGAAGAAGACCATTTTGAACAACTGCGATGTTCATTCGAACGAATGAGACAGCATAAACTAAGATTGAACCCTTTGAAATGTGCGTTTGGCGTGAGTGCAGGAAATTTCCTTGGATTCCTGGTACATAAAAGAGGGATTGAACTTGATAAGAATAAAGCGAAGGCTATTTCAGAAGCTAGGGCTCCTAACAATAAGAAAGAACTGCAAAGGTTTTTAGGCCAAATCAATTTTCTAAGACGTTTTATATCCAATTGTGCAGGGCGAACGAAAGCGTTCTCACCTCTCCTAAAGCTGAAAAATCAAGACGAATTCGTCTGGAAAGAAGAACATCAAAAGGCTTTCGAAAGCCTGAAGACATACTTAACGAGCCCACCGGTGTTGGTGTCACCAATCCAAGGACGGCCGATGAAATTGTACGTGTCGGCTGAACAAAAATCGATAGCGGGAATGGTCGCACAAGAAGACCAAGTTGGCGAAGAAATGGCGATTTATTACTTAAGTAGACGGTTAACCAAATGTGAGTGTAATTATTCTGCTATCGAGAAGTTGTGTCTCGCATTATACTTCACATGTACAAAATTAAGGGCCTATTTACGGCCTGTAACAGTCTATTTGATTTCCAAGGTTAATCTAATTAAATACATGTTTTCTCGCCCTATTTTACACCAACGAGTGGGTCTCTGGACTTTAGCACTGTCAGAATTCGAAATAAAGTATGTGCCCCAAAAGGCAGTTAAAAATCAGGCCTTGGTTAATTTTCTGGCCGATCACCCACGCTTAGACGTGCCTAATGAACTAGAACTCGAGGTTGATTCATTTGAATTAAAACCATGTGTTTTGTATTTTGATGGATCGAAGACTTCTAAAGGAGCAGGGGTAGGAGTGGCTTTGATAAACCCTTTAGGGATTTGCTATAAGTTCGCATTCACCTTGGACAGAATCTGTACTAATAATCAAGCCGAGTACGAAGCCTTAATTGTAGGCTTGGAATTGATGGTGGAGATGAAAGTAAAGAATGTAATCGTTAGGGGCGATTCTCAATTGGTGATTCATCAATTGACCGGTGATTTCAAATGCCAAAGTGATTCTATCATAAGTCTATACGAAATCGCCCAAGAATTGTTGGAAGAATTTGACCAAGTAGAGCTTCAATGTGTCATAGAATATACAATGACATGGCCAACGAGTTGGCCCAGTTGGCTTCTGGCTATTCCAAGGCGATAAGTTGGGAATCAGTCTACGAATACGGAACTATGTTGCCCGTTGTTCAGCGGAGGGCAAGAAAAACGGAAATTCAATGCATAGAAGGAAGAGTCGCACTGGATTGGATAGATGAGATTAAGGAGTCCTTCAGAGAGCTTGGTGGGCGAATTGATAGACGAACGAAATTGTGTTTATTGAACTATGCATTGATAGACGAAGAGTTGTTCAAAAAACGTTCTGATGGTGTACTATTAAAATGCGTGAACTTGCAAGACGCTAAGACAATTATGGCCGAAGTGCATGAAGGGATATGTGGAGCCCATCAGGCTGGCCAAAAGATGAGATGGCTGATTATTAGAAGTGGATATTTTCTGGCCAAAGATGGGTGAATCGTGTATTCAATATGCAAAAAGTTGTTTAGCATGCCAAAAACACGGTCCAATACAGAGGGCACCAGCAAGCAACATGGCACCCATTATCAAACCTTGGCCGTTCAAAGGTTGGGCGATAGATTTGATAGGGAAGATTTACCCTCCGTCATCCAAACAACACACCTTTATTATAGTCGCCACAGACTTTTTCACCAAATGGGTTGAGGCAGTCCCTCTAAAAGAAATCACCCAGAAAAATATCATAGAGTTTATCCGAGACCACATCATTCACAGATTTGGGATCCCACAAACTTTAATGGCAGATCATGGGACTTCCCTAAATGGAGATCAGGTGAAAGAATTCTTAAGCGAGTTTGGAATTAAATTGATAAATTCCACACCGTATTACGCTCAGTCAAACGGCCAGGCAGAGTCATCCAACAAGATTCTGAAGTCTATCATAAGGAAGATGATAGATGAAAGTGCCAGGAATTGGCACGAATGCTTGAACAAGGCCTTATGAGCTTACAGAACGTCGCCCCGCTCAAGCACCAACGTCACGCCTTTCCAACTCACTTATGGACAGGAGGCTGTATTGCCCGTAGAAATCAACGTGCAATCCATAAGGGTGCGTCGACAGTACGAATTAAACGAGAACGAGTATAAGGAATCGTTGGTTCAAAACCTGTTAGAATTAGACGAGTTGAAGTTAGACGTGCTAGACAGGTTGCAAGTTCAGAAACAAAGGATGGCTAGATTTTACAATAAGAAAGTAATAGCCAAGTTCTTTAATGCGGACGAATTGGTTTGGAGGGCAACCCTTCCTTTAGATAGTAAGGACCCAAAGTATGGCAAATGGTCGCCAAATTGGGAGGGGCCTTATAGAGTGAAGAGTGTGTTGCCTAATGGAGCTTACCACTTGGAAGACTTAGATGGTACTAGGCACATAAGATTTATTAATGGTAAATACTTGAAGAGGTATGTTCCATCCCTTTGGGAAAGTGAACAGATAAACACTTGAGCGATAAAACCGCAATCGTAATATAACTATGCCAAGCAATGGCAGTTAACGAACTGGACGATCACGTTCTAATAGCAAAATAAACAGAGTATATGCGTAAATGTTATAATTGCAATGGTGGTATAGGTTCATGCCGAACGATGGCGGTAAGTAAAATTGGACGATCACATTCTAATAGCAAAATAAACAGAATATATACGTAAGTGGTATAATTGCAATTGTGATATATATTCATGCCGAACGGTGGCGCGGTAAGTGAAATTGGACGATCACGTTCTAAGTAATTTTAGAGAGAACCAAGCAGTTTAAATAAAGTCCTTTATTATCCAGTGCTCCTTACAAACCATTTCTTTACAAGAATTAAAAGACACAGGCAAAGTACAAGGCTAGATACGCTACAAATTAGCTTCTGACTGAAAGGACAGAACGAGTGAAACCAGTACGGCCATGCCTTTCAGTCTAGGCCGTAATAGGGTGAACTGCCCCTGCATCCTTCCCAAACACATTGCTGCAATGGTAACGAGGAGAAGTACCCCTTCAGCCTCTGGCCGTCAAAAGGTAAGCTACTCTAAAACCTTCCCTAGATGCATTGCTGCAAAGGCAGGCGGAGAGAAGCAGCCCTTCAATCCATGGCCGATTCAGAGAGTGAAATGTTCCCTACATCCTTCCTAATGCATTGCTGCAATAGTAGGCGAAGAGAAGCACTCACAACAAGCAAACCGAGGGCAAAATTCTTGCCTCGGTTTGACATTTTCTATACCTCCCCATACAAAAAGTGATTTCAAAACAAAGGAGATGAGTCTAGAAACCCATCCCTGTAGAAGAGGAAATGGTTGGGAAACGACCGGAGGTTGCCATGCAGTGGCATGAAACTCTGATGGTGAGAAATTGAATTTGAGAAGGCATGAGGATAAAAATGATGATTATAAACAGGCATATTTATAAGGGTTGGAAGATCAAAAGCCGGAATCTGGAATGTCACATTTATGACCAGTGAGTGAAACCAATATGGCCCAAACATTTAGGGAAGAAAACTCAAAAGCCAAGAGATATTCATGAATGTGCACAACAAAAACTGGGGGGAGTACGAAGAAATCGGGCGATCAAGGATAAACAACTACTTCGAAAGTAAACTATAATTATTCATTAATAATGGTGAATGATATTAGATTACATAGAGTGAAGGCAGTCAGCGCGAAAAGTTAAAAATTAGTAACGTAAAATGTTTCAAAATTAACAATTCGCCCCCAGGCTGAGCGCATTTGCTGCCTAAGTTTATCCCACTCCTCGCCCTGCCTAGAGGAAAGGATACCAAACTCAACTCCGTTACAATTCATCGTCAACCTCTAATTCTGATACTGTTTCAATAAGATTTGGTTCTTGCATTCCTTGGAGGCAGTAAGCTTTTTAGCAGCCATCCTCGCCCTGCAATCGTTCATTTTCGCTTGCAGCTCTTCCATTTCAGCAGTCAGGCTCAACATCCAAGAGTCTTCCACTACAAGTTCTGAAGAGGCCTCAGTCAACTCAGCATGGTTCCTGTCAATTTCCTGGAGTAAAGACTCTTTCTCAGAAGAAGCGCGAAGATATTGGGCACTTCTGGCCTTCAATTCTGCACTCCTGGTCAGCAAGGAAACGACGTCAGCGTGAAGAACCCTCAGCTTCACTCTAAAATCAGTAGAAATGCTGAGCGATGGGAGTGAGAGTACTTGCAGCAAGTTCGCACTCAACATGTCTAGCTTGGTTTTTTGCTGAGCAGCGCTGGCACGGCTGACCTCCATGTCCATGAAGGAAACATACTCGAACAGTGCCTGTTTGAGAAGTGCCATGTCCTCGTTCGCAGGAATGAAGACGATGCTGAAGATGTTTTCATGCGCGCCCAAGAGGTGAATAAGTCTTGAATAGAGTTGAGAATGTTATCTGATTCCTGCAAAAGAGAGTTGCCAACATTGAAGGTTTCTCTACATAGCAAGGCAAAATCAGAGATAAGAGCGCAGTAAAAAGACCTCGTCGCCGGTGGTTGGGAATTCAGGCGCTCCCCTTTTTCCTCCCATCATTTTGAGGAGACTGTTTCCCTTTAGCGGGCAAGAAGGACCTTCCCCACCGGAAGAAGACACCAGAATCTCTGCACATTTCATATCACAGTAAACCAATGAAAACAGCAGCGATAAAGAGAGGCCAAAGGTATCAAAAGTAAGCCTTACATTCTAGGACCTCACTTGGGGGGTCGACACCCTGAGGAAGAGGATCGACTGAAGACGATGTTGCTGGAGCTTGATGCTTGGGCGACGCAGCCTTGACAAAAGGGGAAGAGGAAGAATCGGCCAAAACCATAGCCCCGGAAGAAGAATCCTTCTGGAAAGAAAGGCAAATCATTATCGCATGAATAGAAAACAACTTGTGCAGTAGGTGACATTCAATTACCTTTCTCCTTATGATAAGGGGAGTGTCATCATCATCATCATCATCCTGCAGGGATACTACGGTCACAGCTGGCCGATTTCAACTAGGAGCACCTTTAGAAACGGTGGGCTTCGAAACTGGGGAGCGTATAGAACGCGAAGGGGACGTAGTAGAAACAGGAAAAGTACCCTGTTTATCCAGGAGGTGGAAAGCGCGATTGGCATCAGTTGAAAATAACCGTTGCTTCACTGACGGCCACAGTTGGTCAAAAAGGGGGTGAGTAGCAGCAGTAGGATTGAAAGGAGCGAAAGTAAAGCCGGTTGCCAAAAGTTTATTACGGATATCGATGGCTTGGGCTTCTGCTTTGTTAAGAATGTAGAAGCGATCCATCATGTTATTGGAGTAGCAAGGAGGGACAGGCCACATTTGACCAAAACCAAGCTGGCGAGCACAAAATTGAGGCGCGTATATCTCTACCCCAACTTTAGCATTGGTCCCTGTCAGAATGTCGTGAAACAATTCTCTCCCTATTAAAAACTGAACCCAAACAGGCAGAAATGTATCCGCCTCGGCCAGAGTAGAAGGAGGCCGGACAAAAGGAGGAATTTGCTCGGAAGGAAAAGGAAAGAATGAAAGGGTTGAATTCAAAGTGTAGAAGAAAATGAAAACATCTCTCATGGACATATTTACATGGCTCAGTTGATGAACAAAAAGCCCATAACAGGAAACCTCACGAAGAGGAAAATGGGGAATACCCAACTGAGGGAAATAAGATCTCAACCACAATTGAGCAAGCCATAAAGGCCCACTGCCAGTGGGAGATGCATTATTCTTCAATTGGAATTGGAGCATGGCCATGCCCCTATAAAGAGCAGCCAAAAGGAATGAACATAAGTTCAAAGGTCTACCCCGAGCCAACTCATGAGACAGGGGCAAGTAGCTCATAGAAGGTTTCAAGCTGGGAACACAAAGGACGTATTTACAAAGCCAGACTTGGAGGAAAGCGACTCGCTCAGAATGGCTAGGCTCAGACACAACAGTGACATAACTGCCCTGCAGGCTCGAGTAAGATTCAGTAAGCTTTTTATCAAATTTAGGGGCAGTACCAGAAATCAGCATGCCAGGGAAAATGGTATCGCCCAAAGGCGGAAGATTCAGCAAAGCCCCAACATCCCTCAAAGTAATGGTCATAGGACCAAGAGGAAAAACAAAGGTATTGAACTCGGGGAACCAATAACTTAGGGCGATTGGAAAAAGCACAGGGTCATATGTTGGGGGGAAAAGGGTAATCTCCAATAGGTCCAGAATTTTAGCACGTTCAAAAATTGATTTGGTGGGACCATGAGCCACCATACGTGCATGCCACCTACGGAAAGATGCATCAGTTTTAGGCCAAGTACGAATACCTCTATCATGGATCGGCCTCAATGGCAAAGATTGCGAGAAAGGGAGATCCTCATAGCACGGGAACAAATGACCAACCGCGGCCCGTTCGACGGCTTCAGCATCACTGAATGAAGGACCCAGATAAAACTCGTTGCGGTCAGCATTTGATTGTGAAAGAAAAGACGGGTTCACGTATGGTCTTGCAAGAAGGGTTTGGAAATCCTCAAAACTGAAGACATTGTCCGAAGAAGTTTGAGAAATAGTCATTACGGCGCAGAAGATGCTCTGTTCTTGAGGATTGTTCGGTCTAAATCGAGGATCGCCGCAAGGAAGATGGTAAAATGGCGGTGAAATGGCGGTGAAATGGCGAAGAAAGACGTATTGCCGCAGAAAGGTGAATGAAAAGGATACCGCGTACTTTTGGGGCTTTAAGGGTTTATAACGTCGCAACCTTTCAAACGCTAGAACGAAAGTGACGGTTGAAATTCTGGGAAGTTCAAATATTGCGGGAGAGATACAGAATGAATATGGCAAAATTAATGATTAGTATTAATTCTGCCATATTGGGGGGTAATTGTTGACACACTAAAATGCAGCCCAAAGTGGAATAGGAAGTCCAATTGATAAATCCAAGATGAAGACCCAACAGAGGCAAATTAAAAGGCCCAAGAAGAAAAGCCCAAGTTGGAGACCTGTAGAAAGACATGAATACCGAAAGCCCAAGAACAATGGAATACCATCGCCCTGAAGTTGTAGGACGCCCAAAAGCCGAACAAAGATAGTATGGCACAATCGCCCAGGACGACAGCCTCATTGTCGCCCAGAACCCCAAGTCGCCCAAAATCAAGCAAGTCTAAAGGATATAGTTCGGAAGCGGTTGGCAAGTAAACTCGGCACGATCCCACGACCCAAGAAAGCACCAAAGGTAGTGGCAGCGGTTACCAAGCAACTACTCCCCAAATAAGCGATTCCTCACTAAAAGAGTGGGAGGTTACGAAGGACACGAAGTAAATTTGAGCAGTTTCGATAACCAAGGGGTGCTCAAGAAGTATAAAAGGAGTAATGTCATAGAAGAATAAGGACCGAATCAAAAACTCTCTACAAGAGATCATGTAATTTTTATTTCTTAGTTTAAATTTAATCCTTTTTCAGTACTCGTGTGCTTGCGCCCCTTGGAGGCGTTTTGTCTACTTCCCAATTGTAATCCTTCACTGGCATACGCACCCCTTTTTGGGACTTTGTCTCAAGAGGTCTGTTCCTTACACAATCGTCTGACCCCTCTTTCTCGTAATTGTTGGCGGGTTGCAAAACGCGCGAAAACACACACATTCTCAAAAAATTTAGTATTCAAAACTTTGTTTTTAGTTTTTAAAGGCCGTAAAACAGTGGCTCAGTTTCAAAGTGATGATAAATTTCTTTGGTAAATCATATGCACAGGAGTCATAAACTGAAGTTCAATAGATAATCACTCGAGCGTCTACTCGTTTTATCTTACAAACATGTGAAAGGTCCGGTCACTTCGAACATTAAATTGAATAAAACCCACAACTGCGACTCAATTAAAGGGTTGATAAATATAACCTGTATCCATTTAAAATTAAAAACTATAGGCTAAAATTGCGAAAAATTGCCCTTTTTTGTTATAAATTTGGACATCTCGTTCAATATGATTGTATGGAGAACATAACCATGAGTAAAACTAGCTTACTCTTCCTGGCATTCTTTTCAACACTCCAATGCCTTATGGTTTGTCTAGCCATAACAAGTTTGAACATAACCACAGATCAGGCTGCTCTTCTTGCCTTGAAATCCAATATCACTTTCGACCCTCTTAATCACTTGACAAAAAACTGGTCATCTTCTAGCTCTGTTTGCAATTGGATTGGAGTTAAATGTAGCTCTCGCTATCAAAGAGTCGAAGCCTTGATAATTTTCGACATGGGTCTGATGGGCAGTATTCCTCCACATTTGGGAAATCTGTCCCTTTTGACATATCTCGACATTAGCAACAACAGCTTCAGTGGAAACCTGCCTCCCCAGTTATCTCGCCTGCGCAGATTGAAGTACCTGAATGCGAATTCTAACAACTTCGCAGGAGAGATTCCATCACGGTTTTCTCTCTTGCCTCAACTTCAAGATCTGTCTCTTGCTTACAACAGGTTTGTGACCATCTTGTCTAAAAATTTAAGTTGTTAACTAAATGCAGGTTTAACTAAATCTTGTCTTACGCACACTTCCACGTGCATACCTTTTGCTTACCTTCTTTGGTCTAAAATCTGACCTGCGTGCACAATTTTTTATAAATTGGTGGTAGGGTGCTTAGCTCTGATACAATGATGAATAACTCATCTCAAAAGTTTAAGATGTTAAAAGAACTGAAATGTACTTGTTTTTAGTCTTCAACATTTGAAGGCTGGCGTGTAGAAAACTTTTTATGATTGGGTGGTTTCGAGACTTAAAATCCAAGTCTAATGGCTGGATCTGATACCAATCGAACAGTTTCACAGGTACTATTCCACCCCTGTCCAACACAACAAAGCTGGCGAGTTTGGTACTAGGATTCAATTTGCTACGAGGAAATATTCCTTCGGAGATTGGCAATCTTCAGCACCTGAAATGGTTAAGTTTGGGATACAACAGGCTCACAGGTTCCATACCTCTGAGCAAATTTAACATCTCATCATTGCAACGTCTTGTGTTAACAAATAACTCACTATCTGGAGAACTTCCCATCGACATATGCTCTCATGTACTTGCTCTTTCTGTAAATGAATTGGGGGGCCAAATTCCAGCAAGTATACATAAATGCTCTGGACTTCAAATTTTATCACTGTCATTCAACGATTTCACTGGGAGCATACCGAGACAGGTTGCGAATTTAAGTATGCTTACCAATCTATATCTTGGCAACAACAAGTTAGAAGGTATTAGCTTATCCATTACGTAGATACTGGCATAACTTCGATTTCGTCATATTGTTAACAGTTGCGACTTTCTTAGGTGAAATAATCCCAGAGATTGGTAATCTTCGTAGACTGGAACAGCTAAGCATGGAGAATTCTGGCCTTACCAGTACTTTGCCATTGTCTTTCTTTAATATCACCAATCTATACTGGATTAACCTTTATGGAAATCACCTGACCGGAAGCTTGACAAAGGAAATGTGTTCGCATCGTCCTGTACTTCGATTTTTTGATATTGGAAGAAATGGATTTACTGGGAAAATTCCAAAGGAAATTGGCAATTGTACTTCCATAGCGAACTTTTACCTTAGTGAAAATAACTTTGCAGGTGAAGTTCCATGGGAAATAGGTAATCTTTTCAACTTAGACAGATTAGCATTGAATCAAAATAGCTTAGAAGGTGCAATCCCACCAACAATATTCAACATCTCAACACTCAGAGGCATTTCACTTCTGGGAAATTACTTTTCTGGAAGTCTTCCAGAAAATATTGGCCTTGAGCTACCAAATCTTGAGGAATTGTACCTCGGCATAAACAACTTCAGTGGATTCATCCCTGCCTCTATTTCAAATGCTTCTAAACTCACTAGGCTAGGACTTGGATATAATCATTTCACTGGTTCAATTCCCAACTCATTCGGTAGTGTCAGACACCTGCAATATCTAAACGTGGTTGTAAATAGCCTTACTGGTGAATCATCACTCTGAGAGTCGAGTTTCTTCAATTCGTTGATGAATCGCAAACATCTGAGACAATTGTGGATAAGCGATAATCCTCTAAATGAAATCCTTCCAGCTTCTATTGGAAACCTCTCTGCCTCTCTTGAACATATTTATGCAGCTAATGGTGGAATCAGAGGCCACGTTCCTAATGAAATTGGTAATTTGAGCAGCTTTGGCATTCTTGTATCTGCATGGAAATGAATTGACAGGATCCATTCCGAGGACGTTTGGAAGATTACGGAATCTCCAAGCTTTGAATCTATATGACAACAAAGTTGTAGGATCCATCCCAAATGACCTTTGCAATTTGAAGAAGTTGGGGTATCTAAGTTTGAGCTTTAACAATATCTGCTGCTCACTGCCAGCATGCTTAGGAAATATATCATCTCTAAGAAATATTTATTTAAGTGGAAATAGATTGAATTCTACTATACCTGTAAGCCTTTGGAGCCTCACTGATCTATTGCATTTGGACTTGTCCTCCAACTTCTTAAGTGGATCTCTACCTCCAGAGATAGGAAATCTGAAGGTTGCAACACTGATGAATATTTCGATTAATCAAATTTCGGGCATAATTCCCATGACAGTTGGAGGCATGAAAGGCATACTTGAACTTTCTTTTGCTTTTAATAGATTGGAGGGACATATTCCGGAGTCATTTGGCAATATATTAGCCTTGGAATCCTTGGACTTATCTTATAACAATCTCTCAGGTGCAATCCCCATGTCATTAGAAGCACTTTTACATCTTACATACTTCAATGTATCTTTCAATAGATTGAGTGGCGAGATTCCTACTGGAGATCCTTTCTCAAACTTTACATATGAATCCTACATGTCAAATAAAGAACTATGTGGTGCTATCCGGTTGCGAGTTCCAGAATGTAGGGCAAGTTATCCGAACCGTGGGAGAAGGAGAAAACAAGTAATACTGATAGTCTCTACTTCACTTGCAGCCTGCATAGTTCTAGCCTCGTTGACAATAATCTTGATAAGGCGCCGAAAGACGGATAATATTCCCATTCAAACAGATTCCTTAATGGAAGCCTCACATGGAAGAATATCTTACCGTGAACTTGAACAAGCGACTGATGGATTTAGTGAAAACAACTTGCTTGGCAGAGGAAGTTCTAGTTCCGTATACAAAGCAACACTGTTAGATGCTTCTGTAGTAGCTGTGAAGGTATTTAACCTGCAACAAGAAGGGGCATCTAGAACTTTCGACACGGAATGTGAAATACTACGCAATCTTCGCCACCGAAATCTGGTGAAAATTGTCAGCAGTTGCTCTAACCTTGATTTCAAAGCTTTAATTCTAGATCTCATGCCTAATGGGAGCCTGGAGATGTGGCTTCATTCTAGCAACCATTTCTTGGATATTGTGCAAAGATTAGACATAATGGCAGATGTGGCTTTTGCATTGGACTATCTCCATTGTGGTTATTCAACACCTGTGGTTCATTGCGATCTGAAGCCAAGCAATGTGTTGCTAGACGACGATATGGTAGGACATGTCAGTGATTTCGGCATTGCGAAGTTATTAGGAGTGGAGGAGACCATTGCACAAACCAAGACCCTTGCAACAATTGGATATATTGCACCTGGTAATATTGTGTGCAACAGCCTCTCACATCCAAATTGAATTCATTTTTTTTTTTTGACGTGATTAATTGACCCTTTCCTTGTAATTCAATGTAGAGTATGGATCGGAAGGATTAGTGTCCGCAAAGTGTGATATTTACAGCTATGGGATCATGTTAATGGAAGCTTTCACAAGAAAGAAGCCCACTGATGCAATGTTTGAAGGAGAATTAAGGATGAAAGATTGGATAAAAGAATCATGGCCAAATGCAATATTGCAAATTACTGATCTTGATTTATTAAGGCCACAGGAAGAGAATTTAACAGCAAAACTGCAGTTGATATCATCCATCATGGAATTAGCTTTCAAGTGCTGTGAAGAATCACCGGAGGAAAGGATCAATGTTAGAGATGTTCTATCAGCACTCAACAAAATCCGATCTCGATTTTCGCTATTTAGTTGCAGGCAGGGAAAATGAAAGATTATTGTAAAATTTATGTTATACATAAAGAAGTCCTTTAGTACTTGCTACATTGTTGTAACACTTTTGCAGTAAAACAAACAAATAAAAAATTAATCACATACTAAACCACAAATTGGAAATTTGAGGTGAGCATTTTTAACCAGAATTAACCAAATCAAACTGAAGTTGACGGAGCTGGCACGTCTGGGTTAGTTCTGATTATATTTAAAGCCGAGAACCAGATGGGTCCCGGAAAACTGAGACCAGATTTTTTTTTTAAAAATAATAATTAGTTCACCAATCATACTGAATAGGGGTTTAATAAATTTAAGTCAAAGCAACCGAAACTCTTAAAAACCAGCATATACACGACAGTCAGAAATTGAACGAAAAAAAAAAAAAAAAAGGGTCAACCAACGGTTTGGTAGTTTTTAGTTGGTTGATGGGTCCCTTTATGCACACGTCATATATGTGCCCCGAGAAGACTAAAAGTTCCTCTCCTGTATCTTTTCCTCCAGATATTTCTCCAGTTTTAACTTAAAATCGTGTAGAGTATAAGCCAAGAACAATCTTTTAGTCAGAATTCTGCAAACAAAAAAAGAAGAGGTGCTGATCTTTTATAGTCAAGAGTTTCTTTTTGAATCTTTACAAACTCTTGTCAATCTAGACGCGGAAGGTCGCTAAGAACAGACATTCTTTTAAATCGTTAATTTATTTATTTATTTCCATTTATTGAACAGAAAGAAGTTTAAATTAATAGAATGCTGGTCAACTACTCTGTTTGGTGGCAAGTAGTTGTTGCAGGTGTGGTTCATCGTCACCATGAAAGATTATAGGTTAACTGTTCAATCCCAGTCCTTCTGTTAGTTTTCTTAAGTGGCTTATACTCCACTCATCTATAGTTTCAACTTTCATTTACATTTTGATGTGTATAATGCAACCGTCACCAAATATTTTTATCACTTCGCTTCCAATCTATGCTTACTTTGATGTGCCTACTTTGATGTGCCCATTTTATCTTCTTGCACTAGTCCTTTCCTACGCAGCTTCAAGATTTCCAAATCCCATCAAGTAGAATGTAATGCTGCACTTGTGCAAACACGCACACAAACACCGAGGGTAGAGAGAGTACTTGAGAATAAACGTCGCAATAGAATTTATTTGGACTTTACTGCATATGGTGTTTGTTTAGTGTAATTCTCGATTACGAGCAATGAATTCTTGGAACCAACGTATGGCAGTGAAATACTAATTCTGTTTACTTGAAAGTTTTGAAGAGAAATGTCCTATTTCTGAAGGAATGGGGAAGCAAGGATCTCCTAGAAGAAGTCGTCTTGATTCATTAAATTTTGATGCATCATCTGGGCTTAGAGATTATCAATTTAGGTGGACAGAAATGATACAAAATAGTGATCCTTCTTTAGGTAGAAGGGTGTCTGGGGGTGACTACGATTTGGATAGTGCTGTATTTTGTAAAGGGTTTAAGAATGATACCGTGAAGCCTTGTAAAGGAGTTTATGCTGGGAAAAGGCACACATGGTGGCTGCATAGACATATTAGGTCAATTATTTTCACATTCGCGTTGGTGTGTTTTCTTTTTCTTTTGGATTCTGCGATGTTTTCCATTTTTGATCCCGTGATTCTCCATCATAATCCGGCTCCTAGAAAATCAGTAGTTACAGAGGTATACTTGATAAATTGTTTTATTTATATTAATTCTCTTAATAATCAATGTTTTGGAGATTAAAATGACATAAGTTTTTCTTATTTCTGGTTCTTCCATCCTGTTTCTAATATCTTTAACCCCTTTGAGTGATCCTATTCTTTATTTTACCTGATCTGCATTTAATTGTCAAAGTTTCATTAGCTAGCCAAAAATGATGTTTGCACTTCGTATATCTTTTCTTGGTGTGCCTGTAGGAGAGAAAAGCTATATACTATGATCAAGAAAGAAGTCCAGTGAAGATGTATCATCGACTACTTAATTTGGCTTCTATTTCTCTTGCAGAGGTTTGATCCAAGTCCCTAATGATATAATTCATGCATTTTAGTTAAAAAAAATATATATATATATAATTTTGTATGCATGCATATGCTCCAGAGAGAAAATGAGCCAAAACTATCAAAGTTTTGGAAGGAAACTTACCCTCAGGCATTCCTGTGGAAACCTTGTGCACATAAGAGAAATTTTCAAGGTATAGTGTAGTCATTTTGAACTTTGTTCATGAATGAACTTATTATCATTGATTGAATTGTACATTTGTCACATCTCTAATGGAAAATAATGTGCTTCTGAACTTGGTACAATGGCAGGGAAACCAAGGAACAGCACTGGTTTTATATTGATAAGTGCAAATGGAGGTCTAAATCAACAACGAGTTGCGGTAAGAATTTAGCCTTCTTCTGATTCTTATTTTTATTTATGAACTTCGAAGGTGATCATATTCCTTGATTGCGATGATAATAACTCTACAATCTTATTTGTACTGAGAGGTGTGATGTTCTGTCTGTATATCATTAATCTGACAAATTTGATGACATTAATAATTATCCAACAATTACTATTTTCAATTATTTTGTTACTATTTTATATATCTGGAAGATTTTATATCAGTTGATTGTAAGTAGCTGTATTTTTTGCATTACTTTCTACAATATAATAACTTAAAAGCATCTATTGTCACATTATCATTACATCATCATTGCTATGCAGCAATGGGCAAGAGGTTGGCTCCTATTCTGTACCAGCATCATGAAGCAGAAAAAAATACTCTTTGAAATCACTCAAACCATAAGCTCCTATATGTTATAAAACTGTGCCTGTTATATCATTTTAAGAATATTTTTGCTTGCATGAAAATAATTCTCTCTTACTACTAGCTCAAGCACGATTATGCATAAAAAAAAATAAATCCTGTTTTGGGCTTACCTGCAGGTCTGTAATGGTGTTGCTGTAGCGTCTCTGCTAAATGCAACTTTAGTGATTCCCAAATTTCTTTATAGCAATGTATGGAAGGATCCAAGGTAATCTATGTTCCCTCTATTCTCCATTTAAATATAATTTATTGTTTGACTGTTCTACTTTGCTTTTGTTTCTAATGATACTAGTATATGATTACATCTAAACCAGAACGAAAAATGTTACTTCTGTAACTCGTAAATAGTAGAAACGAAGCAATACACCCACACACATGCTAATATACATCCATATCTAAAATATCCAATTGATATATTTCTATTTCTTGATCTCTATCTTCAATTTCACTTCTTGCAGCCAATTCAGCGATATTTATCAAGAGGAGAATTTCCTAAATGTTTTGAAGGATGATGTTGATATTGTGAAAGAGCTCCCGCCTGATCTAAAATCAATAGATTTTGAAGAAATTGGCAGTCTTGTGTGCACCTTTCCAGTTGATATTGTTGAATAAGAAATGCTTTTTCTTTGGAGAAAAATGTGTAAGCCTCTTGTATTGCTTTTCCAGATAACTGATGCAGATCTTCCGAAGGAGGCAACACCTCATGAATACATTAAGAACGTACTTCCTCTGCTACAGCGTAATGGAGTTGTTCACTTCCTTGGATTCGGAAATCGACTTGGGTTTGACCCATTTCCTTTTAACCTTCAGGTTAAGAACATTCTTATCACCTTTGTGTAATTCATAATAGATTCAAGTTCCTAGGGATATCAACCAAGACAGGCCAGGTGAAGACATTCCAGGCCAGCCTACGACCCATCTCCCAGTGAATCTTGGTTATCTTTTCTATTGGACAGAACTGGCCTTTGAGCCTGGAATGGCCCACCTTCAAAGGAGGGACAGTCCATGGCCCGGCCCCAATTCCAGGTTGCCACAGCCTAGATAGTCTGGCTGACTTTGATACCACTACTTGCTTGCCCAAGATATCTTTGTTCTTCAAAATATGCATATTATAATATTATGTTATGATAAATAGTCACTTGTTTAACTCAAAATTGTGAATTTTTTTCTTTCTTTGCAGAGACTACGATGCAAATGTAATTTCCATGCTTTAAAATTTGTACCAAAAATTCAGAAGGTTGGATCATTACTGATTAAGAGGATAAGAAAATATAATTCTGCAAGGAGCGTGTTAGACAAGCAACTTCTTGGAGACTTCATCTCAGACGTCCCTTCTACAGAGCATAACATCATAGGAAGCCCTTCTAACTATCTTGCTTTGCACTTGAGGTTCGAAATTGATATGGTAGCCTATTCGATGTGTGAGTTTGGGGGTGGAGAAAATGAGAGAAGGGAACTTCAAGCATACAGGGAAGAACATTTTCCGCTTGTCATCAAGCGGTTGAAGAAAATGAAGTATGATTTCTAAATAATCATGCATTAATCAGCTTGTTTAAATTATTTAAGTTGTTTTCTGATCTCGTTTGATGACCGCAGACCTCTCTCTCCCCAGGAACTCAGAAAGATGGGGAAATGTCCATTGACACCGGAAGAAGCTGCATTAGTTCTTGCTGGTTTAGGTTTCAAGCGTGGAACTTACATTTATCTTGCTGGGTCCCAACTTTATGGAGGAAGAACAAGGATGCATCCTCTAACTAGCCTATATCCCAATTTGGTTACAAAGGAGGATCTTCTCTCACCATCTGAACTTGCACCTTTTAGGAATTTTTCTTCACAGGTAGATAACCTTCTAGGTGGTGCTTTACAGCTTATGACAAATAATTTGTAGAACATCATTCAGTTATTTCGAAAAAGAGTTCGTTATTAAGATACTTGCTTCGTATGTGCTAAGTCACAAGAATCTCTTTGAATGCAGCTAGCAGCTTTGGACTTTATTACTTGTGCCGCCGCTGATGTTTTTGCAATGACGGACTCTGGGAGCCAGCTTTCATCCCTTGTGTCTGGTTTTCGGGCATATTATGATAGTGGAAATGCTCCCATTGTAAGACCAAGCAAGAAAAGACTTGCTGCGATTTTACAAGAAAATAGCAGTATTGGGTGGAGTACTTTTGAGAACAGAATGGAAAAGATGATTGAAGAAGGTCAAAGAGTACATGTGCGGCCTTTAGGCAGAAGCATTTATCGACAGCCAAGATGCAAAGAATGCATGTGCAAACATCAATAGTGCCATTCCACTGTCAGTGTTTATTGAAGACATCAACATTGTTGTTCCAATGTCCTCAGCAAGTTTTATTTGAAGCAGATATTGTCTCCCTCTTCAGAGTAAGTATTGTATTAGGTTAATGTTCCTCATGAAAATGAACCAAGCCTCTGTTAATGAGCTTTGGCATGAGTTTTAGACTCAAATTACCACCTGTATATTCTTTTCATTATTTTGAGTTAATGAATACTACAAAACTATTACCCTTTTATGTAAAAAGTCCTCTTTTCACTTGTGTTTATATTTTTCACCATATTCATCAGATAGTTAACATGCAACTATTACTCCCTGGAAAACACTGTAATCTTCTGATTTGTATGGAAATAAGTGGCACTTGAACTTCATACTACCCTCGAGGCTCGAACCATCTGTAGAGGTTGAACCCACAATTCTATCCCAAGCTGAAAAATTTTTCAAATGGTGTACAGATGTGTGAGGAGTATGACACTCTTCTCAGTAATTCCACGTGGACCTTAGTACCACAAAACAACACACAGAACGTCATAGGCTGCTAGTGTATTTATATAATTAAGAGACACCCAGATGGCACAATTGCTATACATAAAAAGCACGTTCAGTTGCCAAGGATTTTCATTAAAGACCTGGTGTGGACTTCATTGAAACGTAAAGCTCACTTGTTAAGCAAACTACATTGTGCATTATTCTCACACTGGTTGTTTCAGAGGGATGGGCACTGAGGCAGTTAGATATAAATAATGCATTTTTACAAGGCTCAATAATAGATGATGTCTTTATGTAAGGAACCTCCAGGTTTCATTATTCCATCCTCATTTTCACGACACATATGCTAACTAAACAAAGCTATTTATGGTCTTTGACAGGCACCACGAGCTTGGCATAATGAACTGCAATCCTTCTTAGTAGCTAACGGATTCAACAATTCCCACGCTGATGGCTCCCTTTTCATCTGCAAAGATCACAGACACTTGATTTATCCTCTTGTCTATGTTGATGACATCATCATCGGTAGTGATACCAAAACTCATTCAACATATATAGCTAATCGTTTCTTTCTCAAAGACCTTGGAAGCTTAAGCTAATAAAAGGAATCCTACTATGCCTAAAAGGCACTCTCCATCATGGTACCTTCATTCATAAAAATCTCCCACTCCCTTTACATGCATTTGCAAAGATTGGGTTGGAAATTCTGATGACTGTACATCCACAATAGCGTATGTCATCTTCTTTAAAGCCAATCCTGTAAGTTGGTCCTATTGGGAAAAAAATTGTCATATGGGCTTACATATGTAATTAAGTGTGGATTAAAGGTTATCTTAAAGTTAAGCTGATGTGATAGGAGTTAAAGTTATTGGGGTTTAGGTATCTAATAAAGTATGGGCCTAATTATATGTAGAAACCTGTTTTCTTTTGTTATATTTTATGATGGGCTAAAATACATATGAAAATATATATTAGGGTTATGGTCTCCAATTTTATATGTGTGTTCTCATTCTCTCTGCCATCCCATCATTAGAAAGAATACAAAGACTTTTTCTTGGAGAAAAATCGTATTGAAGAGGAAGATCAAGAACCCCCAACTATCTCCATTCCCATGATTTAGGGTACGCTTTCGCTCTTATTCTCTTGGTGATTTGACATAGAGTATCTTTGCCATAGTTTCCACTGCATCTGAACTTAACCAGGTAACTAACTTACTAACAGATCTTGGTATGTCAACTCTATCCACACCAACAATAAATTGCGACAACGTAGGTGCCACATACTTATGTGGAAATCTAGTATTTCACTCTCGCTTGAAGCAAGTTACCTTAGAATTTCACTTGTTTGAGATCAAGTAACAGCCAGCTTCCTGTTGCTCATGTCCACACAACATTAATCAGCTTGCCGACTCCTTAACAAAACCAGTGGCTCGCGACTCTTCCATGATTACATGCCCTAGATTGTCGTCCTTGATGGAAGTTCTATCTTGCGGGAGCATGATAGACCATAATTAATCTCATTCCATTTTTTCTGTAGTTGCTTTCCGAATTGTATTGTGCAGAATATATTCTTGGCTGTCAGTTCATGATCTCATTCCATTTTTCTGTAGTTGCTTTCCTAATTGTATTGTGTACAGAATATATTCTTGGCTGTCAGTTCATGATCATAGCGATGGTCATATGGTATCCTATATGTACTGTATGTCTTCACATCAATGCAACAATAGCATTCTCCATTGCTCAATACAACAGTAACTCGTAGCTTTGCACGTTCCCATTTTTATCTGTCCAATTTGCAGGCTTCCAGGTAAACTCTTGTCAAATTATGAAATGAATCAGACATTGCACGAGTAGAAACTAATGACTTAGTTTATTGGATTAAAATTGAATAACCCAAGCCAAATTGATTTAAATAAATGAAAAAATAATGGCAGAAGAGGCTACGTATCAAAACATACAGACTCACAGCTCAATTTTATCTCTACTATAGGGTTGCAACAAGCTATAAGCAATTAAGCACGATCCTTTTTCAGCTTATGATTTTTTCTTCGCCAATGATATTGTATCATGATGGAGGGAAGAACCAGTTGAGATTGAATTTGCCATTGATATTGTATCATGATGGAGGAAAGAACCGGTTGAGATTGAATGGAAGGGTGTAAAACTCTTCATTCCGACTGTCTCCCTTGAACGTTCTGAAATTGGCCCACCATGGCATTCCCCGATCTCTAGCACTGTCTTTAATGTCAAGTGTGTTGTCCAGGAATACAGCAACAAGTAGGGCAACAGTTGGGGAGGATGAGAAGATGGTGTTGAGGAAATCATTGAACTGCACACCAAGAGAACATGAGAGAAAAAACATTGAAATGATGCGTTATTATTAAGACTTTGGAGCACCGCCTTGAAAGGTTAACCTTACTAAAAGAAGTAGCCCAAGTCCTTATCCAAAGTGGAATTTGTCCTTTAACAATTATCCTCTACAGTCCTTCCTTAAAATCCATTCATCAATGCTTTTATGTAAAAGTTGAGCAACTCACCCATCCAGCGTTTGTGTGTGCAGGACTATGAAGAGCAGCGGTGGTATATTCCCTGAAATACTCGGGGATAGATAGGCCTAGGAAAAGAGAAACACCAGTGATGAAGAGGTTTCTCAATGAGTTCATGTTCGTGAATTGCAAGAACGATAACCCTACAGAAGCTGGAAACAGTGGAAAACAATTAAGTGAAATGACAAAGTGACAAAGCAAAAAAAAATATATAAAGTAGAACCCATTAACCCACCAACAAGACCAAACATGACGCAATACACGGCTGCAAAGATTGTGAAAGGTATTGATGCAAACAATGCTCCAAATTTTCCTGCGCGTGTTTTGAGGAAAATTCTTTGAGTGAGACGAAAGTGAAAAATACAGTTTCCTTGAGAGATTTGGTCATATACATACCTAACATTGAGAAGAAGATCATGAATCCAGCTGAAATCTGGATTACCCTGCGGCTGCCAACGCGAGTGCTTCCAAGAAGACCAATATTTTCCCTGTTGTTGTGAAGGTTGTTGAGCAAGCAATCATCAAAGAAAATTAATGAAAAACCGACATAGGAAAAAAACACTTACACTGAAACGGTAGATCCAGTAACTGTCCCAAATAGTCCATCCAAAAGAATCCCAATGCCCTATAAATAAGAGAAGGTTTTATATGTTTTATGTAAAATAGAGTCAAAGTGAAATATATATCAGTAACTTCACATCAAACTCCAAGCTACGAGCAATTCTTCAACTTAGAACTTTCAAAAAGACCCTGCCAAGTTGTTTTAGATTTACTTGTTGATTTTAAATCATACACAAAATTTTCTAAAGGTTCTTGAAATTATCTGAGTAAATGTAAAAATTGTTTGATGGAAAAAATCTACTTCTCTTTTTTTCTTTACAGACCTGCCAGCCAATTCCACGGCTAAGCACGTAAGCAGGAGGAGGAGTAGCACTTGCTAATCGAGATGCTGCCTTATATGCTCCAGTTGACTTCAGCAAAAAAAACAAAAAAAAAAAATCAGTTGAAAGTGCTGAGGCATTTGGTAAGTCGGAAATTTCCAAAAATGCTTTAAGTTTTACCTCAATCATGGAGACTAGTACCGCAGCCATCATTCCGAATGCATGTCCTGCATCAAAGGTAGGTGCACCCCACTCAAGAGGGTATGGGATTTTGATCCTATTGGAAATGGTATTTCAAGGTGATCAAGATTGTGCGAGAATGTTTTTAATTTTGTTGGATATACAATTTGCTTTTTGACAGCATATGCATGCTAACATACTGATTCACAACACAGAAAGTGAAATTGAACCAACCATGGTGCAGTTGAGATGAGGTTTGCTCTATCAGTCCGACAATTCTTTTGAGTTAATTCTGGATGATGCTTGTATGCACCACTGGCTGTAAGGAGGTGTGCGTAAGCCCAGATAACTGTAACTGAGATGAGAAAAGCAAATCTCTCCAATACAGGTAGTTGTTTCAATTGGAAGTGCTTCAGGTACTGTGCAACACAATAAGATATTAGATAAATATTTTTACTGCTAATTTTGAATGGTTTCCTTATGGAAGTCTGAATATGAGATTCTAGAGGAAAAGAGAAGACATTTTTCTGTTCTCAACAATTATCCAAGTGCATTGAGTATTGGCAACACATGAACTCATTAACTAAAGCAAATAGTAGATTCCATTTATGCCTAAAATCAAGATTTTAAAGATACAAAGATTACACAAAGATCACGGAACCTGAGAGAAGGCAACAAATATGATGAGCATTGGAATGCCAATCTCCACACATCGTCCAACCTGATCAAAGGGCATACAGATAACAATATGCAATTAAGGGAGGCTAACAAACACATTAAAAAAGAGAGCATATAAATCAATTAAAAGCAATTGTGTTCAGCATTTACCACAGGGAATCCTCTATCAAGTAGACCAAAACCCACTAGTGCAATTGCTGGAGCCATTCCGAGTGGACTGAAAAACCTGAAAATACAAGAAACTTTTTATATGATTCTTAAGGGCCATAATGTTACTTTTCTATAATATTAAAAAGATTTAAAAGATGAACCTGGAACAAATAGCCCACAGCTGACTATATCCCATAATAATTTGCACACTTGATGCTACTATGAGTGCACCCTGTATTGCACGTATCGTACTAACAAATCTCTAAAAGTTTGAAACAATACATCATCAGTGTTTCTAGCATTAGATAAACAAGTGTGAAGAAACATAACCCTTAATCATAATTTTATATTTATATATTCTAAGCTCTAATGGGATATGTTGCTATATTCTCAACATAAACCAAGAATGATTTTTACCCTTCTTAAAGTGATTTCCACCTTAACAAGTATCCTCTAAACTGCAGCTTTTAGGAAAAAGGATATGTAATCAGGAGGTGCTCATTTCGTCCTTGTTGCCTTTTGGGGGGTAATAATAAACATATTTGCCATCTTTTGTATTGGTGGATTACACAATGCTAGACGATATTAAGGACGAAAAAGAAGTTAAATATTGTCCACTGTGCTGTGATTATGGTCTAATACTATTTACCCATGGATTCTAATTTGGGAAACCATGTAACAATATTCGGGGAAATTGGTGAAAAAAGCTCAAAGAATGCTATAATTAGAGTACTATAAAAAGATCAATTACATTGTCAATTTAATGTTGTAGAATGCACAAATGGAAAATATACCATTCCAACTTACTAGTCAATGAATGTCAAGAGTTCATTAAAATAGCAAGAGAATCATTCTAAAATTGTATGACATCAACTGTTTCTACCTCAAAAAGATTGAACTAAGAATGTACACGATAATGAAGGACTTACAACATGAGGGTCAGGGATTCTTTCCAAGGATGGATCGTGAATTATTGAAATTATAGGCACCATGAATGCCCATGAACCTCCAATAACTGTTGGCAATCTTGTTCCAAATAGCGTTTGTAAGAGTGTGTTTATTCCTTCAACAAACAGCAGAGTCTGCACTACCCTCACTTTATCACCCTGATTACAACCATAATACAACCCCCAAAAAACCAAGAATGTAAGAATTAATCAACATTTTAAGAATGTACATGACTTTAAATAAGAATTAAGAATAACTAAACAAGTCTTTTTTTTTTTTCTTAATCAACAATCTTTTAGAATCAAATTACATAAGTACAAGAAAATATAATTAGCTCACATCACTTCCACCCATCAAAGGAACAAGAAAGGAAGGAATCATCACAGCTGTCCCTAGTGCCAAAACATAGTGTTGAAATCCCAGTGCTATTGCCTCCACTGTTTTCACAGCCAAAAACTCAGTGAACCCCATTTGAAGACTCACAAACCCAAAAAAGAAAAAAATTATACACTATTAAACAGAAAATAAACATACCCCAAGAAGGATTAGAATCAATACAATACTCTAAGCCTTGAAGTTGGTCCATTGGAGGATGACTTATTTCCTCAGGTTTTGGATCAGCCATTTCTAAAGTTTTACCACCCAAAATTTTCACTCAAAATCCAAGAGGGTTTTCACCAAATGACTCGACGGTAAGATCGAAAAAACCAGTCTTGGTTTGTCAAGAAAGAAAAGTGAAAAGCTGTAAAAGAATTGAATACATCAAAAAGCAAAAAAAAAGTGATTGATGAGAGAGAGAGAGGGATAAAGATGAAGTCAATTTGATTGAATATGTATATGTATAAGGTGGTGGAAAATTTAAGAGAGGGAAATCTCTTGCATCCACTTCCCACTGTGCAGAACACTTCGTTTGTTTCTTTGCTGTCTCTGTGCGTGCTGCTTTTATTAAGGTTTCCGTTAACATTTTCGTATTCCAAAATTGCCCTTCGGGGGAACAGCCAAACCAGATGTTACCGTTGCTCCCCGTTCCTCTGCTGTACTCTCTCAAGCTTATTAAATTTTACACCTCAACTTGTTCGATAAATTATCTTTCAGATCTTATATTAATTAAATTTAAATGTGCTAGCCTTGGATACTTCAGATATCAGTAGGTTTAGCTATCAGAATGGTAACAGGAAGGATCGAGATAGTCCTTCTCATCCTAGTTCCGTCGAGAATTTTTGAAAGGCAGGCATAATTAAAATATCTCCATTTATCGTTCAATTTACTTACATTTTTATTTTTTGTTTTTGAAAATATGCTTTAAATTCTAAAATATAATAACTAATTAAAAGATAAAAATATAAGAGTCATGGTGGCCGGTGGGTATGAACTATGTTCCCCATCTCCATTCCCTGGCGAATGGAGGTAAGAACAAAGCATTTTTGTCATTGTTAATTAGCAATGAAGATAATAGAATAATAAAAATATTGATTTGTGTTTAACTAATTGTAAATTTCTCGAAATAAGACTTTTTTTGTTTTTTTTTTTCAATTTTTAATTATGGAGTACGAGGGTCTAAATATAGAGAGAAATTTTATTTAGTCCAGTTTGACAACCATTTTTACAAATTTTTTTTTTTTTTTTCAAATTCTTTTTTAACTACACGTTCTCATAATAAAATATTATGTACGTAAACCCAAGATTTTTTTTACTTTTTTAATCATACGTTAAAAAAAAAAAAAAAAACCACTGTTTAAAAATTTATTTTCTCCCAAAAAAAAAAAAAACTCGGTCAAACAGGGGCCTATTAAAGTGAGCTTTCACCCTTAAAAGTAGAGAAAGGAAAAAGGAGGTGAAAAAGATGGGCAATCTTTTGTTTTCTTTCCGAAGGATAATGGATTGGTGATCCCATGGACAGATAAATTATAAATAATAATCTTGTCCATTTTCTTCCAATGTCATAAATTATGTGGTTGAAAATGAATTTGAGATTTTTTTTTTTTTTTTTCAAATCTCTTCTCAACAAAATCTTAAAAAGTCAAAATCAAACACAACTAGAGAAGTGCTAAATATAAAGGTGTCGTTCTCTTTGCCGTTTTCGGGTCATTTTCTGTTTTCGATTTTTCAAAACGGGAAAAACGTGTTCTCTTTGTTATTTCCAAAAACGCGTTTTCGAAAACGAAATTTTTTTTTACATTGAAAACGCAAGATGACTTTTCAACCGTTTTGGTTGTTTTCTAGCAAAATTAAGGCAAAATGGAAAACACGGGAAATGGAATTAGTGTTCATTCTCCCTTCCACAATCTGCCTCTTCCTTATCTCATCTCATCGGTTTCTCTCCTCCATCGTCGATGACCACAACAGCCAAACATCTCTCCATCAGCCAAAAATCGCACCACCACCGCCGCAGCCAAAAATCGCACCACTACCACAACCAAATTCGCACTACCACCACCACAGTTCATTCTCCCTTCCACAATCTGCCTCTTCCTTATCTCATCTCATCGATTTCTCTCCTCCATCGCCGATGACCACCACTGCCACAGCCAAACATCTCTCCATCAGCCAAAAATCGCATCACCACCGCCGCAGCCAAAAATTGCACCACCACCACAACCAAATTCGCACCACCACCACCACCACCACCACAGTTCACAGAGAGAACCAGAAGCAAAATAAAAAAGAAAATGGAGAAACTGAGTCGCACCCAACCAACATCGCAGCCAAAAATCGAACCACCACCACAGCCAAATTCACACCCAATCATCGTTCATAGAGAGAACCAGAAGCAAAATAAAAAAGAAAAGGAAGAAAAGGAATCACACCCAACCACCGGCGTAGCCAAAATCGCACCCAAAATCACAGCCAATATCGCACCCAACCACTGTTCACAGAGAGGAAAAGGGAAGAAGAGAGAGAGACGCGACGGTGAGGACGTGAAGAAGGGAGAGAGACGCAACGAAGGGGGGGGGGAAGAGAGAGACGCGACAGAGGGGGAGAGATAGGGTGGAAGAAAGATGCGAATGATTTGGGGGAAAAAGAACGTGTTTTCCATTTTTAGTTTTTGGAAATGATTTTTCAAAATATCAAAAAGAACACATTTTCAACAATTTCAAAATAGACATTCAAAACACAAAACTCAAAACGAATTGAAAACTCAAAATAGAAAACTGAAACACAAAGAGAACGGCACCAAATTGTCTTCACGTAGAAGGTTGTTGATGTCGAACTCATCAACAATGCTCAACAATAGCACATTACAAAATTTGCTAGACACGATTGATATCTAAAACGTATATATTTAACAAACTTGCAAGTACTCAAGCTCGAGATTATATAGTCATCAAATCACAAAATCATGACGAGCAGTACACTAGCCAATGTCACATATTTCCTCTATATATTTCGAGTCATCTCACTCTAGTGTATGGGATAATGAGATCTTTACTGTTAATTTAGTAGTATTACTTTAGATTTATCATAGAAGTTGTATATTTGCATGACAAATAGAGGGAGAACTTCACCAATGTCCTCTCATGATCGAAGTCATTGGGTCACTTACAATTATGAAAAATGCAATGAATCCAATTATATTTATAAATGAGAAGTCAGTTAAAAATAAGTAAATAGACTAAGCCAAACATGCATTTCCACATGGGTTGGCACTATCATAGAAGCCAATAATAAAGTGAGAACATATCGTGAAGTTGACAAAGTTCAATAGGTACAACAATTTATCAGAATAATAAGCGAACTGCTGCAGATTCAAGCCGTACAAGCCTTTTGCTCAAAAGCGTTCGTTGCCGCAAGCATCTGGTTCTCTATTGAGTGCATTGCATCTTGCATGAAAAAGGTGACCATTTAACGCCACACTTCCAAAGTTACTGCCCAGCGTGACGAGACAAATTATCATTCAAATTAAAAATTTAAAGAAAAAGCCTCGAGTACAGGGAATTCCTCATCGAATTCATACAGATGCTTATGCGGCAGAATTTGATTTGCTTTTTTTTTTTTTTTTTTCAATCTTCCAATGATGCCATGCTAACTGTCGTCTATTAAAATTTTCTGTGCTTATAGCATGATTGAAAATTTAAAAACTAAAAAAAAAAAAAAAAAACCAAAAGGTAATCAAGTAAAATCGTGCAAGATCTCAAGTTCCCTAAAGTAAATACATATAAGGTCTTGAAAAATATTGCAGCATGCTTGTATATAATTTTGATTCAAGAATCTTACTTGAAAAAGATGATTTCTAAGATAGTTGAATCACCTGGTTATTCTACATCCCAAAATTTGCATTTTGTTACACTCTTATAATCCCAATTTCGATCACAATGAAAGGAGTCATTATCCATAATCTAAGTGATAATCTCTTCTAGTCAAAACCATGGTTCAATGCCCTTTCTAATTTTGTTATATTTTTTCATATGAATTTCAACACCTGTTTTGCCATCTTTTCTCTCATTTTGTGCAAGATAAGTCGTGGGAAGTTAATGGGTTTTGAGGAAAGTTATAGATTTGAATTTCAAGTTCAAATCACTCCCACATTTTCATTAAAGTGTTGCGGGTTGAGCCACCAAATGGTGACCCATGGCCCATATTTTCTAAAATGCCTAAATTCAGTGTCTTCGTAGAACTGAAATGCAACAGATAGAGCCATAAAAATCCACTTACGTGTCACTTAAATTCACGTCAAGATAATTCACATCCGAAAATGGATAAGGGCAGCCAGCGCCGCCCCTGGCTCAAGGTATCCTAGGCTATTGCCTTGGGGCCTCAAAAAATTAAAAGTCCAAAAATTCAATAAAAAAGTTCTTTTCTTTTTTGAGTTGAGTCATTTATTCCATTTAAAAGATACGACTAAATAACATGATGGATTAAATAAGAGGTCTAAAATCCTTGAACAGTTGCATCCTTAATGAGCTTAATTTTTTTATTTATTTTTTTAATTCCCCCCTAATTTTTTAGTAAGTTTATAATTTTTTTTAGAATAAAAATTTATTTTTTATGAAAGTTAAAAATAAGTTATTTATTTTAAATGAGACATTTAATTTTTCAAAAAATAATATAAAAAAGTCAATTTGAATAGAATATGAATGATACTAAATAAATAAATACACTTATAGAAAATTATATTTAAGACTTTTGTAATAATTTGTCGTCTAGGATCTCAAATATCTTAGGGCCGACTTTGAGGGCAACTATATACAAGTCCACACCACATCAAGAGGCTAAACTCGACCAAAGTTGACATGGCTCACAAGATGTCCAACTCAAAACCAACATGGTCTATAGTTTGTTCAAAATCTCAACAATAAAGTGCGTGAGATATTTTAAACAACACAAATATTGAGAAAAACACTTGATCCATCTCTACTCTATAACGTCATTCCTCCATTCACAATAAGCCTCTATTTGGTGGCCATTTTAATTTTTGGAAAAACATTATTTTGAATAGTAAATTTTTGAAGAATATGTCATTAAAAAGTATGAGATTTTTTTGGGTTAACGTGTAGAATATTATTTTGTGAATGTGTAATTGAAAATAAGTACGTTAAAAAAAAGGTTCTGAAAGAATAATGGTATGTTTGAGCCACATTATTTTGGAAGAATGTATTTTGGAATAGTTCATTGATGGGGAATTTGTGGTTAAAAAAGAAAAGAAAATTATTTATGTGATAGAAAATATTATTTTATTGAAAAATATGTGGTTGAAACTGAGTAAAAAAATATGAATGAAAATTTTAATTTGACTCAAACAGAACTAAGTGACAAATGGAGGCTAATTAAGGCCCCGTTTGGTAAGGATTAAAATTCAATTAAAATTGAAAATATGATCGTCATTTAGTCTCACTCATCTAATAAAAATCAACAATAACGACTAGTTTTTCAATTTTAATTCCTACCGAACGGGCCCTAAGTAAGAAAGAACAACTTTTATCTCTAATAAAACCCTATCAAAATCTACACGATTGGCTCAGAATTCCTGCAGATGACTTGACGACCAAAATCAAATCAACTACTCCTTACTTATGGTGGCTGAAAGCACTGATCAACATTTACTTTGCAGAATTTCTAGTAATTTCAAGGTCTCAATATTGACTGAGGATCCCAAGCGAGAGCGAATGCTTACTTCAATAACTTTGTGCCCGAGAAAAATGTTAAAATTCAGAACATTACTGAATTTGATGATATGAAGTCTTGGAAGTTTGGAAGCTCTGTAAGTTAGAATCTGGAGAGAATAGAGAGAAAATGTGAGAAGATTAGAAGTGTAACCAGGAATAATGTTACTGGCTGATAATTTATTGGTGCAAGAGGAGGTTGCTGCTACTGCTGGAGTAGCCATGGAACAAGAAGGAAATGCTCCTGCAGAGGGCGGAGATGGTGCAGCGAACCCGCATAATGAGATGCATCACTAAGAATGCTAGTTCTTGATTATCGTTGAAGAAGGTAGGGACAGCAATGATTTTGTTGAGTGGCCACAGATACATTAGGCAAACAAAATATTAAGTGATGAACATAATAAAGAAAAGAACAAAGTGAAATGATTCTACGTTATGAACAAAGCATATGACAAAGTTAAAATAATGAAAGTAAATTGGGACAAACGGGTAGAATATAACATGGACGAGGATGGAAAATTAGAACCTTACCTTCTTTTGGATTACTTTTGACAAAATTCCTTTCGGCTGATCCCATAACAAATGATTAGTTTGACTGTATGTGATTAAGTAGCAATAATTCTGCTTGTACAAAAGATGATGACCTGGGGGGCACATTTGTCAACAATTTTGTCATTTTTTTAACAAATAGCATTGCTCAATTAAGTAGAACCAGGATCATGGTTAGATTCACGTGAAAGAAAGGTAAATCACGAGATCGAGGCCAACTAAGCAACAAACCCTTTTTCACTCACGTCTTTAACATGTAAGTGTTATGCCCTAAGTTCAATCAATTTAGGTTGTAAACACTTTTAATATGTTTAATGTATTTATTTTGTCAAGATCTATTATTTATTTGAATTATTATTTTAATAAACTATATTAAATAATAGAGTCCTTATATTTAAGTCTTAGTAATTTATTAATCACAAAGAGTTATGATTGTAAGATATAATTTATATATGGTTGAATCTTAAATCATTTGTAGTTATAAGTAATAACGGGATACAAATATTATTATTACGGATAAATCATCACGTGAAACATTTTTGTACTTGTGACGTAAGTAGCTGATCTCACAAACTAAAGTATGGTGAAACTTAAACGAATACATTAATGTTTCGTTATAGAACAAAACATTGGAGATTCGCTGAGGAGATTTCACATTAATAACTATCTGAGTATCAGTGATTAATCTCTAACGTTCCGTAGTGAAATTGATCCATCGACTTGAGGTCATCATAGTGCCGTGTTACATTTTTCTATCGCAAGTGTACGGTATCGTAACAAGTAATATAGTGGACGTTTGAGTCCGGATTATCGTTCGCACGAGGACTATACTTTGGAACTTAATTAGATTCTTCTAACCCTTATTTGATTAAAGTCAACAAAGATTTTATGTGTTGAAATGAATTTTTGATTTAAATAGTTTAACTTAATTAAAATGCACACAAAGATTTGTTGAGATTTCAAATAATGGATGGAAATTAGGGCGAACAATTTCATCTATTGACCACCTTTAAGTCATAATTCAAGATTCAAGAGCCTAATGTAGTATTCGATCGAATTCTTCTATCATTTTCAATTTACCCCCCTCGAGTTCTCATTAAACCTATTTAACTATTTCAATCCCGTATCTCTATGCGAATCAACTTAGTTAAACAAAAATATTAGTTCTAGAAATTCATATATGATCGCAATATTTAGTACATGTATCTCTACACGTTATACTAAATTACCAAATTTTACTATATGGTCTAAATCTCAAACCCACCTATCGATTTATAAAAGATTCTCAAAGTTATCAAATTAATGATCAACTAATTTAATGCATTAAACTCATAGTAAAATCAATACATCTACGATAAAATACCAAGAATCTTCAATAAAAAAAACAAAGGTTTTCACGTAGATTACATCGTTCGCTCTAACATGAAGTTTAACTACTCATAATAAATGAAGAAGAAAAACAAGAAGTTTTTATTAAGTACATCACCGGATTCTGAATATAGATGTGAAAAAAAGAAATAAAACTTGCACTAAGATGTAGTTCATCTTCCACTCAATGCTTCAAAGTGTGAATTTCTTGATGTTTTCTTAATTTGAATTGTGCTCTTCGATATCTCGTTGTATATTTCTTCTCAATGTGTGGAACCCATAAAAGTGTCTTATTTCTTCTATTTATATTCTCCTACATGGTTTTACAAAAATTGAAGTCTTTTTGGACTTTTCACATGCCTAAACATTATAACCCTAAAAAAGGGCAGCACCTAAGCGCTAGGAGGTAGCACCTAGGCGCCGCGATGTAGATCTGGGCATAGCCTAAGCGTTAAGAGTGTAGCGTCTAGGAGCTGCATCTCTTGAAAAACTGTATTCTTTTGGGTAAACATAGCGCCTGAGCACTAGGTTGACTCGTTGTTCCAAACTCCACGTCTTCTTCGATATTTTTGTCATAAATTTTTCTATCAATATCCGAGTAAGGCTATTCAAAATGCTTTGAAAAATAACTCAAATGGCTACAACTTTGCTAGAAGTAACTCTTTTTCAATTCAAACATTTATTGGGCAAAAAATGAGTCTCAATCACCAATTAAAAATGTGGACATCCTTGTGCGGTTAAAAATTTATTTGTGAAAACATTTTGTCCATATTTTCACTCATTTTGACTTTTAGTTGTATCTAATTGAGCCTTAGTGTTCTCGAATCTTCATCGTGAGCTCTGACAAAACTTTTGAGTATTTACACTTTAGCCCCCAAACTTTGGATCTTGCTATTTTTCGTCTATTTTCGCTTTTTCTTTTAATTTCACTTCCATTCATCGAGTTTCACCTAATAATACATTATATAATAAATTAGGCTATAATTATATTAAAAGAATTACGAAATTTCAATATTTTAGAGCCTGAATAAGTGTATCAAATATACTTATCGTGTCTGATTTGAGGATAATCATATTTTGGTAATATTGGATGTTGCTATGCCAAATGTTGATAATACGGCATCGTTCGGGTATGTTAAGAATTATATGAAGATTGTGAATAGTCAATAGTGGATTCTTTATTATTTGATAGTAAGAGATTATTATCTACATTTCATTCAATTAATTTGATATGAGATCTTTGACCAATGTGTGTTCATAAGTCGAAAAGAGTTTTGGACTTATATTGACTTAAGAGTAGGATGAAAAATATGATTAATAATCGAAATTGATACTGATCCATATCTCGTAATTAACAGATTATGTTGATGAATAGATTATAGTTTTATGATAAACGAACAAGTTTTTTTTTTTTTTTTCATATCACGTGATATTTTTCGTCATACATGTTGCCCTAACACATTGCTACATGTCAATCTGGAACGACGGATGTAAATTTGTGATAAATTAAGAATTGGTATTTTAATTTGTCAATTTTGATTAAATCAAACTACTAATTCATGTCATTATGCATCGTGATCGAGAACCTAATGGGTTATACACAAAAGAAGAACTAGAATGATGAGATTTATCAATTAATTAATTAACAAGTGTTGGACAATTAACTAATTGAGTTGCTTGTTAATAGGTCTGAATTAGTTAACACAACACAATTAAATTCTTGTTAGCACAAGAAGAAAAAAATCTCTAGTTCTCAATCTTGTTCCCCGTGTGGATTTCCATTGGAGGATGGACAATTGAACATCTATTGATTGTAGATCATAATTGTTCTTCAAGGAATTCATCAAAAGTATAATTTTCTATCACAATTTCTACTAAATACAAAACTAATCATTGGTGGGAATTGAAATTTGTTTTATTTTTCTCTATGCATTGTTAAGTAAATTTTCAGTACAACTTCCAGCTGTCACCACCACCATAACTCGGCGGCCACAAGTCTTTTGTTATTACCACGTACCAAAAAGGTATACACACAAACGAGAGAGAGAGAGAGAGAGAGAGAGAGAGAGAGAGAGAGAGAGAGAGAGAGAGAGTGTGTGTGTGTGTGTGTGTGTGTGTTGGCAACATGGCGGTGGTTGAAATTTCATATTTGCAACTTCAATTCAAAATGTTGGTGGTGAGTATTGTTGTTTCTAGAGTATAATTTCCTCCTTCAAATAATTTGGAAATATCTACACTTTGAAATTCATCGAGATGGCTTCGAACAAAGTAATAGTATGGTCAACACAATCAGAATTTCAATTCGAGTCCAACAACTTCACGATGTATCCTTAAGATGAATTTACTCTATTTTATAGTGCTTAAAGGCATTCAGCAATTTCACCTACAAAAGAATGAATTTTATCTCTTACAAAAATAGAGTTTTCTCACTAGGAAAATAATATCAAAATTAGAGAGAGAGATAGAGAAGTGAGATTCATAGAATGAATGTTTGGAATGAATTGTCACCACTGTTTGAACTAAAACATATCATCTTTTATTGTCTATTACGTTATGTTATATACAATAGATGTTGATCACATGCGTACCGAGATGATCACGCCAAAAAACAAAATACATGAAAATAAGTCAATGGTAAGAATTTGTAAGTACCCAATAACTTGATTAATTACATTTTGGCCCAAATTTTGAAATAGCCGGTCGATGATGCATGCGCATGAGTTTAGGACCAAAATTAATAAGATCTAGGTCTTCCCCCTTTTAAAGACTAGTGGTACCTCGTATGGTTCAAATTCAATTGTCAAACTTCCACTATATAAACAACACAAAAGTTTACAAGGTTTCATATGTGGAGTAAGAGTTTAACAATTTACAATTAAATCAAATTCTTCACTTTTTCAATTTTCAAGTGGGTAATTTAAACATCAAATATTTCATTTCATTCTAAATAGTTTTTGATAAAATGAATATATCACGTTACTCATCTCACAGAGTAGAACATGAATATACTTGGTCTCGTTAATAAATGAATACGGATCCTATTGAAATTGAATCTCAAAGTTAACACATTTCATTAATTTAATAACCATTCACAAATACGTACCAAATCTAATACTTCAATTCCAAATTCCAAATTTGGAAAAGATAGTGGTGGTGATGCGTAGTAGATATGTCAGCAATGGATCGACAATATTGACAACACGGTTTCAGTGTGGGTGGATGGGTCATGGATCGATAGCATAGCAGGTGGGTAAGGGATTTTTAACATCATTTCCTAGCATGGAGATATATCAAGATAAAAGTGGTATGTTTGTTTGTTAAAAGAAATATTCTGCAAAGATTTTCTAAAAACTTATAATGCTTTAAAAACCCCTCTTGCTTGCATTGAAAAACTAATGCAAGAAGTTGGAGGAAAAATGTTGAATCTCTGCACATAAGTTTGAATGGAAATTTTCTTTATTTCACAACCACAAAGCCCATATCATGTGTTTATTCTCAAGATTCATGAACAATCTTAAGTCAAAAGCATTTTGGTGTTGGAAAAAGAGTTTTAAGATTGTTAAGAGTTCGGGTGCATGACCTGAATTCCTTGAAGAATTCTAATTGAAGTGCACGTCAATGAGAATTCGGTTTTGAATACTATTGGAGTCTTATATTAAGTTGAAATTCTATTTTGAAAGTTCATTGAGAGTTGAAAATTAGTATTATACTTGAAGAAGAGTTTGGGATTGAGAAAACAATTTGAAAAAAAAAAAAAAAATTAGATTGAACACTTGGTGCACCTTGCCTGTTTTCAGGTTTTCCTCATTTTTCTCTCCTACTTCGTTTTGGACTTAGTTTTTTGGCATCCTACTTCATCAACAACTCTACTTAGAGGGTTTGGACGTCTCCTACATGTTTTCTATAAATATTAGGCTCTTCTATACAATTTCATAAGTGTGAGAAAATAGATTACTAGAATTATATAATATATTGTAATTTTTATCTCTTCTTCATTATTGTTAAGTCAATAAAATCTCTTAATTCATTTGTCATATTCTTGTCTTTATTATTCTTTTCTTGATCATATACTTCATTATTATTTGTCATATAACTTCAACATCTCAATCCGATGGTTTGTTTCACAACAAGTAGTATCATAGCCAAGGTTCAGCAATTCCGCAAAGCGTAATATTTTATTTGTTCGAAGTTTTTGTTCGTGACGACTTTCATGAAGTATGATATTTTGCTTTTGGATCGAAACACTAGATTTTCGCTATGGTGGGTTATGATGCTTGCAGTACTCGCACAACTGGATTTGGATGATGTGTTGTTGGGAATTGACAAGATGTCGCAACTTTGACCGCGGAGGAGAAATTACAGAAGGATAAGAAGACTTTTCCCAAATTCATCTTCATCTATCAAATATCATTATTCAAAACATTTTGAAGGAGAATTCAGCAGCTGCTTTATGATTGAAGGAGCAATTGTGTATGACTAAAAGTCTGACAAGCAAGTTGAACCTCAAGCAGCGTTTATACTCTCATCGAATGGCAGAAAGAAGATCATTGAAAGATCACCTGGCTGAATTTAAAGAGATTATCGCTGATTTGAAAACTTTTGAAGTAGAGTATGGTGAAAAATATTTGGCATTGATCCTATTGTGTTTGTTGCCCACTTCGTTTTCTTTATTTAAAGATATGGTCTTGTACAGTCTTACCATAGAGGAGGTATACAATGCTTTATATTCAAATGAGAATATGAAGCATTTGGTTTCTGAGGCCAGAGATAGAGAAGGCATGATTGCTCATGGTGGTTCTGGAAAGGGCAAATTGAAGCCTAAGTTTAGTAATCAGATTTGTAATTACTGCAAGAAAAAGGGACATTTGAAGAAGGATTGCTACAATTTGTAGAATAAAGAAATGATGGGTACAAGTAGATAACATTGTAAGTGATGGATATCTCTTAGCTATTTCTGACACTGAGTCTAAATCAGAAACTGATTGGATTCTTGATTCAGCATGTATGTTTCATATGTGTCCTAATAAAGACTTGTTTACTACATATGAAATTGTTTCCAAAGGCATCGTGGTTATGAGAAACAAAGCATATTGTTGAATTGTTAGAATTAGTACAGTCAGATTGAAGCTTTTGGATGTGGACAATTAGAACACTTGACCAGGTTCGACATGTTCTAGATTTGAAGTAAGATCTCATCTCGTTGTCTATCCTTAATTCAAAGGGTTACGAGTTCTTTGGTGGAGCTGGGGTTTTGAAGGTTTGTAAGGGTACAAAAGTTGTATTGGAAGGACAGAAAAGGTCTCAGTTAATTGAGGGCTGTACAGAATCTAGAAGAATAAATCAACGGGTTCAATATCGTGGTGGACATTCAATTTGGTACAATACCTTTATGAGCTCGTAAAGGGTCGAATTTAAATAGCTATGTCAACGAGCTGAGCCGAGTCTGAACAAAAAAAAAAGCTTTGGCATGGCTCGAGCTTTGTTGTGTCGAGCTTTTTTCTGCTCGAGTCGAGCCGAGTCGAGCCTGGTCAAAAAATTGAAGTTTGGCCCGAGCTTTCTGCCCGAGCCATAATAGGCCGAGCTAGCTTGATTTTTTTAATGTCAAATCTACATTTTTTTACTTAAAAAATTTAAAATTTGTACGATTTATACGTACTTTAAATTAAATAAAAAAGCCCGAGCTCGACTCGAGCCCGAGCCGTATGAGACGGCGAGCTTTTTTGTCATCCCTAGATTTAAAGAATATTACTCATTGGAGTTTAGAAAATATGGATAAAGTCGCTCTGCTACCATCACCTACGGTGCCATTGTATTCAATTGCTAGGGATGGACTTAGTGAAAAAGGGTATGTAAATGCTGATTTGTTGAGCATGCTTTAGTGAAGTAGATAGTGTACAATCTAGCAAGGTGCTTTCTTTAAAAGCATTTGTGTTTAATTCTGCTTTGTGGTGTGTTACAATCCAATTTGGTAAATTATAAAATCATTATGATTTTTGGGGAACTTGAGATAATTCTACAAGAGCAGTGTTTGGAATCATTAGAAGAGGTGGAATATTGTTTTGTTGGAGAAACTAATTTTTTTTATTATTGTTGAAAAAGCCCGTTCATTCCTTGGTGGAATTCGTGTCAAGGTGGAGATTGTTAAAAATCTGGGTGTGATCCGAATTCCATGAAAAATTCTAATTGAAGTGCATGTCAAGGAGAATTCAGTTTGAAATGATATAGGAGCCATATGTCAAGTTGGAGTTCTATTTTGGAAACTCATTGGGAGTTGGAAATTAGTATTACACTTGAAGAAGAGCTTGGGATGGAGAAAAATTTGAAATATATATATATTTTCGGACAAAACACTCGGTGCCCAGATGTAGCGCTGTGGCACCCACCTTACCTGTTTTCGAGTTTTTCGCATTTTTCTCTCCTACTTCGTTTTGGACTCGATATTTTGGTATCCTTCTTCATCAACAACTCTACTTAGAGAGTTTGAACGTTCTTTACATGTTTCCTATAAATATTAGACTTTTCTATACAATTTCGTAAGTATGAGAAAATAGATTATTAGAATTATAGGATCTATTGTAATTTTTATCTTTTCTCCGTTATTCTTGAGTCAATAAAATCTCTTAATTCCTCTACCATATTCTTATCTTAATTATTCTTTGCGTGATCATATACTTCATTATTATTTGCTTTATAACTTCAACATCTCAATCTGGTGGCTTGTTTCACAACAAAGATATATAATGAGAACAATAAGCTATGAAATCGGATTTGAGAAGCAATCTAAAACAAAGATGATGGGCTATTGTGATCGGATTGAAGATGTTCTATTGATGATATGAAATTAAGCACCTGCGATTATGCATTTTAGTATCAATATGAAATTAAGCATATGCAATCATCCATCTTCTCTTAGCTCAGGCGTGTTTTGTGGCTATCTAGATTGCAACAATCAGTTACTCGGTCCTAACCGAAAATGAATACATACCAGCTTAAATTGCAGCTTCACAAGCAATATGCTTAGAAGATTTGGAAATACATTAGAGAAAAACAAGGAAAATCTACATAATTGTTTTGTGACAACAAATCTGCCATCAATATCCCAAAGAATCCACATTACCGTAGTCAGACCAGACATATTGCAATCAAGTACCACTTCTTTCAAGACACAATTGAAGAGGGAGAAGTTGAACTCGACCTTTGCAGATTTGAGAACAATTTGATATTTTTATAAAGGCTCTACCTTCATCAAAATTCCATCAATTAAGAACGGTTCTAGGAGTTCAAGAAAAACATATAAAGAGGGATAATATCCAAGTCTAACATATTTTTATATATTTTAAAATCTATTAAGCTCCTATCTGGTGGAGATTAAAATCAGATTTTTAGTAGATTTTGGTAAAAAAAAAATGATAATATGTGCGACTATAAAGTTATTGGTCCAATAAATTTTGTAGTTAAAATTAATTATTGACTTCGACTTGAGATTTTAATTGAATTTTTTAATCCAAACCAAATATTTGATTAAAGTTAATCGATTATAGATTATTAAATTAATTGATCATAACTTATTTATCGGTGTCAAATTATTAAATTAATTGATCACTACTTATTTTTCGTCACAAATTATCATATTAATTTATCACTACTTTTTTTTTTTTTTTATCACAAATTATCAAATAACTTGTCACAATTACCCAATTAAATGGTTACAAATTACCTTCATCTCTCCCATCCCACCACACACCTCCACCATCGCCTACATCACCTAAAATGCGTTGTCGCCTTAGATCCACATTTCACAACCACCAAAGCACAAACTCCATTGTACTAGCTCTATCACATCCAGCATCATCGCACCACCACCACCCGTAGATCAAAACCGTTGCACAAATAGATCACTAATGTACTACAACAAATCACACTCCATCGCACCACCGCGGATCACTATAGATTCACACTCTTTTCTGGCTAAGCACCATACACAAATCTGCAATCTACCACTGCATACACCACCGTACACACATCTCCCCATCAACACCACAACTTACCATTGCAAACACAACAACAACATACCAGAAAGCAGCGATGAGCGCACGCACATGCACACACACACACACCATTACAATGGGAAACAACAGAGACACGAAGTTCTAGTGTAAAAATTGGCAAGATCTACGAAGACAAAAACATGGATGTCAAACCATTATTATCGTAGCACGATTGAGCGTCATCATCCAAGTCCGCTACCTCTTCATTTCACCTCTTCGTTCTGTAGTTGTCGTTAAAGTTATTGTCGGTTTGCCCTTTTTGCAATTCGATTATAGCTGTGGTTGGGGTCGAGGTTTAAGTAGAAATGGTGGCTGATGATTGATATTAAGGAAAAGGTGGGCAGTGATTTGATTATGGCAGTTTGTATTATATTTGCAACTCAAACCATTACACGCGGTTTGAAAATTTTCCAAACCAAACCATTATTTGTAGTTGATTCAGTTTTAATCTGCGGTTTACCTTTCTAGTAATATGTTTAAAACAAGTTAACATATAAGTTTAAAAGAGAACTAATAAAGTTAAATGTTAAATTACATTCATATTTGTCTGAAATTAGATATATAAACAAAAAAGCAAAAAAGAAAGGATCAATATCCCCTGTTGTAACATATGATTCGACTTTGTATAATGTGAAAATATTAAAATATTTATTAGTCCTTATTAATGATAATAACAAACAAATAAGAAATAGTATGCATAAAATTACCAAATTGATAATAAAAAGTAAATGTCACATTCTACAGCTTTCTTTGAGTCATCCAAAGCCTCTACCTCATCTAAACATTGATGAAGCATTATAGGTTCATTGCTGGTATGTAACCAACTCATCATATATATTAAGGCCTCAACCATCTTTACATCCTATGAACTCCTAAAGGAGTCAAGAATCTGACAACTCGTGGAAAATGTTGACTCTAAAGTGACCATGGATATTTAAATTGCTAATACATATTTGGAAAATTTTGAGACTATTTTGTACTTGTGTACATTCAATTTCCACCAAAGTAATATGGTAAAATTGGGATCGGTCAAATCTTCACAACGATCAAACAAATAATCAATCAAATCATTTTTCTCAGATTGCATAAGTCTAGCTTTAAAAATAGAAGGAATCTATTTAGAAAGATCGAAAGTAGGTTGTGAAGGACTTGGACTACTACATGTAGTAGTCTCCTTTGATGAAACCGATGGTGAACTGATTGGAGTCACCATTTCTACATAGCGTGCATAAAACCTATGGAGTGTCTCTTCAACTCTTTTAACAACATTTTTACAATTTCTACATCATAAATAAGTTCAAACTTGGCTTTAAGAAGTCTTAACTTACATCATGGGTTAAGAACTATTGCAATGAACAACAAATGATTAAACTTTTCAACATTGCCCCAATACTTATCATATTTTTTCCGCGTAATTGTCATGGATCCTATCAAAGATTAGGCTCTTTAGAGGAATTGCATCATCGGCTTCTTCTAGAATTGGATCCATATCTGAAAAAAAAAAAAAAGTAAAAGAAACAATAGAGGAAACTAAGCTATGGAAAAGAATCAACACGGTGATAAATTTCCCAATACTAAAACTTACAATAATTTTTTGTGCATCGTGATATTAGCATCATGAATAAATAAATCTCACAATCTATTGGGATTTTCAATAAGGCTCACTTTTATATACTTATTTGTGTTGTTAAATTAGAGCGGTTATTGTTATTTTAAATGAATTAAGGCTTAATTTTGTGTGTATTTTGTTTGTTAGGTGCATATTGATGAAAACGATGAAATTGGACAAAAGAAGCAGAAAAATTGGCTAAAGTGAAATTAATCCAAAGTTTGGGGATAAATTGCATAGTGATAATAGTTTATTCGGACCTAGTATCGATGATTGGAGAGAGGTTGGAGTCAATTAGATGGATTTGGAAGATAGAAGATCAAAATGATACTAAAAGGAGACCAAAATGACTAAAGAATGAAATTTAAGGACCAAAGTGCAACAAATAGAAAAATGTATAACTGTGCGCGAGCACATGCTAATTCTCCCTGCACGCGTGGGTCTGAATTCCATTTATGGAGAGAAAAACCAATGAGCTTTGCACGCATAGTGAACTATATGTCACGCCCACGGGGACCATTTCTAGGACTAAGTGGCCCAACTTCCTAGTTTGGTCCAAATTCTTATGGAATCAAATTCAACCTACTATTTAACCTACAGGGGACGGCCAGAACAGAGATGAGATATCAAAACCTATTTTTTACCATAAGAAGGAGGCTAGCAGAAGTTTCTAAGGCAATTAACGCAAGATATTGAAGATTCAAAGTCTGGGTTGAAGATTAACGAAGAAAAAAATTGATATTTCACTTTTCAATCATTGTTTTCTATTTCGGGTTATGTTTTACCAAATCTTTTTGTGTTATTTATATGACAACATACTAGGCTAGTTCTTATCATGCATTGGATGAAGATGAAACATTTTATTATTTATTTTTAATTAAAGACAAGTAGTTAATTAAATTTTTATTTTTCTTGATTAATCTTACATATAAAATTCGGATTTTACAAACTTTTGTAGATTAATTTAGAATAATTACAAACCATGAATTTATTTTGTTCGATTATTTTGAATCTGATTAGAAACTAATACACTTGATTGAATCTTATTCCTAGTTGGATGATACACATCTTTATAACATATTACTTGTCAAGGATTCCTTACGCTTGCGAATTTTGCACGAACAAGTTTTTTGTGTCGTTGTTAGGGACTAATTTATTTAATTTGAGTTTATTAGTTATTTTTAGTTTTGAAGTTTTTACTTGTTTTATGCTATTTCTTGAAAGAACTAAGTCATTTGTTATTACTCTTTTCAAGAAAGCATAATTTATGTAAGACTCGGACTAGATCGAGCTTCTTTTTATAGATCTTGAAATTGAAAGAACATTCAGACAATGAAGAAGAAAATAGAGGGAAGCAATGGAAATGGCAGAAAACCAAAATTCGAATTGGGTTTGAAATCTATTACCACTACCTTAGCTAGTTCTGCCGAGGGCAATAGCAAATGATAGAGGAGTTTTAGTGATGGATTACGTAAATCTCATTCCTGCTCATATGCAACCACCTATCATAAATCAACCATTTGAACATGCCAACTTCCTCATTAGACCAGATGTCATCAACTTATTTCTGAATCATCACGACATCAGGTTCTCTGGAATATCAACTGAAAATCCTTATAAACATAGTCAAGCCTTCTTGATGTCGTGCGACATGATTAGTCATGAAGGCATGTAGGCTAACTCTTTTTGACCACACTTATTCCCTCACAACTTAAAGGACGGCGCATGAGAATGATTAAATTCACTAATCCTTGGGAGCATAGTTTCAGGGAATAACATGGTGCATAAATTCACTTTGAAATTCTTTCTACCTTCTCGAGTTCATCAACTCAAAAATGAAGTCCATACTTTTAAGCAAAGAGGCCACGAGAACTATCTAGAATCTTGGGAAAGATTCAAAGATTACTTCAAAAAGTGTCCTAATTTGAACTTTCCTAAAGACTTTAAAATCTGCATATTCTATTCAGGCTTGAGACCTGAATACTGAAACATAACAGATTCTTCAGCAGAAGGGTCAATATTGGATATTCCATTGGACAACGCCTTGGACCTATTTGAGAGAATTACAGAGAATCAATACATGTGGTCAATAGACAAGGAAGTGTAGAGGAAAATATCAAGAATACACAATGTTGATATAGATATATCATTAGAAGCCCAAGTGGAAGCATTGATAAGGAAGTTAGACAGACTTACTCATAATGTGAACATGGTACACCAATCGAAATCGATTTGCAGAGGTTGTCGAGCTGATCATACTACAGAAAGATGTCATTTAACGTCCACGTTGTAATCCAGCCTGGGGAGGTTAGTTATGCACAAAATTTTTAGAAGCAATAGAACAACCCCCGCTTCAACATATATAATCCAGGGTGGATGAATTATCCTAATTTCTGGTAGGTTAACAATCAAAGTCAAGGACATGATGAAATTTTCAAACAAGATAATCGGGATTTCGACAACAACAGCAGCAAAACAGAAAGCCATCGATTGAGGAATTATTAACTTAATTCATTACTAAGAAAGACTAATTTCTGAAACCAACACGCTATTATTCAAAAACAGAAGGTTGCAATTGGTGGGTCAGATGGCAATTGTATTAGCGAGGAGAACTCAGGGTACCTTACCAAGAGATATCGAAAAATCCAAGAGAGCAAGTATTAGAAGTTGAAGTTGTGAATCATGCAATTATTGAGACGCCATCATACAAGCCTGATACCCCTGTTTGAGATTATGTGTCACCATTCCATTTCCTCAGAGGTTTCGAAAACAGCCTAAAGAAGAACTAGTCCAGACCATCACAATGAGAAGTGGAGTTCAGCTTTCAAAAATTACTATGAAGAAGAAATGATCGATGAGAATCTAGTATCTATCATGTGCGAGGAACAAGTGGTTCAGTTTGAAGAATCAACAAATGTTACACAAGAAGAAAAGTCAAACAGTCCATGGGTTACTTCTGTCAATATATACACCTTCAGTCCCATCCCCTTAAGGTTGCAGAATAATAAACTGGAAAAGCAATTTAAGAAGTTCTTGGATGGACTTAGACAACTTCACACCAACATTCCCTTCATTAACACCATTCAACAAATTCCAAATTACATAAAGTTTATAAAAGAAATGTTGACTAAGAAGAGAAAGTTGCCAATAGACGAAACATTAGCATATACTGAATAGTGCAGCACAATCATAAAGCAGATGACCCTTCCTAAACTAAAAGACCCAAGGACTTTCTTAGTACTTTGCTCTATAGGAAATTCACATAATGTAAATGCTTTAATTGATTCTAGAGCAAGTATTAATCTGATGCCATTGTCTATCTACAGTAAATTAGGATTGAATGATCCAAAAGCAACATCAATAATCCTACAGCTGGTTAATAGGACACTCAAGTATCCTTATGGAGTGGTAGATGATATGATTATCAAAGTTGGAGATCGCTTCTTTCCAACTGATTTCATTATCCTTGATATAGATGTCGAATATGCCGCTAATTTTGGAGAGGCCATTCTTATCAACTGCACAAGTATTAATGGATTTTGAAAACGGTAAAATAATCTTAAGGGTGGGAATGCTCTACTCAAGCAACCATCATATATTGAGGAGTGTAAAATGATAGATCATTAGAGAAGTCACGAGAATAAGAAGGAAGAATGTGGAATAGTTGAGTGAAACAATAATGGAAATCTTGTAATCTGGAGGCTCAATGATGAATTGAAGAATAATTGCTAGTGTAGCCGACGCAAGGTTGAAAACTCTCTTTTCAAGCTAACATAAATAGTCAAAATAACAAAGTCAAGCTAATGATTATAAAATAGCGTTCATTAGGAGGCAACCCAATTTTCTTCTCTTTTATTTAAGGTTGTTTTCTAGAATATAACATTAGTAAATATTATTGCTTTTATTTAGTATATGGTATCTTCATCCACATATTTTCCTTTAGTATGTGTTAGAGTTGATTAAAAATTGTCCATTTTATTTTTTATTTTTTGTTTTGAAGGAACATAACACTTGAACACATATTGGGCAACGAAAAATACATAGCAAAGTGATCCAACACTTTCATGTCAATTTATCCACTGCCTTCAATTTGATATCAGGGGAGAACTTAGTTCCTTTCTTACAATTACTTTTTGTATATTACTTGTTAAATTTTTAGACAATGAGGACAATATTTGTTATAAGTTTGGGGGTGGGAAACATTGAATTTTAATTTTTGTTGTTTGTCTTGTGTGCTTGTTCGCGTGCAAAAATAAATTAATAAAATGTATATTAAAGTTCATTTTCAGCTTTGTTTCGTCTTTTTATGTATTTTTGCATACTTGAGTGGATCAGATAATCTTCTAACGATGATATATATATATTGGAACATAGAGTTGGGCTATAAATTATGGATAAATTATATGTTATGTTATTTTTTTCTTATTTATGTGCAATTTGATTTTCTTGAGCACGGGATTTATGTTCTGCATTGTGGAAAAAAATGATTCATAATGTTGAGTAGGTTAAAAATAATAGATCTTAGGTGCATAACGTGAACAACCATTATGTTATAAGTCCTTAGACCAATTTTAGAATAGTTTGGGGTGATTGATCTATTGTATGGAGACATTTGAGATATGTGTGAATTTCATGTGTGCTAAATTTTATGTGGATTGTCTAAAGTTAATAAGATAAAAAGTGGGTTGAAATTTTAAGTTGGGGTCGGTTTTTGAGAATGAGTCTTTAATAAAAGGCATCGCACGGATCATAAGAGAAAAAATATAGAAAAAAATAATAAATATGTGGTGATGTTTTAACGTGAAGCTTCTTTTTATAGCCTTTATGACTCGAGTGATTAAACTTACAAGGGTATCTAAAAATTTGGTGCTCTATAGTCATTTGACTTGAGAGTCATCGATCGAAAGCTTGCTACAAGAATAATTTAGAAAGTCTAATGAAGAAAAGTCTACACAAAAGATGAGAAAAAACAATGAAAAAATAAAAATAATTGCTACATGTCTTATTAAGGCCTAGAGACTCATTTGAGAGAATTGGACTTTTGACAATGAATTATTAGCTTAATTGATTCTTAGATGTTGAAACAATAAAAAAATAAAGAGAATCCTCATTTGTTGAAACGTTAAGCTGCAATGAATAAAATCTAACCGAACTAGATAGGGTGAAGATTATTATTATATTAAAATTCAACCTTATATAATACATTGGGGAAATAGTGAAAATAATGAAGATTGTTGGGGGTGTATCTTACGAGCAAAGAAAGGAAATATTTGGCCATAGAGGATTAGGAATTGAATCAATTTATGACTTTATGATGTTTTACATGAATCTTGACACACACACGCCAGATAGAGGATTTAGTATTGTGATTTTGAAGTAGTTTATAGTTTTAATCTTGAGACTAAAAGCAGATTATCCAACCAAGTTATTTGTGTAAATTTGTGTATTTAAGCTTTATATTGTTTGAAGACAAATAATTGTTCAAGTTTGGGACTGTTTGATAAGTGTATTTTGTGTCGTTAAATTATAGAAATTATTGTTATTTTAAATGAATTTAGGCTTAATTTTGTAATTTTTTTTTTGTTTGTTAGGTGCATTTCGATGAAAAACGTTGGAATTGGACAAAAGGAGCAGAAAATTGGCTAAGTGAAATTAATCCAAAGTTTGGGGACTAAATCAAAAAGTGCTAATAGTTGATTCAGACCTAGTATCAATGATTGAAGAGATTTTGGAGTCAATTAGATGAATTTGGAAGATGGAGAATCAAGAAGATACGAAAAATGGACTCAATTGACTAAAGAATGAAATTCAAGGATGAAAGTACAACAAATAGAAAAATGTATAAGAGTGTGCGCACAAGCCAATTCTCTCTCATGCATGGGTCTGAATTCCATTTACCGAGAGCAAAACCAATTAGTGACACGTGTGCCATTTTTGGCCTAAACGGCCTTACATCCTAATTTGATCTAAATTATTATGAAAATCAAATTCAACCTACTATTTAACCTACAAAGGACAGCCAGAATAGAGATGAGATATCAAAACCCTATTTTCACCACAAGAAGGAGGCTAGCAGAAGGTTCTAAGGCAATTAGCACAAGAGATTGACGAAGAAAAAACTGATTTTTCACTTTCCAATCATTGTTTTCCATTCTCAGTGATTTTTTTCAAATCTTTTTGTGTAACTTACATAACATGCTAGGCTAGTTCTTTTCATATATTGGATGAATATGAAATCTTTTATTATTTATTTTTAATTTAAGATTATTAGTTAGTTAAATTTTTATTTTTCTTGATTAATCTTGCATACATAATTTTATTATTTGATCACCAATTAAATATATAATTGTTCGTTGTAGCGCTGAGGGACTAACAATAGGTCTAGAACATTGCTTGATTAACATATGTGCAATAGATAGTAGGAATAATGTTTATCACATGTGCAATCTTTGAGATAATCATGAAATTGAACACGTTCTATTCATTCGAATTTGAGCTAGGAATAGATTCGAGTCGTGACTAGAATATATTTAATCTGTCTTGAAAAATAGAATTAATTACAATAGAAATATCGATTGTCAAGAATGCATGAATAATATTAGCTATGTAATTGAGAATTGAAATAAATAATAGAAGATAGATTCATAATCCAATACATTCATTCCATATACATATAAAATCTGAATTTTACAACCTTCTGTAAATTAATTTAGAATAATTACAAACCATAAATCTCTTTTGTTTGCTCGCTTTAAATCTGATTAGAAACTAGGATATTTAATTGAATTTTATTCCTCATGGGATGATACACGTTCTCATCATGTATTACTTGTCAACAATCTCGTACGCTTATGAGTTTCGCATGAACACTCACAAATCATTTGACTGTTATTTCATATCTTGGAAGGGACTAGATCATATCTTCTACATTTTAAGGTCCTCCCACTTCAGTTTTTTACATTATGATTTGAATCAGAATGAAGCACATGTTCCCGCAGATTGTTTGGGTTTACATTGTCTCCCTGCCAATGATTGGCATTGTCCATTTTGTAGAGGCAAATTTGGTCTTTGTAAGAAGGTAGCATGGGAATCTATTGAAATTTAATCTAAATCTAAATTTGGTCCTTACAGGTTGTTAGGGTTTATAGTGTCTCCTTATTAATGAAGCTCAACCTCCAAAACTAACCCCAAACTCAAACACAAATCTATTGAAATTAAATATAAATCCATCAAAAATCAAGTACATTCCTAAATCAAACCTAACATCTACACCACACCCATCAAAACTCAAGCATAATGATAAGTGTATTTTATACACTTATTTGGACTCTAAAATATTGACATTTCATAATTATTTTAATGGAATTATAGCCTAATTTATTATATGATGTGTTATTAGGTAAAACTCAATGAATGAAAGTGAAATTGAAGGAAAGAAGCGAAAAATGGAAAGATCCAAAGTTTGGGGGCTAAAGTGAAAATACTCAACAAAAGTTGTGTCGAAACTCACGATGAAGATTCGAAAATAATAGGGGTCAAATGGACACAACTAAATATCAAAATAAGTGAAAACAAATCAACCGCACAAGGATGTCTAAATTTCTAGTTGGAGATTGAGATCCATTTTTGGCCTAGTAAAATTTTGAATTGGAAAAGATCTATTTCTATCAAGGTTGTAGCCCTTTAAGTTATCTTCCCAAATTACTTTGAATTTTCTTAATCGGATATCGAAAGAAAAAGTTATGACAACAATATTGTAGCATACGCAGGTTCAACATCGACTCAGCACCCAGACTCTACAAACCTGATTATTTTCAATTTTTCAGCGCCCAGACGCTGCGTGCTGTCACAGATTTTAGATTTTTATTATTTGGGTCGCGAAAACCCTACAAAAAGACTCTAAATTGGTCAAGAACGTGTAGAAAAGTATAAATAAACCTAATGAGACATTGAAAAGGGGGTTCCATACATTGAGAAAACAAAGATACAAGATTAAGAGCAAAATTTAAAGAAAAAAATATCAAGGGATTTAAGATCAAAACAAAGACTAAAGACTAGAAGAAGAAGAAGACCTTGGTGCAAGAGTTTATTCTTTTCCATATCTTCATTCCAATAATCCGGTGATGCATTCAAGTTTATTTATTTGTTTTTCTTTTTACATTATGTATAACTAAATTCCTTATTAGGGCAAATAATGTAATCTATTGAGACCCTTAGTTCTTTAATTTAAGAATTCAGTGTTTTATTCTTCCATGTATTGATTTTATTATGATTACAATGCATTGAATTATTTGATCAATAATTTGATGATCCATTGAGTTTCTTACGAATCGAAAGATGAGTTTGAGACTTAGAACGTATAATAAAATTCGGTACGAAGTATAAAGTGCAGAGATACCTATACTTAGTACTCCGGTCATTATATGAATTCCTAGTGTCATAACTTGTTTAACTAAGGGTAATTCGCATAGAGATTTGAAATTCAATTAGTTAAATAGGTTCAATGAGAACTCGAGGGGGGTAAATTGAATACCGCAGAAGCATTCGATCGAACACTACATTAGGCTAGAATCTTGAATTGGAAACTAAGGTGATCATTAGATGACGTTATTTTGCCTTAATATATCTTACATACATGAATCTTTGATTCGTTTGTTTTTGTTATTTCATCATAATTTTCATTTGTTTTAGGCATTTAGTTCATTTTAGAAAATCAATATTTACAACTATCACAATCTTTTATTTGTTTGTCTTTTATCAAATAGGAGTTAGGAAAAGTATGTAAAGACTAAAGTATAGTCATCGTGGGAACGATAATCTGGACTCAAAGGTCCACTATATTACTTGTTACGATATCGTACATTTGCGATATAAAAAACGTCAACACATAACCTTGACTACGCAAGCTCTAAAGTCCAACCTCGACAAACCAAACTCAAATTCAAAATCGAATCCAGTCTTCAACCAATGCAAGTATGAATTGGCCAAAACCCAAGTTCAAAATCCAAAACCATTAAAACCCATATATGGGGAAGCGTGAATTGGAGAAGGGAAAAAAAAAAAAGACTCTAAATACATATGAGCATATGGTGGTTAACCTTTTGGAATAAAAATTACTTAACCAAATCTATTACGAAAATTCCATAAGGACTTCGGTGATGAAAACACGAGTAGCGTATGGCGATGGCTTGAAATGACAAAAGAAATATAGCCCATGTTTGGCCCCCATTTTGGGGTGTTCAAAATTTTTGGAATAGTGATTGATGGGAAAATGTGTGGTAGAAAAGTCATGAAAAGTTTTAGATTCGTGTGTAATATTATTTAATTTGATGAATGTGTGGTTGAAATGAAGAAAGGAAAAACTAATGTAATGTAATGGAAAAAAAAAAAAGGGAGCCAAAAGGGGGCATAAAATTTAGGGTTTAGGTTGGGGTTGATTCTAATTAGTTTTCTTCTGCCTATAAAACATTTACCGAGTCTCTGTTTGAGCCACATTTTCATTCTCATTCTTCTTCTAATCCTTTTCAACCACACATTTTTCAATAAAATAATATTTTTCATCACATCAATAATTTTTCCTTTTTTTTCAATCACATATTCATCATCACAGCACAAATAAAAATGCATTCTCTCCTAAAAAATGTGCATCAAACACATGAAAAGTCTCTTTTTTTAATATATGGGTTGTACCTTATTGGACCTAATTTGGTGCATCGTTTTGTATTTGTAATTCATTTACATTTTAAATTCTAAAAATTATACTTTAATAAAATTTATATATGAGAATTTATAATTTAATAAAAAAAATTTATAATTAAAAAAATTTGGTTCGATTCGGTTTTGTGCGGTTTTTGACAATTAAAATCTAAATCAAACCATTTAGAAATCATTTGATTCGGTTTGAGAAAAAAATCGCAAGTCCACGTGGACTGAAACCAACGGTTTCAAATCAATGACTTCGATTCGATCTGCGATTTCATGATTTTTTTGTGCAATCCTAGTTTTAGGTTTAGGGTGGGCGGGCTTGGAGTACACTTGATTTTTGAAAGATAATTCTTTGTGCTTGATTATTGAAATGTGAAGTTAAAAAAGTAGAGTTGGGTGTAATTTTTTTCTATTTTAGCAATTTGTTTTGGTGTGGCATAATTCAAGATCTTGGGCTTCGAATGGATTATGGGACTGATTGATATAACTCATTGTTTTTTCTAAAAATTGGAAAAGTCTAATTTGCCGAAGGATTAGTGAGGCTAAATATTGTAGAAATTTTATGTAATCAGAGTTTTTATGCTTTCCAATTCAAAATTAAGATTTACAAGTTTTTTATTTCAAAACTCAGATAATTGAAAATTTTAATTTTAATAATAATATTATAAATTAATTTATATATTCATACCCTAACAACCCCAAAATCATCTCCTCTTTCTTCATCTCCCTTTTCTCTCATGTCTCTCTCTACCCGATCACTCATACACGAATCGCCGCCACCACTATCGGAGACTAGTGTGTAGTACGTCGATCTATGGTGCGGCGATTGGTGCTGTGTAGCGATGCATGGTTTGCGGTGGTATTTGCGACAACAATCTGTGTGTGTTGTGGTGTGTATGGATATATGCGGTGGTGATCTGTATGATGTGTGTGTGATGATGCTAGTTGCAATGGTGGAGGTGTTGTTGCGGTGATATATACATTTTGGGTTTTTTTTTTTCCTCCAACCTACTTAATCGGAGTTTTGGGGGTGTACAATAATGGTGGTAGTGGTGCTAGTGGGTGGAGAGTGGGGTACGACGACGTTAGTTTTGAAGTTTTGGATTGGTGATAGTAGTGCTACATGTGATTGGTGGATCTGTGCTGAGGTGTAGATCGTGCCTTTACCGCCACATATGGTGACTGCAGCAGCATAAATCACGGTGGTGATGATTTTTTTTGTTGTTGGATGGGTGGTGGTGATGTTGGCTACGGTATTTGAAATGTTTTTGCTGCCAGGAGGTGGTGGTAGATCTGGCGACAGTGGTTTTGGCTGCGATGCTATTGGTGACACGGTGTGGTGGTGGTTACAAGTATTGACGATGATCACAAATGATTTGATTGATTGTGTCCAATAAATTGGTTGGTGTGTGTCAATAAAATAAATAAATTGTGATCAATAAATAATGTTTGACCTAAAAAGTTGTTAATTTGTGACCAATAATTTGATAACTTGTGACCTAAATATAATTTGTGGTAAATTAATTTGATGCTTTGTGACCATGAAATAAATTATGATTTATAAAATTTGTGATTGTGACCAATAAATAATATGCGACTATTAATTTGATAAATTTGTAACCATGAAATAATTTATAATATATAAAATTTTTAATTGTGATCGAGAATTTATTTGTAACCAATTAATTTGATAATTTGTTACCAAATTATATAAAGTTGTGACCTTATATTTAATTCATAAAATATCTTATTTTTGAAATTTTAATCATTTCATCTTTATTTTGAAATGAGTTATACTTAAACTCTTATTTATGATTTTTTTTCCCTAAATATTTTTCCTCATTGATTTAGTTAAAAATTGATTAAAACTGAAATCAAAGTTAATAATTAATTTCAACAACACATTTTATGAGATCTGTTACTTTTCAATTACATATTTCATCAATTTTTAAATTTTTTTTTTATCTAAACCAAACGAGGACATTATGTCATTGTTAACAGATTTATTTAATCCCTAATTCGTCACATTCCTCTGCCTATTATCTTTTTCTTTACTTCAATAATTTGAGTCCAGATTTCCGATGTGTCTTGTCAATCAATTTATAGAAGGCTTGTGAATTTTGTTGACTTACGAATGCCTACAAAATTGACTATCAGTCCATAGAATTTTCAGAAGCATCCAATGACCAAAATTACAACTCATTTTAATGGTCCCCAGAGAAAAACCCTTTGCTAAAGATAGTTCTTATGCACTTTAATAGACTGGAAAAATACATGGGATATTAAAAAATAAATAAAGGAATAAAGCGACAAATATTAACGAAAAAGGACAAACAAACAAGAAAAAGGAAAATAATAAAGGAAACGACACAGAAAAATAAAGTAGGTTTGTGATTTTAATTTTTGAACCTCCCATACCATACTAGAGACAAATGCTAAGTGGGATTCCTTTCGTCACCTTAAAGGCACCCCCACCATTCCCCACCTACCTTCTACCATCTTTTGACATTTTTTTAATATTTCTCTTGTATAAAATGAGAGCTTTTATTTTGTTAAGTTCCTGTTTGGTATAAATTAAAATTTTTATTATCATTCTTCTACTCATTTTTAACCACACATTTTCAATAAAATAATATTTTTTATCATTCACATCAATCACTTTTCCTTCTTTTTTAATCGCACATTCTCCATCAATTTACTATTCCAAAATATATTCTTCCAAAATAATGTGGCTCAAACACACCCTAAATTTAATTTATTACTGCAAACGTAACAGTATTTTGATGAATACTTGAAAATATGTACTGCAATACACACGAGTTTCTCTCTCGAGCATTAAATATTTTAATAAATTAAATTAATGTTTGGTGAGAATTAAAATTAGATTTTTAATATATTTTGATAAAAATTGATGAAATATGAAGTTGAAAATTTGTAAAGCCTCGATGTGATTAAAATTAATTATTTTTTTTAATTTAAATGAAAATTCTATTTTAATTACTATGAAGAGTTAAAAAAAAAATACTTCAAAAGATGGAAAAAAATAATTATTTGCAAAAGAAGACATGGGTGCACAGATGCCTCTCATCACATAAGGAGAAATAAATCCTGCCGAAATCAAGCACGTGACCTGCGCCGTGATAGATATGTAAACCAGCTGTCTGTTTGTTGACTGCTTTCAATAAACAGAAGCTAATGCGTGATTACACTGATTCACGCGTTTTGAGTCAATTAGGATACTTCCGAGTCAACTCAGGTAAAATTTAATGGTGTCGGATGTACGTCTTTCAGCAAACCCAAAATTTGTTGCATTGTGGGCCTTTTCCCTGGCGCCTCCGCCGTGCACAAGTACCCAATTCTGAGACACTCCACCATCTCACTCACTGAGTCACCACCGTGTCTCAACCTTGAGTTAAGAGCGTTCTCCCCTTTTCCATCCTTTATTAATCTCCTCACCCAGTTGACAGTCTCGTGTGAACCTTGTTTTCCTGTTAACAACTCCACTAGCACTACGCCAAAATTATAAACATCGGCCTCTGTGGAGCCACCAACTCGGTCTTGACTCAGTGCACAGTCAGCTATCCGGGGTTCAAAGTCATCCGCGAACATGATATTAGACGGAACCAAATGTCCGTGCACCACCGGCTTGGACCGTGCATGGTGCAGATAGGCGAGTCCACGCGCTATACCCACTGCAATGCGGTGGCGCGTGTGCCACTCCAATTTCTCCGGCGATGCATTATCGGACCCATTTTGAAGCTCCCACGTGTCAGTGCTCCAGTCTTCCACGTTGGGTACTCCCGTTGGAAGCTCATGCAACCAACGGTGGAGATCACCGTTGGCCATAAATTCATACAACACCAACTTTTCTTTACCTGCAGATAAAAAGCAATTTACCAAATTGATACATCATTAATGTTAAGTCACTGTCAAAAGTCATCAATCAATCAATCAAATGCCTCGTTTAATGAGTTAGGTTTAAATGTCCGAGATGAATCTAAACTCAAGTTAAATAAGTGATTATTCTTTAGCCCCGTTTGTCATCCAAATAGTTTTCACTGCATACTAATTCAATAAAATATTCTATACACAAACCAATAAAATTACTTCATTTTTCAACCACATATTGTCCAAAAAAATATATTCAAAAGTCCATTTCTTTTGGGAGACAAACACACCCTTACTAATTTTTACTTAAAACTAGATTCTTCAAAGTTAAGACAGAAATAAGTGATTATTCTTTACTAATCTTTACTTAAAACCAGATTCTTCAGAGTTAAGACAGACATACTTTCATGCTATAGTACTGGGTAAGTCCCAAGTTATCAAATCAAATCACATGCCTGGCCTCTATGCACAACAAAATTGCAGGCAGCAGTTGAAAATTAAAGTTCGATTTCTGTGACATTTTTTTCTTAAGAACTGTTATTCACGTGAACGCATTGAATTTGGGCACTGCTAAATCGGTAACTCTCATAGTCATAGATTTTTACGGTAGGCGACAGGTACGTACCAAATGTGAAACAGAAGTATAACGAGGGACCACGTACCTGCAATGCAATAGCCAGAAATAGGCAGCAAATTGGGGTGTTTCAACCCTGATAAGTCTTCAAACATGGCTACAGCTTCATCATGGTTAAGGTCCCTAGCATATTCCAGGACCTTGATTGCCACGTGGAGGTCACCTGGTAGTACGGCTCTGTAAACGGGCCCACATCTACCCTCTGCAAGAAGGGACTCTTTCCCGAAGTGTGATGTGGCTGCAATTAAGTCCTTAAATGAAAGGTTCATCAATGGCTTCTCAAACATCACCACCGGTGCTGAAGAGGGTTCTTTAATATCAGCCACCCATGAGGATCCGGATTCCGTTTCAAATGAAAATGGACCAGACTTTTCGAATCTAAATGGTACTTGAATTGGCCTTGAAATTGCCCATTTGTTTTGTCTAGCCATCTTTCTCTTCTTGTACACGCAATATGTGAAAACCACAATAGCCAAGACAAGAAATGCTGATGCAAGTGATACGGCTAAAACCAGAGTCTTGGTTTTCGATTTGGGTTTCATTTTTTTGATGAAATTTATGTTTTTGTCTGGTAATTTGTGAGGTGGGGTGGGTGAACGATGGGGCAACTCAGTATAATTCTGAGTTTTGAAATTTCCGGCATGAATAAAAGATGAATTACCAAATTTTTTTAACATTTTTGAATCCAATTCACCAGAGAAGTTATTGAACGAGACATTCAAGAACTGGAGATAAGGTGGGAAATCAGCAGGAAAATTTCCAGTCAATTTATTATTTGAAACATCAAGATCTTTCAAAAGTGAGAGACCTGAAATGGGCTTTAAATTCCCAGAAATATTACAACTAGAAATTTTAAGAGTCTCAAGATTGGTTAAGTTGGTGAACCAATTCGGTAGAACTCCTCGAAAGCGATTGTGAGAGAGATCAAGAAAAGCGAGATTACGAAAATTAGAGAGAAAAGTAAGATTCTTGAACCTATTGAAAGAAAGATTAATCTTTCGAATTGCTGAAGATTTTAAAAAACCAGGTTGGGGGGTCCCGATTGAGCCTCCTAACTGGTTCATCGACAGGTTAATTTCAACAAGAGATGGAATAGACCAAAGAGCAGAAGAAACAGAGCCAGTCAAATTATTTTTGGAGAGATCTATAGTTCGAAGATTGGACATGTTTTTTAGGAACTTCCATGAGACGCTGCCACTAAGATTTTTTGATGGGAGTTTAATTTCAAGAATTGGAGGATTCGAACAGTTGGGTTGGGAGTGATTGAACCAGTTGATGTTGAAACCAGTAACAGAGGCGAAGGCCTTGGAGAGCAGGGTTTGGTCTCTACTGTTGCATTTTGATGATTCTGTAACTGCAAAAACTGAAATTACAAGCAAAAACTTCAAAAAGATTTTCATGGTTTAAGTGCACGCTGGTTCAAAATTCCATGGCAGATGAGAGAGAAATCTTTCCGTCTGGTGTATAATACGGGAAGAAGAAAAAAGACGAAGGCACAGAACGACATATAGTGGGTTTGAGGAGTGAGGTGATATAGCAAACGTTATTACACTTTATTATTAGAGTGATGCTATGTACATAAAGATTTTTCATTATTATTATGGTTTAATAGTACAAAATGTCTTTACATTTAATATTTTTATATGAAAAATATACATACGTTTCATTTTTTCATATTTTCGTCCTTATTTTCAACGTTTCATCGCGAAAAACCATCTTAATAGAACAAAACGTTCCTATGTTTGACACTTATTGTGGAAAACGTCCTTACGTTTTAATTTTTTTTCCTTATTTCAATGTTTCATTACGAAAAATATCATTTTCACCATTTTTTTAACGAAAAATGACCAATATACATTTCTATTGAAATAAAATAACAAAGAGAAGTAAAATAAAAAATAAATTAAAATCTTATTCCTGAACTTTTTAAAAAAAGTGCAAATGAGTCCAAATAAATTATTAAACTATAAAAAATAACCATTTTCGCACAATGCCCTAATTGCAACCACCTATTCATCAGGATAATTTACATGGAGCTTTGAAGTTTTGTACCGTCCGAAATACTTGGAGTTACATAGAGATATTGGTATGGAATTGAAGATGAGGTTAATGGCTTTCCACCGGTACCATTTTCCACAAGAAGTGTCAAATGTAGGGACGTTTTGTTCTATTAAGCATGTTTTCAACAATAAAACGTTCAAATAAGGACACGTGAGGACGTTTTCCACAAGAAGCGTCAAACGTAGAGATGTTTTGTACTATTAAACCTTATTATTATCATTGTAAAGAGAGAGGAGATTGAGAAAGATAGGTATGCTATTTTCTCTAATAAACTTTTGATTTATTATAGTGAATTCTACTGTGACGAAAAATAGCATAATCTCACTTTGATACGAACCCCTATAAATTTTGCGTGTTCTTGAATATTTATTTTTCTTTATACGATTAATTGCTCTGGATAAAATAGAATTATGATTTATAAACCTCAACAAGTCTTTCTGTGTTCTCTAATTTATAGGTTGGACATGGTTCGATAATCTAATCATATAGAATCAAATAGTCTCATGTAGACTCAGTGGCAAATCCAAGAATGTTGATAAGTTAGGGTGGTCGTTGACTATTGATCGTCAATCATAATAGCGAGATTGTTGATTAATATTCAACTAAATAATATTAAAAAATTTCAATTAATATATAAATACACTAAAATATTAAAATCATGTACGTATGAAAATATAATCCAATACAACCTAAAATAATAAGGAAAAAAAAAAAAGACTAACAAATGAGTGATACAACCTCACTCAAAAAGTGTAAGCTCAGACCTGCACTATTCGAGGTCTCATATTTTCAAAGTGCCAGAAAATTGCCTCATTCTCAATTTTGATTGTAGGATTTCTCAATCCAAAATTTCATGTCGATTTAATCAAACCAAAATTGAATTACTGAAATTTCATTTGAATGGTTTTCGTCGAAAAATTCATTAGTTGACTAAAAGTCAAGTATTTGATCATGTTTTAAAATACAAAATGATAAATTATTCAATTAATACCCGTGGAATCAAATTGTTATTAAATTCCAAGGGCATGTTAAGGTGACACAAATTATGTACTCACGCGACTAAATAAATATTAGCACTATTGAAATCTGAAAGGGCTCCAAATAAATAAATAAAAAAGGAAAACACAATAATTGAATTTGAGCTCTCTCAAATTAGTTCTATTTTGTCATATCTTAGTTCCATTAAAAATCAGGTTTGAATCTTAAATTTCATTTTTTTTTTTTTTTTTTGTTTCTAGTTTCCTTCACGCGGGTATAGGGTTTCTTTGGGATTATGTAAATATTTTTTTTTCCTTTGCAAGAATCTTCCCCCTATTTTATTTTTGGAAAATACTATTTGTACATATCATTTTACATAATGGGTACCATAATTGACAAATAACGGCTCCCTATTGGGGGGCGTCTGCGGGCTATGGTTTTTGAGAGAAATTCTGTCGTTTATCTAGGGTTTTTTTCTTTAGTTCTTCATCTCTCAAAATCCTGATTTGAGATTTATGATCTGTAGCCCTTGATTTGTGATATTCTGAGTGAATATTTGTAAGAGTGTTAGGGTTCTTTTGAGTTACTATTCTCAGAGGGTTTAAGAAGATTCATGGTGATTCTTTGTACATCGATCATTGTGTCTTTAAGAGATAAGTGTTCCTATATTCTCTCTCTGTATCGGTTAAACTTTTGTAACATTTTGCAGCCATTTTGGGTATTTAGTGCAACCGAACATAATCCAATTTATTGGATACTCAACGGGGATGTAGGTATTGGAAGTGGTCGCCGAAAAAAAAAATCACTTGTGTTGATTTTGATTTCTATACCTTTGTTTTTCTATAAGATCGTTTATTGTTGTTTATCAACACTAACATCATGTGAACCTGGTCCTACAGTGGTATAAGAGCCATTATTGAGAAGCAAGATATCAGGATCTTGGAGAAACTGGTTGATCTATAATAGATCTAATTTTTTTTTTTTTTTGAATTGCTTTCAAGCAAAATTGAAAGAAAACGAGTTTTTAAACTTGTTGGGTGAGATCTTTTTAAATTTTTTGAAAAGTTTACTTTCCAAAAATGAGGATTTCTTGATTTTTTTTCCCTTGACTTACCGTACACAATAACCCCCTGAGATTAATTTGAGATAAATCAAGTATGAGTGTGTACTTGAAGGAGGAATCTTTGAAACATAGTCATGTGATCTCTATTATTGTGTTTTCTTTTGAGTGTTGTTTCGCATATTCTTTGTGTTTGCTTAAAATTTGCAAAATCTTGTTTTACTAAGTGTATTACTGTGATTTGTTAGTAGCACCAATATGTACTATTGCTGTTCTTTTTAGATATGTGAAAATTGTCTTTAATTTGTGAGTCATACTTGTTTATAATTTGACTTCTGCTAAGTTTGAAGTTAGTCAATTTGATGGAAAAGATGATTTCAATATGTGGAGTAAAAAAGTGAAGACAATTTTAATATAAATGAGATATGTTAGGTCTCTAGATGATAGTTGGCCTCCTAACTTACTTCATGCAAAGAAAACTGAACTTGAAGAAGTTGATTGGAGAATTATTTTCTTGCAAAAATTTGATAATAAATATTGGTGAAACAAAAACTGCTTCTAAATACTTCATACTAAATATGTGACAAAACCCACTCTAAATAAATATTTCCTATTGAAACAATTATTTTCTTTCAAAATAGATTCCCCAGTTGATTTGGATGAAAATTTAAACAAATTTACAAAACTTACCCTAGACTTAACCTACTATAATGAAAAACTTTCAAAAGATTAGATATATGTAATTTTTTAAAACTCCAGTAGTGACAAACATAAAGATATCGAGGTTGCTCTAAAATATGGTAAATAACTACTTACCACTGATATTTTAATTAACTCCCTAAGAAAATAAGGCTCTAGAGATGAAAGATGTTTCTAGTAATAGTCAAAATGGAGATAATTTGTTAGTAAAAGGAAAAGCGTTTGATAAATCAAATTATTACTCTAAGTCTTTTATTGAAATAAAAACAAGTCGAGTGATGAGAATAAGTTCAAAAATAAGGCTAAAGGTAAGAAGTGTTATTACTATGAGAAGTTAGGTCATTTTGCTAAAAACTGCTTTAAAAAGAAAAATGATTCTAAAGAAAAGAGGTTTGATGATGTGAGTAATGCTTCAGTGTATAATAAAGCGAAGCCTGAAATTGGTATAGTCCTTATTAATGTGGAAAAGCAACTGAGTGATGAATGGATACTAGACTCAGGTTGTTCCTTCCATATGTGTCCAAATAAAAAATGTTTTCTTGACTTTGAAAAAATAGTTGGAGGGCAAGTTATAATGAGAAATAATATTACTTGTAAAGTTAAAGAGATATGTACCATAAAATTGTTATTGATTAATGCAAATGTTTTATTCTTGAAAGGAACAATATATGTTCCTCAATTGAAGAGGAATCTGATGTCCCTAGGTATGTTAGATGACATGGAGTTTAGCATAAATTTAGGTCAAAAGAGTTTGAATTCTTTACAATTAAAAGGAGTTTTTTTGGAAAAGTAAATCTTGATGATTTTGGTTCTTGTGAACAATGTGTTATAGGAATACAAGTTAAATTACATTTTAAAATTGGAATTCATAAATTCAAACAAATATTGGAATACTTACATGATGATTTATAGGATCCTGTTACTGTGTGTACCTTATTTGGTTTCAAATATTATTTAGTGATTATTGATGATTTTTCAAGGAAAATTTGAGGTTTCTTATTAAAAAACAAAGATGAAACTTTTTTTTTTTTTTTAAAGTCTGGAAAACTCAAGTTGAAAATGAAACTTATCTAAAATAAATGTCTTAAGGACTGCCAATGGTTTTGAATTTTGCAATTATGAATTTAATAACTTTTGTAAAGAACATGGTATCTTGAGGTATAAAATTGTCACTTATACTTTTCAATAAAATGGAATAGCTGAAAAAATGAATATGGCCTTATTAAATAAAGTTAGATGTATGTTTTTAAATTATGGTTTGCCTAAATTGTTTTGGGATAGAATTGTTAAAACTGCTGCATATTTTGTTAATAGAAATCCCACTAGAGTATGTTATGAATAGAAGTCCTACTAAAGATTTAAATTTTGATGTACTAGAATCTATTTGGTTTAATAATTCTGTGAATTATTCTAATCTGAACGTATTTGGTTGTGTTGCATATGCTCAGACCTTCTACTAGATTTGACAGTGATGATTTTGTTTCCTTATTTACTTATAAAGAACAGTTTGAAAATCAGCCGAACTTCTATGATGATATCATTAAGTGCAAAGAAAGTAAAAATTAGATAGTTGTCATGGAAGATGAAATGTCTTCACTTTTTAAAAACAAAATCCGGGAACTTGTTAACAGGCCTGAAGGGCAAAAATTGATTGACTGTGAGTGAATCTATAGACTAAAACAAGGTGAAGGAGATAGTAAAAATGCTAGATATAAAGCTAGTCTTATCGCAAAAGATTTTACTCAAAAGAAGGTGTTGATTGAACTGAAATATTTTCTCTTGTTGTGAAATATATTATTAGTAGATGTTTACTTGCTCTTGTTCAATTTAAATGGGAACTTGATCAATTAAATGTTAAAACTGCTTTCTTGTATGATGAGTTAGATGAAATAATTTACATGAGACAACCCGTTAAAAAGGAAATCCTGAAAATAGAGTTTGTTTATTAAATGGATCCTTATATGATTTAAAACAAGCACTTAAGCAATGATACAAAAGGTTTGATATTTTTGTTCTAAAACTTGGTTTCAAAAGGAGTCAATATGACATGAGCTTATATTGTAAAGGTAACAGAGCTAAAAATTATTTGTATCTAGTCCGTTATGTGAATAATATGCTGCTTGCTAACTGTGATAAATCTGAGATTGATAATATTAAATTCAAATTCAAATCTGAATTTGATATGAAGGATTTTGATTATGTTGAAAAGATACCAGTCATGTATATTTGGAGAAATAAAGAAAGAGACTTGCTATTCTTGAATCAACATGATTACGTGGTTAAAATTTTTAAAAAATTTAACATGTATGATTGCAAACCTGTAACATTAACTCTTGTTGATCATTTTAAGTTAACTTATGAATGCTGTCCTAAATCTGAAAATGAATATGCTAGAATATCTAAAGTTCCTTATGCAAATGCTATTGGTTCTATTATATATTTGATGATTTGTACATGACCTAATCGTGCATTTAGTATTAGTATATTAAGTAGATTTATGAGTAACTCTGGGGAAGAATACTGGAATACTTTAACATGGTTATTAAGATATCTTAAAGGCACACCTAATTTAGGTTTAATGTTTAATTCAAGTAAAGATTATACAAATTTGAATGGATATATAGATTCTGATTTTACTGGAGATAGAGATAATATGAGATCAACTTTATCTTATTTTTATATGTGGAACTGTTGTGAGCTGGAAATCACAACTTCAAAAAGTTGGTGCTCTATCTTCTAAGAAAGCAGAATATATTGTTGCTACTGATGCTCTAAAAGAGGGAGTGTGGTTAAGTGGTTTATTATCTGAACTTTAATAGACAATTTTCATATAAAATAGAGTCAAACGTGAACAAAAAGATCCAAAAATTAAGAAAAAAATCAAGTGAAAAATTATACCAATCAAATATACTTATTTAACAATTCCCTGGAAAACAAGTTCTATGCAATATTTTCCCTGAAATTCATTTTCTTTCTACCCATTTTCCACCCTACCAATCAAACGGACCCTTATAGTCCCAAATTATGGTGGTAAGGTGGAGAATGTTGAATTCGAACCCTGGTCCGAATATTGGTGCTTCCAGAATTTGTGTTGAATTTGTGTTTGTGATAAATGTGACTTTATTAATGAAGCGGTTTAAAATGGATTGAGACATGTGGCTTGATCTTCGTTGTTGATGTTTGGATTCTGGATGGCTCTATTATTCTTTGTTTGTGCTGTTTCGCTTGGCACTTTTGAGGGTTTCCATTTTTCTGGCTGCGTGTTATGGTTTTTGAAAGAAACTCTCTCGTATGTCTAGGGTTTCTTCTTCTATTCTTCATCTCTCAAAAACCTGATTTGAGATTTATGATGTGTAATCTTTAACCCTTGATTTGAAATACTTTGAGTGAATATTTGTAAGAGCGTTAGGGTTCTTTGAGTTACTATTTTCAGAGGATTTGAGAAGATTTTTGGTGATTCTTTGTAGATTGATCGTTGTGTCTTTGAAAGATAAGTGTTCATTTATTCTCTTTTTGCATTGGTTAAATATTTGTAACCTTTTGTTGCCATTTTGGACTATTTAGTGCAATCGAGTATAATCCAATTTATTGGATGCTCAACGGGGGATGTATGTATTGGAAGTAGTCGTTGAACCTTCGTAGCCGAGGCATAAAGAAATTGTTTGTTTCGATTTTAATTTCTGCACTTTTATTTTTCTATTTAATCGTTTATTGTTGCTTGTCAACACTAATATGATGTGAACCTGGTCCTACACTACACCAACTTGCATAGGAAAGTGGAGAATATTATGGTAATGATAGGTTAATTCATCATTCATGAATTAATTAGTAAAGTTAGAAACATAAGCTAAGTTCAGCAGACTGGTTTTGAAATAATTGATTATCAAATCATTATCAATATAACTTCTATGAAGGTGATTATTTTGTTTTATTTTAGCGACTTAGTCAAAAAAGTGACGTGCATTATCATGATAATTAAGGTTATGGATGATGTGGACATGCTTGGCCAAGAAATCACGATATCGTGTTCAAATTAATTTTTTTCGTACTAATTATATATATATATATATATATATTTGTGTTTTGGAACTACTTTGAAATATTAAGTTTTTTCATCGAGAAAATAATTTAGCTGAAATTACGGTGTTTACTTAAACTTGTCATTCAAGTTGAGGGGTCCATTCTCTCTAGGATATACGCGTTATTTAGTTACCAACCATAGTGTCGTCTATATCTCAAACTCTTTAGATTGGAACTCAAATTGGAATTATTTTTTAATTTTTGGCTTTTTATGCGGTCAAGGTCCAGTGGATTTGGAGGCTAGCAGACGACTTGCTCCACAATTTGAATCTTCATTAGATCATCTTATCCGCAGCCTCGAGTGATTATCGGTTTAATCCTCCTTTAATGACAATTAATAATTAATCATATTTGAATCAATTTGTAGAGTTAGATGTCTAAAAAGCTACACCTAATCACACGCAAACCCAAATAAAATATACAAAAAGGAATGACACCTAATTTGGATGGTAAGTACGGTAGTTTAAAATTGGCTTGATCAAATCTTTTAATTTTTATTTTGAGTTTTCAATAATTGCATATTTTTACAATTTACCTTTTGAATGGTAAAAGACAAAAATATCCTTAAGTAAACAATACACTTACAAAGTATTATTTTATCTGTATGACAATACTCTTTTAGTTAACAAGTAAAAATCAAATACTTCCTACTTAAAATTTTAAAATCAGCTAACTTCTTTTATCTATTTATTTCAGTACAAATAAAAATTATTTCATTTTTCATTTGCTTCAACTTCAAAATCTAAGAAATTGATCAAAGCTTAACAAGATATTTTTTTTTTTAATTTCAAATTGGTAAGTATATTTATGTAGGTTTAATTTCATTTTTGTTAAATTAGTATACATTTTTAAACAATAAATTTCATTTCAACATAAATTAACATGTAAATAATTTTTTTTAACAGATCTATAATTATTTAAGCAAGAACAAGAAACTAAATTCATCTTCATGTATATATCATGATCATAACAGTCGGTCGTAACGTAACAGCCAGCCGTTGAGTCTTTTTTTTTTTAAAATCCCGTTATTTAGTGATTGGGTCGATTTTCCAACTATTTTTTATAATTAAAAATTATATTTCGTCATGCAAATATTGTAGTAATACTAGTTTGTTACTTTGTTGATTTCAAATTGAATGAAAAAGATTGATGTGTATGAAAATGAATGAGTGATATACGTGGTGGTATTTCAATTTCCATAACATCGAGCATAACATATGCGGAAATGTAAGATGATTTACAAAACAAGCTGAAAGTCGATCTCTCTCAATACGATATGGAATTGAAATTTCAATTCAACGAGCATTCATCTATTTCGATTTCACCTATGAAGGTTGCTTCTGATACTGAAGTGAATTATCTATTTGAATTGAACAAGATGTGCACGACTCTTCTTTGCATGACTTTAATGATGAAGAATGTCGTTGAAGGTGAAGACGAAGATTCAGATGGAGGGTATCACTATGCCAATGATTTTTGGAATACAGTGGAGATAACTCATGAGGATGATGTGGTTATTCACGTTACAGTTGTTCCTCATCGTGATCTCGGTGTTACACACAGAATTTCGTCGGTAGTTTACGACAACAAGAATGATAATGAATCTACATTATGAGTGGGGCCGGAGCATAGGGGTTGGATTGAGTGGACCATCATCTAATTTTTTATATGTGGTTCCTGATGATGAGGACTTCTATGTCGAGCAACTGTTTGAAACAAAGAAAGATTTGCAAGAATCTGCCATTAAATTGTACTGAAATACAAATTTGAGCTCAAAGTGAAGAAATAAAAAAAAAACCATTCTTAACGATTGTTTGCATCGAAGATAGTTGTTACTAGCGTTTACAAGCAATGAAGATAAACACGAATGAATTATTTATAGTTCGAAAATATACACACGAACATACTTGTGAAGTGGGAATTCGTCGAAATGATCACCGTCAAGCCCAAGCATGGTTTATTAGTTAACAAATAATGCAATCAGGACCTACGAATGATCTACAGACCTTCAGACATCATTAACGATATCCATCGAGAGTACAAAGTGACATGAGCTACCAGAAGGCCTAAAAGGCCAAAGAATGCGTGTTGAAGGATTTAATGGGCCCGGTCAAGGAGAGCTATGCTAAATTGGCCAGGTATTACCATACATGGGTACAACTAATTCTGGCTCGACATTTTTTATTGAGACGAAGGGCGATAATTGTTTTAAGTTTTTCTTCATAGCTCTTGGACAATGTATTCTGGGATTTTGAAATACGATGCAACCCATAATTTTAGTCGATGTTACAACTCTGAAAGCTAGATATGAAGGCAAGTTAATTATTGCGACGATCCAAATTTATCCTTTTGCATTCGGCATAGTTGATAGCTAGAATGATCTGTCAATGCATTAGTTCTTCACAAAGTTAAGGTAAGTAATCGAGGAAGTTGAGGACCTTATCTTTGTAACTAATTGAATACCATCTATCATAAATATGGATGGCAACGGGGTAGAAACGAGGCAGGGTCAAGGAAAACCTCTCTCGCCCCGCCAAGAAATTTCTTATGCCTTACTCATTTAAGGCGGGGTGAGACGAGGCCCTTGTCCTGTTTAATTTTTTTATAATTTATTTTTATTGCCCTCATTCATTATATTTAGACAAATAATTTTATTTTTCTTTTTCTACTATAACCACTGAAAATTTTCATTGAAAGTGTTGAATTCTAAAAAAAATACCCGTCCCTGCCCCAGGGCAAAATCCCCCGCCCCGAATACCCGATTAAGCGTGTTATCCTCGCCCGTGGGTATCAAGTTTGTCGGGTTTTTTTGGCCATCTCTAATAATAAATGGTATAGTTGAAGTTTTTCCCGAGGCACATCATGAGTATTGCATATACCATATACTAGGCAACTTGAAAACTAAGTATCGGGGCAAATGAATCGTTTCATTGTTAAGGAGAGCAGTCGAAACTTATAGTGTTGAAGAGTGTAATAAATTCGTGGCAAAAATAGAAAGTAAATCATTCTCTGCATGAGAGTATCTAACAAAAATGGGAATTCAATATTGGGCATGATCACATTTTTCAGAACTTTGATACAATATGATGACGTCAAACAATGTGGAGTCTCTCGATACATTATTCAAGAAGGATCGAGAGTTACCAATCCTCGCAATGATTGAAAACATTCGTAACAAGCTGCAAATAGTAGTTTCATGACCGATGTGCGGAATCACAGAGTTGTGTGAGTGCACTAGCCCCAGCTCACAAAGATAAACTCTTCAAAACTGAAGAGGTTGTGAGAAAGTTGACCGTGGAACCACTGGATAAGTTGCACTGCCACGTGAAATGTGCATGTAATATGACATATATGGTGGACTTGACTGATAATACTTACACTTGTAGTTGATTTTAGTTGGAGAGTTTTTCATGTGAGCATGCAGTTGCGATGGCTATATATAGAGGCTCTGTAGTGAGAACCTTATGCTCTCCTTATTACACTGCTGATTATCTAAGAACAACATATGTTGAGACTATATTTTCTCTACTGAATGAAGTCGAGTGGGAAGTTTTCGATTATATTCTCTCACTTAATAGTTTGTTGCCACCCAAAATTGAACCGTGTGGTCCGGACGTTAACGTACGTCTAGAATACTATCTACCGGAAAGTTTTCTCGACCACGTAGGTGCAGCACGTATAGATGTATGTATAATGGTATCGCTAATAATTGAACAATATTTAAATTTTTTTACAATATTTATTATTATTTCACAAATAAATAAATACACGGACTTGATGGACTGTTGTTACGGGCTCTCTGAGGCCCTCCACTTCGTCCGCCACGTGTTAAAAGAACCGTTCTGGTGTTGCTACATGGCCGACGAGCTGAATCAATTTGGACGAATTGATTCCATGACTCCGAACTGAAACACTATCGCCCTACTTCGTAGAAGAACCAAACTCATTCGCCATTCACGACAAATGCAAAGGCCCCGCACTCCGCATCCATTACGTTTCACAACCTACCTCGCCACACCACTACCAAGATCTTTTGAGGAGACCTTTCCGAAGTCTCCTTGACTGATTGATGGGACGCCAAACGTGTGGCAGGCTACAAACAGTCAACTCAGTTGGTGTGTCAAAAATCATTTAATACCCGTCAACTTATGGATTGATAGATTGACGCCTATGAAAGTTTGACCCTTCCAGGATTCGAAACCACGTGTCCCCCAATCCAACGGTTCTCCTCTTCATTTCCTTAGTATAAATTCCCCGCGCTATAGTGAGTAGGGGGTTCCCATTCTAATATTTGCATTCTAGTCTTTGATCCTAAAAAGCCTCTCTCTATATTTTCACACATTCTCAACCACGTCCCGATGACTACTTTACCGTTGGGCACCAATTTTCAATTGACTGAAATACTGACTTGATCGTCGAAGTACTCGCGGCCGCTTCCACCCCCGTCGAAAAAGGCCATGAGTGATTAACGACGTGCTACCGTGCGCAAAGATGAACATTCTTGAAGACTTATTCTGTTGGTCACATATTGAAACCATTTTTTGGGGTGAACACAAGACATGCGCTTTTATTAATTTGCCTCTAGAGGTATAATCTCATTTCCTATAAGAAGCATCTTTCTTTCTTCGTTCTTGCGGATTGACAGTGTTTGAGATGATACATTGAACTAATGAAACTATTTTTATTTTAAACAAAAAAAAAAAAAAAAACCTCGACTTAGGATAAATTTGAAATTAAAACACAAGTTTCTACAAATTCCGAAGTTATCTATGAAGCATAAATTGACAACTAGTACATAAGAAATTAAATGATAAAATAAACGAAAACGCAATTAACAAAATTAACTATTTAGATAATTAGATTAACCAGTTAAAAATAATCCCAAAGAGAATGAGCAGTGAATCGGTACTCAATATTGACAGATTTTAAAGTCTACACAAGTGAACCTGAATACTAAACTTATAAAAATCAAATCACAAAAACTACAATTATATTCACTCCATCACTTCATAAATGACACTTGCAAAATTTGAAGAATTTGATGATGTTTAGCATGAGACTACAAGTATGTACAAATTGTCCAATGCATATTTGGGTGTTTATTTAATGATTGTTAAATGCGTGATTTTATACAAGTAGCATAATTGCATGATTTATGTAAAAAATTGACTTATACTTTTGAAATATGTGCCACGTAAGCCATATTATTGGATATGTCATCAAATCCTTCCAATTTTGTAAGCGTCATTTACGTAGTGATGAATGAAGCACCAAATTTCAAAGTTAAGTGACTAACGTGGACAGTTTTTAAGTTCAGTGAAGCTGTGGGAACTTTAAGAAAAGTTCAGTGACCATTTATGGAATTAACATGTGGAAAATTACAATTATAAAATCATGGTTTTTATATAGAATGTTTGGCTCAAATTGAAATCACAAAATCGAATTTGTAGAATACAAAAGAAAACGTGAGTTGTAACTTTTTAGGAGAGACGAGAAGATTAATTTATCCCGATGTGAAATAAAGAAAGGGATTACAAATGAAAGCAATGATGAGAATTTGGAATGTCGTGGTTTTTCAGGATAGGATGGCATTGGAATTTTTATTTTGCTATTTACAAATGTAATGGTAATGACGAAATTTTAAAATTTCATTAAACAAAACTCTTCTAGTTGGATGAAATACTTTTAAACAAATTAGTCGATCGAATCCAAAATCAGTTTTTTTTTTTTTTTTTTTTTTTTTTTGTGACTTTTCAAAAGGACGTGTAAAACATGGTCACAATTCAATTTGGGGCTTATGAAAAAGTAGAATTTGTTCTATAGATGTTTTCTACTGCTGATCTTATTCTCGCTCTTTATGGATCCTCTGAACATAAAATTTTTATGAGCTCTAGCTTATTAGCAAGAAGACAAAAAAGTTAGCTAAAAATATTTTTTTTTCTCTTTCTTGAACTTAGTCATGTTTGTAATCATTGTAACTGAATAACCCTACACTCTTCATGCGGTTGAGCAAGCTGACAAATTTAGGCTCCAAATCTATCCTTCCCGTTTGAAGGTTGTTTCATTATCTATTACAATCTAAATATGGTAACTAGAATAATTACAATAATTTACAATCAATTATATATAGATATTTATGGTAGGTGCAATCTCCATAATCGTTGTCCTCGATCTCATTGACATCTCCCCTCAAATTGATGCTGGACGATCAAGAAGCATCAATTTGCTGACAAGAAACTGATGACGCGGCCGGGTCATCGCCTTAGTAAATATATCAGCTACCTGAAGATCAGTAGTGACGTGCGGAAGAGAAATAATTCGACCATCATAAGCCTCACGAATGGAGTGACAATCCACTTCAATGTGCTTAGTGCGCTCGTGAAATACAGGATTAGCCGCAATCTGAATGGCACTTGTGTTATCAGCAAATAGTGGAGTAGTCCCAAGTTGAGGACAACCAAGCTCCGCTAAAAGCCCTCGGAGCCAAACGATCTCAGAACAAGCAGAAGACATAGCACGATACTCAGATTCAGTGGAAGATTTAGAGACACGATCATGTTTCTTGCTGCGCCAGGATATTAGTGCACCGCTAAGAAACATGCACCAACCCGTGATTGAGCGACGAGTGTCCGCACATCCATCCCAATCCGCATCACTATATCCGATCAAATCAAGAGAAGAATTGGCAGGAAAGAAAAGACCCCTATTAGATGTACCCAGCAAGTATCGTATAATACGACGAACTGCAGTCATATGAAGATGTCGTGGAGCATGCATAAACTGACAGACCTGTTGGACAGCAAATGAGATATCAAGTCGAGTAATAGTGAGATAATTCAAACTACCTACTAATTGACAATACAGAGAAGGATCAGGAAGGAGATCCCCTTCCTCCTGACGGTACTTCACATTCACTTCTAAAGGAGTATCAACTGAGCAACCATCACAAAGTCCAGCCAAAGTAATCAACTCCCCCAAATACTTGTGCTGATGTAGGTAAGTCCCGCAGGGCTGGAAAGTAGCTCAAGACCTAAGAAATATTGCAAGGGGCCCAAATCCTTCATATGGAAAGAATCTTTCAATTGAGTTTGAAGATGAGAGATCATGCCAGAATCCGTACCAGTAATAACAATATCATCAACATAGACCAAAAGAAACACAGTGCCCGCGTCTGTGGTTGAGATGAAGAGAGACGAGTCATATTTACTCTGAGTAAAGGAGTAACCCAAGAGAGTAGAACGAAACTTATCAAACCAAGCACGAGGAGCTTGTTTCAGCCCATAAAGTGAACGTTTTAGTTTACACACATCAGAAGAGGGTAACAAAAAGAGTCCTGCAGGAGGGGTCATATAAATATCTTCCTTAAGGTCACCATGTAAGAATGCATTCTTGACATCCATTTGACGCAAAGGCCAACCCCTGGCTGTAGCTATGGCCACAATAGTTCAAACCGTCGTCATTTTAGCAACAGGAGCAAAAGTCTCCTCATAATCTACCCCATATTCTTGACGATTCCCAAGAGCCACCAACCGAGCTTTATACTGTTCTAGTGTTCCATCAGATCGAAGCTTAACAGAGTAGACCCATTTGCACCCAATAGGTTTCACACCAGGAGGGCAGGAAACAATATCCCATGTGTGATTCTCTTGAAGAGCTTGAAGTTCCTCTTGCATGGTTTTCTCCCAACAGGGTTGAGCAGCAGCCTGAGAATAAGAGGTAGGAACGGGAAAATGAGAGAGAGTTACAGAGAAGCCATACCGATCAGGAGGATGAGGAACGCGAGTGGATCGCCGAAGAATAGGAGAATTCGAAATGGCATCGGGATCGGGATCAGGATCAGGAACGAAAAGGGGCTGTTGGTCTGGGGGCCTTTGTCTCTGATATACCACACCCGGTTTAAAACGTTCCAGAGGACCAGAGTCATTCACAAATCGAACAAGCGGAACCAAATCACGAGAAGAAACATGTTCTTGGAAGTAATACTGATTTTCAAAAAAAAAATCACATTGCGAGAGGTACGAAAACGATTAGCAACACCATCATAACAAATGAAACCTTTCTGAGCAATGCTGTAACCCAAGAAAGCACACTGCGCAGATTGAGCACCAAGCTTATAACGTTCATGAGGAGGGAGATGAACAAAACAAACACAACCAAAAGTATGTAACATGTCATAGCTAGGATGTGTACCGTACAAGCGAAAATAAGGAGAGTCAAAATTCAAATGCTGAGCAGGAAGTCGATTAATCAAATATACTGCTGTGGAAAGTGCTTCGACCCAAAACTTGGGTGGAACCGAAGACTCTAAGAGCAAAACTCTAACAACATCCAATAGGTGACGATTCTTCCGTTCTGCCACTCCATTCTGTTGAGGGGTATAAGGACAAGAGCGTTGAGAGAGAATATCCTTTTGTTGTAGGAATGATTGACACTGATGAGACATATATTCCCCGCCATTGTCAGTCCTCAATATTCGAATACTGGAGGAGAATTGTGTCTCAACATAAGCGATAAAAGTTTGAAGAATGCTACTGACTTCACTTTTAGACCGCATAAAATATATCTAAGTATAACGACTGAAATCATCAATAAATGTCACAAAGTACTTGTAATGAGCATGTGAAGTTACAGGTGCCACTCCCCAAATATCACTATGAATAATCTCAAAACATTTATGAGCACGACTACCATGTGAAGGAAATGGAAGAGTCTTACTTTTACCAAACTTACAAGTATCACAATCGAAAGACAAATTTGAAAACTGAAATTGCTCTTTATTACCCAAAAAACCACATTTCAACAAATGAGATAAAATTAAACCATTGGGATGACCCAAACGTTTATGCCAAACTTCATGTTTAAATCTATCACTAAGACAAGCCAAAGACATAGCAGGAGGAATAGTAAACTGTAGTGGAAACAATCGTCCGACCTTATGCCCCTTCGCGATCACTGTTCCCGATCCCCGATCCTGCACAAGACAACTAGAACGAGAGAAACACACATCACAGTTATTATCAACCAATTAACCAACCGAAATCAAGTTTGTAGATAAGCCCGGAGATACAAAAACATTGTTGTGTACCAGTGTATCGTCGAATATGATGTAAAGAATCAGAACTACCTGTCATGTGGTTTGATGCCCAGGAGTCAACAAACCAAGGAGAAGTGATATTTTGACTCTTACCTTGCAAGCCTAAGGCAGAGAAGGCAGACACAATCATCTGCTGGACCATTTCTGGAGTAAGAATTGGTTGATGAGTATTAGCCGTAGGATTAGGATCTTGTGCAACTGCTTGAAATACCTGAGTACGTCGGTGTGGAGGTCGTGTGGGACAATCTTTGATGAAATGTCCTGGTTGTTTACAATAATTGCAGATTTTCTGAGGACAGTTACGTGCAATATGCCCATATCCTTTGCAGCCAAAACACTGTAGTTTACCCATTCCCCGTCCTTGAGCAGCATAAGCAACGGTGGCCACGGTAGAAGAAGAAGAAAAATCAGCTCCAATAGTAGTTTGGGTTGCCAATCGTTGTTCCTCACGCAAAAGTTCACCCAGGCACACATCCAAAGAAGGAACCGGATCACGGTTCAATAAGCCAGCCCTAACCACTTCAAATTCGGGTCGTAATTTCATAAGAAACTGATCCCTCTTGCTAACCTCCTGAACATCTTGTAATGCAGATAAGGCCGCAGTAGGGACCTTAGCATGAATTATACCAGAGTACTCGCTCCACAAGTTCAAGAAACTAGAATAGTACTGCTCAATTGTAAGATTACCTTGGGTGTAGTTAGCAATTTCTAACTCCAACTGAAATCGTCGTGCATTATTGTCTTGGTAATAAATCCGCTTCAAGTAATCCCACATCTCCTTAGCAGTAGTAAAAGAGCGTAAATTGTTTACCATATGAGCCTCCATTGATCCCAAAATCCAAGAGATAATACGAGCATCCCGTGTTTCCCATACTCCGAAATCCTTGCATCTTCAGGGGCGTTAGATGATCCATCAATATGACTCCAGAGCTCTTTCCCTTTTAAAATCATTTTGAATTGAAATTCCCATATAGAATAATTTTTACCAGTGAACTTAACACAAAAAGCATCGACCAACATATTTGCGTAAGATATATCAACCCAAACGAGACAAATCCACCAAATTGCAGCCCAATCCACACAAAATAATTTTCAGATCCAAATCAATATGTTATCCCAAATTAATTTGCCTTTAAAATCAGCCCAAACTTAATTTCAGGCCTGTTTCTTAAACCAGCCCAACATCAATTGACACAACCCACTCCTCAAACACAACCCAACACAGGTGGCCCAAACCCAATTGATAAAACCCAACACTGTCGGCCCAAACTCCTTCAACCAGGCAACAGAAGCTCCAACAAAACTCACGATACCGGCGACGGGAACTCCAGAAACACGCACGCACGAAGTCGACCAGCCACGAATGCTCGAAAATTACTTCGAGCCCACACTATGAACACAGGAATCACGTTGATTCCACGCTGAAGACGCCCGATCGGAACCGGCGACACTGACCCAGGAGATTTACGCAGTCGATTGGCTACAAGTTGCTCAAAATCACTTCGAGCCCTACCCACAGGACGTCGGAATCGTGTCGATTTCGGACTGCAACCTAATTCACCGATTCTTCTAAAGGTATGGCTCTGATACCATAACAAATTTAGGCTCCAAATCTATCCTTCCCGTTTGAGGGTTCTTTCATTAAATAGATATTGTTTACAATCTAAATATGGTAACTAGAATAATTACAATAATTTACAATCAATTATATATAGATATTTATGGTAGGTGCAATCTCCATAATCGTTGTCATCGATCTCATTGACACAAGCTAAACTAGGGCTAAATAACGAAACTGTCAAATCGTAAAATCGAATTTAGATTGATTTTTGAAACCATTGGTTTGGATCCACGTGGACCAATCAACATTTTAGTTTTGAACGTGTTTTATGTAACGTAAATATATCACAAGTGTACGGTATCAAGTTTTGTAATATAATAATGAAGTTAGAGTGTCAAACCCATATGAATTGATATTTAATTTCTACCCAATACTATTATTGTGTAGCTCTTATTTTATCAGGATGAATGACATTTGGAATCAATAGTTTTAACTAACTTAACGTGATGAATGTGGTGACGACTTCAACAAAGAAACACAAGTTAGTAGAATAATCAAGATGAGAAAGCCTAAAATTATGATTTCACCTAACTATCAAATATGATTCTCAATTATATAATCATTTCTAATCAATTTTTTTTTTTTTTATAATTTATAAGCAATAACCCTAATTTAATTCTAATCCATCTCTCGAGTGCCGAATAAAAATTATCCCTATATATATCTCAGTTCGAATATCTTTATTCCGAATTAAAATCTAGAAATTATCGAGTTTGTGATTCTTAAGTGGAACATGATTCAAAGATTCTATACTTTCTCTCGAAACCCATAAAATCTAGGACGTGTTATTCTAAACTCGCGTCCAAAATTTCCTCTCTCGAGTGCCGAAATTTAAAAAATAAATTCGTTCAGTTATTGTCCAAGTAATTGAAAGATTAAAATCAATAACACACATATAAATGATTGAAAAATCTCACAGAAATAACTAAAATAAAATCAAACCATACTCTCAAGTTTTGGTTACATCAAATCCTGAATTAGAAGTTTAGTTTATAATGAATGAAAGAGAAACTATCAAATTTATAATAAAAAAACATATAGAGAATAAAAGAAAGAAAAAACTAATTTTAGAGTTGAATACGTCTTCTCTCCTTGATATTCTTCTTGATCTCTTGATTGATTTCTTGCTCTCGCTTCGATAAATTGTAGTTGAAAAGTGACTTTTAGGGTTGTATTTATATTATCATAAAATTGTAGAAGAGTTTGTATTGGATTGAGATTTAAAAAGAGACCAAAATATTCAAAACCCTTTTTCACCCTCGGCGGCACCCGACGCCACAAGTGTGGCGCTGCTGCGCCGCGATACTGTTGATATTAAGCAATATTGGCATTGCGGCGCCCACTTTTGGGTAAAAATTTAGCATAGTGCATCTTTCAGTATTTTTTTCATAATTTTTTTCTTCCGACATCCAATTGAGGTGATTCAAAGCGTGATGAAAAAATAACTTAAAGGGCTACAACTTCAAATAACTTTCTTAATTCGAACATTTACCATGTCAGAAATGGATCTCAATCTCTAGTTAAAAATCTAGAATATACTTGTGCGGTTGAGAATTGATTTGTGAAAATATTTTGATTATATTTCATTCATTTTTGACTTCTGATTGCATCCAGATGAAACCTGACAATTTTCAATTATCGTTTTGTGGTTCGAATCAACTATTGAGAAGTTGTTGAGTCCTCAAAATTTGGATGTTTTTTTTTATTAACTTATTTCTTTCAATTTTCCCCAATCATCAAGTTTCACCAAATCGACATCAACTTTTCCTTGATTCATACCAACATCACTCTTTTCTCTAAGTCTTACAACATTTACACTAATTCACGTAACTTATAAAACAATATTAAAATACACATTAAAACGTCCTAAAAACTCTTAAAAAACAATTAAGTTTGGAGTGGTTTGGTTTAAAAAAGCAATAAAACAATGAGTTAACAACACTCATTTCAAGTCAATCGCTTTGAATTGGTTTGGTTTAAATTTCAATCTTTGTAAACCGTTTCAAATCGTCAAATCATTTACAAAAGAAATCTAAAAATAAACCCATCCCAATTAAGAAAAAAAAACACATCTATATGATACATAACCCAGTTAAATTCAATACATAAATAGACAATTATTCATCCTAATTAATTACTGAAATCGAATACAAATACACATCAACCATTACAATTGTGAATGCAAATCCTCAAACTACGTGAAGTATTAAACAACCACAGTTGAACCATATTCATCGACCGTCCATTACAATTGATTAGACAATTAAATCTAAATTTTAATTCAAACTCACATATTTATTTTTCTTCTACTAATAATATTCTTGAATTTCATCTAAATTTTTATTTTTATTTTTGGTAATTACTTGCTATATTTTATTGATGTTGAGCTGTTATGTTCTAATTTGTGTTAGGCTCTTTTAAATTTGTAGCGAAAGATATTTTTTGTTTATTTGCGTCTCAACTTCCTAATCAAGCCACTCAATTAATTATTTATATTTTAACTTAGTTTTTAGATTTTGATTTTAATTTTTAGAATCTAGCAATTGGTTTGATGGATTACTTAAATGGTCATTTTGAGGATTCGACCAATAAACATTTTGACATATTACTTTGGGGAAAATTGAATGCAAATAAATAAAATATCGTCCCCCTAAATTACTAAAAATATGTTAGCTATTCAAATATTCACAATTATTTTTGAGCCTGCATTCCCTACTAGTGATCGGATTATTAATTCCTCGAGGAGTTCGTTTAGTGCAAATATGTTGTTGCATTATAAATTTATAATTATTAAAATTATAGAACTTTGATTTGTAAATATTTTAAGTGGTTTGAAAAATTATCACAAATCGTACAAATCAAATCGTGTCCACCCCTAAGCTAACGGTGTTTACTTTGCAACATATCCACTAACCAAACAACAAATCCAACATGTTCTACAAAATTAACAATTTCATTCGTATTCGATATTGATTGTAAGGTGTGAAGTCTCTATTGTCCACAATTTAAATTTTCTTATGAAAATAAATGATAAATAAAGGTCTAATATCACTCAATAAGAACTAATACAAAGTCCAATAACCTTACGAAGTTTTTGTGAACTACTTTTCAAGAACTTTGACATTATAAAAAAAGATTGTCTACCAAAGAAGTTAGATTTGCAAGATCGCTACACACAATTTTTTTCCCCTCAAATAAGATGGATCGTCGCACTAATAGCTCTTGCTGCGTTTTCTTCTTTCTTCGTTTCATTAGGCAGGTATAGAGACAAATAATCTTACCTTACGCCCATATTATTGATATATACTGCCACATAAAGCTATAAATGCTCAGAAAACGACTATTCAATCAGGATAGCCAGAGAAATTAATTTTCCTACCAAGACAAATAAGGTATCGAAATCGAGTTTCGCGAATCTGTATGGTGTGCCTAATGATCTTTGTCCTAGACTCGTCGTGTCATTTTAGCAGTTGTACATGTCTCTATCTAGTAAATTATTTATGTTTCAACGTGATACTCAAAATTTATCTTGCAAAAATCTGATTAACAATACAAACATGAAAATCAATGTAAAAATAAGTGAACACGATCGTAGAAAGTGGAAGACGTACATAAGTTTGATGCTTAAATTAATAATTGTACTTGTTGACCCCGAAAAACGAGCCAACGGAAATTTGGGCCCCACTCACGTCCACACGTAGTCACGTTTAAAGAAAATCACTCAATGAGATGCAAGCCACCAAAATGTTCGAGCACCTGGCTTAATCAACACAATATATTATTTGGGGAATCATCTTCAAGCTTACAGAAGTGAGCAATAATCACTACTATATAAAAGAGGCACTTCTGTGTTTACTATTCATAAGCCGAATGGCCGTGTTGGACGCGGCGAGCCGAGTGGGGCGTCATAGCCGAGCCGTTTAATAGTACATACGTGATATATACATTCCTTTCTTTCTTAGTCCTCTCTCACTTCTTTTCTCTTCAAAAACTGGATCAGGAAAAATAGTAAACTAAGGCGATTTCTTTAACTTTTTCTTTTCCATTTTTTCTTTACCTGTCCGTTTCGATTTGATTTCTTGAAAAAACTTCTTCAAATTGCAGTTTTCACTCGAAGAAAAAAACTTTCGTTTTGCCTCGACGAAGGGCAAAATTGAAAATTAAAGTTATTTCTTTAACTTTTTCTTTTCCACATTTCCTTTATGTTTTCCTTTCTATTTCCCTATAAGGGTAACCTAGAGTCTTGAAATGTTGAATGTTCTGCTTTTTAAACACAATATTTTAACATTTTTTTGCAAGATTTCAAATAAGCCAAAGGTCGAATTTCGTTCTGCCTCGCCGAAGCGCAAAATTGGAAAATTGAAAACTAATGTTATTTCTTTTTCTTTATCTTTTTCACATTTTCTTTACGTTTTCCTTTCCATTTCCTTGGAAGGGTAACCCAGAGTCTTGAAATGTTGAATGTTCTGCTTTTTAAACGCAATATTTTAACCTTTTTTTTGCAAGATTTCGAACAAGCCAAGGGTCGAACCGTCTAGGGGCTTCTTCGTACGTGAGTCTCTATTTGTCTTATTTTTCACTTAAAATTATAGTCATTTTTGCTGCTTGTATAATTACTCAATTCGGATTTTTCTTCAGTTGTTTCGAAATTTTTGGGCTGTTGGTGTTTCTGCTTGTACAACAGTTTTTATTAAAAATTGGAAGATGAAGAATTATCAGTTAAATGTTGGAAGAAAATCGAGAAGTGGTTGAATTAGATTCCATCCGTGGATCTGCAATTGAGTGAAATTTTCTTATCTTCTTCTTCAAGTGAGTGTCCAGTAATTCTTGTTTTTTGTGGAAGATATGAATTTATAGCTGTCCATCTGTTCGAAAAAAGATGGTTAATATAAAGTACAATAGGGTTGTAGTAAAGATATAGCAGCTAAAATTCACTTTTTGGAAATTGCTTGTTAACTATTATTTAGTCTCAAGATTTTTGAGTTTCAACCTGTGTGCATGTTTGTATAAATTTGTGGGATTTCGTTGTGGTGTCTTGCTTTTTTTCATTAGTTCGCGGTACAGCTTTTTCTTCTTTACGGGTAATTTGAATCCTAGAATCCTGTTTCGAAAGTGTACTAAAGAAATAAATGGAGATGGAAGCTTAAATTGCAAGTGAAGGGGAACAAGTTACTTGCAAGTTTGAATTGTTTGGAACATTGTTGATTTTTTCATTTGATTATAATATAAATTCTTTGTGTAATATATTTTGTTTATTTTTTTTTTTTTACTTTTAAGTGTTGAGTTAACAATTGATTCTATAATATAATTGTAGCTAAGGTATAGAATGTGACCGAGAAAATTTAGACGTCTTGCAATATTTGGAGGTGGGCATCATGTATTGTAATTATAGTTCTTATTTTTTTTTTCTTTTTTTCTAGTCTTATATTATAATAAATTCGACGTTATATTTATGCTATGTCCATGTCAAAAACATGGTCAATCTTAATAAATTGGCCCTGAATGTTTAGGTTCCATAAATAATGTTCGAAATGGGGATAGCTTTATATTTTCCTTCTTTTTTTGGCTTATATTATAATAATTTTGACATTATATTTATGCTATGTCCATGTCAAGAGCATGGTGAACCCCAATTGATTAGCTCTGAACGTTTAGGTTCGACAAATAATGCTCCAAATGGGGATAGCTTTGAAGTTGAAAATGATGAGTTTGTAGATTTAAGTAACTTGAATTTAATAGCTTCACACCTCACTATTGAAATTCACATTTGTGTTCCTCATTATTAATAGGGTTGGACATGGTTCGGTTCGATTTGGTTCTCTTTGGAACCGAACCGACCCAAAATTTTTGGGTATTTAATAAATGGAACCGTCGGGTCCAAATATAATTATGGAACCGTTCGGGTTCAGTGTAGTTCGGTTCGGTTCTACCATAATTAATTTTTTTAACATTTACAACAACACTATATAAATATAACTAATAACATGTCCATTCGTAACTATTACAAATTAACGTAGCACAATTTAAAACCATATAAATAATAAAATAACAAGCTGTTCAATAAGATTAATTCAATATATACAAATACTAAAAATTAAATTTACCTAATTAATTTGCTAATTTGTTTAGAAAAAATTAAAATAATTTAATTAATTCAATATAAAAAAATTAAAAAAATTATTTAGATTCGATTTTTATTCAGTTCTTGGCCTAGAATCAAGAACCGAACCAAACCCATCGATTTTCGATTCAGATACCCGTTCGAGTATTTAATTTCTGAAGAACTGCTCGGTTCGGTTCATGAACTTTTGTCCAGCCCTAATTATTAATGACTGCTTAATTTTATTATAGTTGTTGGTTGTAGTTACAGTTGTACCACGGAGCGGAGAGTTGATGATTCGTATGACTATGAACATAACCATCGATTGAATCCTACATGCTCGGTCAGTCGATAGTTTGTGAATATTGTGGTGCAAAGAAATTTTATAGAAAAAGTAAGGGATTTTGTTATTCAAGTGGTAAAGTCAAATTGCATATGCACAGTGTACCTAATGAACTATATGAATTATTTACTTCAAGTTCATTGGAAGCGTTAAATTTTAAAAAAAATTGCAATAAGTTAATAACAATCATTTTGCATTACATCATTTGACGTAAAGTACGACAAAGATTTGTGTAAGATGAACAAAGGCATCTATATATTTAGAGTTCAAGGTCAAGTTTACAATTACATAAACCAACTTCTACCATCTAATAGCAACCCATCTAATAGCAACCCAACATATTTATAGTTATACTTTTATGATACTAAAAATGAACTACAAAATCGGTTGAGTATTTCAGATAAATTTCGCGAATCAACTTTACAATATTTGATTGATAAACTCTAGGTTCTTTCGTTCATTGAGCAACATTGATAGTTTACATACATGTCAAATAAAACTAAAATGCGATCCTGGTCTTGACCAAAGAGTATACAATGCACCAACAACTTCACAAGTAACCGCAGTTTGGGTTGATGAGGATCTATCTGCCAATAGTAGAAGCCGTGATATATAAATTTATGGTCATTGGGGCATTTCACATAGAGTACATTATTATTTTGGTTGTTATGATCATCTTCAATACCCATTGCTTTTTTCATATGGTGAGTCTCGATGGCATGAAGGTATTGAAAGATTCAATAAAGAAGCGCTTGATCATTCTTCTGCAGAAGAGAGTCTTTTAAATATCAATAACATAAATTCTGCAAATGAACTCATTGAAAGAGAGACTCAAGGTTAATAATGTGAAACTTATTTGTCCATTTTTTTCTATAATTTTTTTTTTGATTGACTATTCTTTTTTTGTATGTTGTAGTTATGAAGAAGAGAAAAAAAAGAAAGATCGCATGTATCCTGTCACGAGTATTACTGCTATAAATTACAAATTCGAAACTCAGGTAATTGTATTCTACTCCATGCCGGTAGACTTTTACAACAATACGTTGTTGATATGTATGTGAAAATTGAAACTGCTAGGTTAGATTATTTTCGTAATAATAAAAAACAAATACGAGTAGAAATTTATCATGGGATCGTTGATAGAGTTGAAATAGGTGAAAGTAGAGGTTATAAGGTTAGTCGTTGCCATCGTCGTTCACTGGTGGACCTAAAGATAATAGAAAAAGATATATGGATGCAATGGTGTTGGTTCAAAGATATGGTAAGCCTGTTGTATTTTTAGCGGTAACATGTAACCCTAATTGGCTAGAAATAAATCGAGAACTAGAGCATAATGATGAAAAACAAAATAGACATGATTTGGTTGCACGAATATTTAGAGCTAAATTGGAAGAACTAAAGAATGATTTATTAAGAAGAAAAATTTTAGGATATGTTGCTGCATATATATATATATATATATATATATATATATATATATATAATTGAATTTCCAAATAGAGGTCTTTCATATGCTCATTTTCTTTTAATTTTTAAATCGGGATCAAAGGTTACTTTTATCAATTTGATTGATAAGTTTGTTTGTTGTGAAATACCAGACAAAAATCTTTTTCACTATTTATATTTTGTTATTGTAAAACATATGTTGCATGGTCCATGTGGTATATTAAATCCTAATAATGTCTGTATGGAAAATAATAAAATATGTAAAAATAAGTATCCCAAAGAATATGCATTAACAACTTCACTTGGCAAAGATTCATATCCACGGTATAGACGGCGCAATGATGGCAAAAAAGTTAAGGTTATAAGACGTGTATTAGATAATAAATGAGTTGTACCTCACAATCCTTATTTAATAGCTAAATATGATTGTCATATCAATGTAGAAATATGTTCAACTGTTAAAGTTGTCAAATATTTATATAAATATGTTTATAAAGGATATGATCGAATAACATTTTCCGTAAATGACAATGAACAAGTAGTCGATACTGATGAGATTTCAAAATATCAAACTGCTATATGGATTTCTCCACCTGAAGCAATGTGGAGAATTTATGGATTTGTGTTGTCTGAAATGTTTCCATCAGTTATTTTGCTCCAATTGCATCTTGAAGACCATCAACTAATTATGTTTAGAAATTCTGATGATTTGCACAAAGTTATTAGTAAAGATTATACATGAAGGATGATGTTAACTGGATTTTTTCGTATCAACATTATAAATGCAAAGGCTAGAACACTTTTGTATAGAGATTTTCTTTCTCATTTTGTATGGGATGGAAGCGAACGAATTTGGACTCCTAGAAAGCAAAAAAAATGTAATTGGTAGAATAGTTATAGTGAATCCGTCTGAAGGTGAAAGATATTACTTGCGTGTTTTATTAAATCACATTAAGGGGTCAACTTCTTTCGAACATCTAAGAGTTGTAAACGGTGTATTGGCATCCACATTTCTTGAAGCAGCTCTTTTGCATGGTTTATTAAGTGAAGATAATAATTGTGAATCATGCTTAGCAGAAACAATTGTTTATCAAATGCGCCCTTCATTGCGTAGGTTATTTGCTACTATATTAACTTTTTGTAGTCTTAACAATCTACGTCTTTTATGGAGTAAGTCTAAAAATTATATGTCTGAAGATTTTATGCAACAAGGTATGTCGTGTAGTGCTGCTGAAATTAAATCATTGCAATGTATAAATTCTATATTAGAACCATTGAATAAAAATACAAATGATTACCAATTAGTGCCATTTAATATAAGCATGGGTGAAGATGAAACGTTAGCTACCATGATTTCTAAAGAAATGTGATATAACGGCGATAAAGATTACAATTTTGATATAAATGATACTTTGAATAAAAAGCAAAGGCATGCTTATAATATGATTGTAGACCGAGTTTTAAGTAATCAAAGTGGCTTGTTTTTCGTCGATGGACTTGGTGGAATAGGTAAGACTTATTTGTACAAAGCTTTATTGACATCTATAAGATCAAAAAAATCTCATTGCTTTAGCTATTGCTTCTTTTGGAGTAGCTGCATCGTTGCTACCATGTGGTAGGACTTTGCATTCGAGGTTTAAAATTCCTGTGGAAACATGTAATGACGTTTCTTGTTCAATTAGCAAACAATCTGCACTTGCTGACCTTTTCAGAATAGCTAAACTAATCATTTAGGACGAGACACCAATGGTAAACCGTTACAATATAGAAGCTTTAGATAAAATGTTAAGAGATGTAAATGAACAAGATATACTGTTTGGTGGAAAAGTAGTTATATTGGGAGGAAATTTTCGTCAAGTTTTACCAATTGTTTAAAGAGGAAATAAAGACATAATGAAAGCAAGTTTAGTTTCATCATACTTGTGGCCATCTTTTATACATTTCTCATTAGTTCAAAATATGAGAGCTCTTATTCTGTAAATATTTACTTAGTATAGTAAATGGTACTGAGAAAAAACACTCATGTAAAATGATTAAACTTCCATCTAATATAACAATACATTTTGAGAATGAATTTAAATCTTTGAAAGAATTGATTAATGTAATTTTTCCAAATATACAAAATTATGTTGAAAAATTAGATACAATGATTAATAGAGTCATTTTAACTCCAAAAAATGAATATGTTGACCATATAAACAATCTTTTGCTAAAAGAAATTCCTGGAGAAATATATACATATTACAGTTTCGATGAAGCTATTGACAAATCCGAACAAAGTATCCAAGAAATTTTTTTAAATACATTAACTCCAAATGGTATTTCACCACATGACCTTATATTGAAGCTAAATTGTTCCGTTATGTTACTCATAAATATTAATCTGTCTGAAGGCCTACGCAATGGAACAAGACTTATTTGTCGAAGATTTCAAAAAAATGTCATCAAGGCAGAAATAGCTATTGGAGAATATCGTGGACATCGTGTATTTTTGCCTAGAATTTCATTCATACCACTTGAAAATGATAAAATTTCAATTCCTTTTAAAAGAACTCAATGTCCAAATCAATTCATGTTTTGCAATGACAATAAATAAATCGTAGAGTCAAACTCTAGATTTTGATGGCCTTTATCTTCTAGAACCTATATTTTCTCATGGACAATTGTACGTTGTTTTGTCGATAGCCAAAACAAGTAAATCTATCAAGGTTTTGATAAAGCCACCAGAAAAAGACTACATGTCATAACATTTGCACAAGAAATGTTGTTTAACAAGAAATTCTTGCTTTGATACAAAACTCATAACTTTTTCTAAGTTCAGATTCATATCCTTTTCTAAGTACCGATTATAGTAGTGATATAAGGTATACGTGTTGGAGAAATCTTCGTTTATTATCTATTTGCACAAAGTTATCTAAAAGTAAAAGATGAATATCTAAGAAAATGGGAGGATGCGTAATTACATTTCTGTTGTACTTTTAGGCCATACCAACTTAATTTACCTACTGCAATTGATTGTGAAATACCTGAAAGTCTTATCATACTAAAATATCAAATTGTAATTTATGATTGTACTCAATTTACTATTTTATTTAGCTTAATTTACCTACTACAATTGATTACCAAGTAACTGAAATGTCAAATTGTAATTTCTTACTGCACTCAATTATTTTTTTTATTACCTTTTCCCTATTATCACACTTTATTATATCCACCTTTTGTATTGTTTATTATCTATTTGCCCAAAATTATGCAAAAATAAAACATGAATATCTAAGATAATGAAAGAGTGCGTACTTATATTTCTACTTTACTTTTAGACCATACCAATTTCATTTACCTACTGTGATTGATTACTAAGTGTCAGAAAGTCTTATCATGAAATGTCAAATTCTAATTTCTGACTGTTCATAGCACTAAATTTTTATTATTTTTAACTTTTTCCCTATTATCACACTTTATTATACACATCTTGTAGAACAACAAAAATCAAAATTGTTCTTGAGATATAACAAAAAAGAGAGCCATCAACGACTTCTCTGTAGTAAATATTAATAAATCATTCCTATACAACTTTTCTTATTTGAATGAATAGATTTTTCTTATTTAGTAATATTTTTAGACATATAAAATACATCCATTTTTTAAATAAGCAAAAAATGCTAGAATGCACTTTTCACTCTGTATGACTTGATATCCATTACTATTTGCTTTACTTTTTGACAAAGACATACTAGCTATAATTATCTATAATTTACTGATATAGTCTATTGAAATGTCAAACTCTAATTCATAAATTTATGACTATTCGTATATTTTTTCTATATATATATATATATATATATATATATATATATATATATATATATATATATCCACCTTCTAAAACCTCAAAACAAACTTCAAAAAACAGAAACTTCTTTTCTACTTACCCATCAATCTATCTCTGGTAACTATAGGAATATATACTATCTTTTACCCATTATAACTAATTCTTCTACTTCTTCAATATCTTTCTTTAATGTTCTAATCTTTCTTGTAGATTTAACAAAATGACTAGTAACTACAAGTTCATACCTGCAGAGAAATTGGCTCCCAAGCAAACAAGGCACATTAATAGTAAATATTAGAACATGATACTAATGGATTTCAAGGTAAACATAAACCAGTATAATGTATGCTCTTATATTTTTTGGCTAAACAATATTATATAATTCTATATAATATTCTTATCATTTTCATTTTCTCTCTGCTATAGGGAAATAGAGTGTATATGATGTTGTACGACCGAAATATTACTGCCTTCGAAAATCAACTCTTATTGAGTAAAACATACATCATCTCAAATGCTCTTGTAAAAAGAAACAAAACCAGAATACAGAGCTTCAAATGGTGACGTGCAATGGATAATTTCCAGAAAAACATGGAATTCCTATATTCAACATACACATTCACTCTCTTTGATAAACTCGAAAAACATATGGATTGCGATAATGATATAAGTACTTTCCATAATTTTTCATTACTATGTATTCGTTCATTCTATCCATTTTTATACCCACTTTAATAATATTATTACCTATCATAATATTTTCTACAGATATACTTGCAGTTGCTGTTACAATGCGTCCAAAACGCCTCATTCAAACACAAGCTGGAAATCAAACATATGTGCAAGACATTTTACTAATTGATAAAAGCTTCCATATTGTCATCTTAACGATGTAGGATACGTATGTGGAAAAAGAATGTGTGTGTTTTTGTAGCAGACAAGATAGCTAAAAAAACTTATAATCTTAGCAAATCGGTTGAAAGTTTTGTCTTTTAATAGTAAAAGTACTGCAACAGACTTTGCACATTTTAATTGAATCTATATAACCAACAACTAATGTTTAGTGTTAGTGCATGCCTCACATTGTCGACAAAAATAAATTACACCTTCTTTATAGATGCTACATTCAATGAAGTGACAGAATTCCGAGCGTGGTAATTATAGCATAAAAAATCTTTTACTTTAATTTATATCGTATATAATTATTGTTTCTTGATAATTAACTTTTTAATAATGGAAGCACACAATGCACACAATGCGGGTTGAAGTGCACAACGAAGAGCTCAATGAAATTGCACTGGACAAACCATGTATTACAGTAACACCAACAAAATTATCTCCTCCAGACCACAAGAAATTTATGCAGATACACCATATAAAAGACCAACTACTTGGGGTAACTTCTATAACTTCACTGTGAAGATAATGTAAATCATTATTTCTTCATCTTAATATTAGTTTTATATACAGCGTAAATACTTCCGGTTAAAAGCTAGAGCAACAAAGCAACCTTTTTGGTACATGTCTTGTAGCAATTGCAACAAAGTCAGCCACGCAGATTTTGGTGAAACTTTTCCACGTATTTACTGCAAATATCCCACCGCAAAAGATGTCCCTAGGTAATACACACTATATTCGTTTCCAATATGTAACACTTTTAGACATGTTTTGCTGAACCTGTTATTTCAATTTTTCTTGATAACTAACTCTATTTTCCATTATTATAGAGCAAACACCAATGTACAGTTACAAAGTGCCAGTGGAATCATAAGTGCAAGTGCCATAGGAACCTCGACTGAGACATTATTGAAGTATAGTGCTGAGAATTTAATGAGACATTCTAAATCAGTAAGTGTATATATTGCTCCGTAATCCTTTTACTTTTAATCGCCAATACATGGAAATGGTAATTGTGTATCATCAAACTCAACAGGGAACTGATCTAATCATTCATGAATTCATTCAAATGGACCCTGAACAAGAACGCATATTTTATGTCAATGTTACATAGCTGGAATCAAACACAACTGAGTACAAGTATGAAATTATTCTTGTCTTCAATGCTGATGAACAATCGAGCGAAAAAGACAAAGGTATTCTATGCTTTACTGAGAACAACAGAATTCTGATGATTAGAAAATGTCATCACCATCTTCAAAATGAACATTATTCCAAGCTTCGACTGAGAAGGTCGAGAAAAAACTTGCTACTGTCAGGTCTGATCAAGACACAACAAAAGGGAAACTCGACTAATTCAAGACAACATCGATGCTACAACATAAAAATTAGATTTACTCATTTTGTTATCTCCATCTAAATGGATTCTACCACAATCAACTCCTCTGGACAACTTTGTTTTTGTTTTGTAGCACTAATCGCTTCTGTCTTTTTAGTTTAAAATTATGTTTCCAACTACTACTTTTATATAAAAGGTTTCCCATGAAGCTTGAGTTTGGCAACAATGTACAACAAGCTTCATCATGCTTTAAATGCTAATTTACCTATAATGGTGTACAAAATGCAGCTTTTGGAACATATGTATCAACTTTTGTAATTTGTTTGAAACTGTAAATTAACTTTCTTCTTTATTCCAAAAAAATTATTCAATTACTCCATAAAAAGTACTCTTTGCCTTTTCAATTAAAGATTCAGTTATTTAGACCTTTGACTTATTTTGAAAATGTTGATATATATATATATATATATATATATAATGTTCCATAAAAGTTATTAACTTTTTAATCAGTTAAAACGTAATCTGTTATGAAAACATATTTAAGCTAACAAAAAATATAAAGTTAAATATTTATTTTATATTATCGTTACAATCACGTCAAAGTTATTTAGTAGTGGACAAAAAGTGCCAAATTCATATATATATTTCTGAATTTGAATTCATCAAAATTACTCTAATGAAGAGTCCACTAAACTTAATTCAGTACATTGAATTGGTACATTCATTACATTTAATTGTACATGCACCCATGATAATAGTGGACAAAAAGTGCCGAATTCATATATATTTCTGAATTTGAATTCATCAAAATTACTCCAATGGAGAGTCCATGCACTTAATTCATTACATTGAATAGGTACATTCATTACATTTAATTATACATGCACCCATGATAATTGACAAATAACAGGTGCCAAAATTCAACATTTTTTCTTTGAATTCGTGAAATTTAATTCTGTAGGCCCATTTAATTCAATAAGTCATAGAAATAATGCATGTGGTAAGTATTCTGAATTAAATTGCATTTAAAGTTCTATATAAATCCTCCTTCAGCTGTAAATCATCAAAAAAATTTTCCATATTTGCCTTCTCAAATTCTAAATCATCCAAGTATACGTTGTTCAAGAAAACTAAAGCAATTGATTATTCATATGCACAATCACTATCATTAGTGAAAGGTAACAATATCTACATTGCAAAATAAATACATCGGTATGGGCTGCGCGAACAAAACAGACATTGCATTCGTCCACGATGCATGGTCCAAAAGGTCCGAACACGGATCAAAAGGTCCGCACTGCACGTATCAAAAGATCCGAGCAGCGCAAACCTTTTGGTCCATGCTGAACCCGCGCTACACAGATCAAAAGGTCCGAGCAGCACAGACCTTTTGGTCTGTACCGAACAGACCTTTTTGGTCTGTTCAAAATGGACCTCTGTGTCTGTGCTACACGGAGCTTTTGGTCCGCACTGAACGACCCTTACAAAACATCTTTATCTAGTTTTATGATTTCATTTTTGTTCATGTTTTATCTAATAATGCCATGTTAGAATTTAAGAAGTCGCAATCTATAGCACATTAAATATTTTCTTCAAATTTTTGAAATACATTTTTATTCTGTTTTTAGGACATTATACAAGCAATGCTCCATGATGCTCATTCAATGGGTGTTCTTGTCAGTGCAATGAGTGCTCTTTATTTGTTTCTAATTATACTTAACAATTTTTGTAGATATCTTTAGAATACATATTGTTACCAAATCAATGGTTCTCTGCTACCATCACGTAATTTTTGAATCATCAGTATATTGACGATTTTGTAGAACTCATAAATACAGATCAACAAGTCTCTTTGATGTATAGTAATTTCAATGGATTTCTTAATGGAACCGTTTACAAAGCGGAGAAAGAGAAGTTTAGTAACAAATTCGCATATGAATTCATAATGAGACTTGTGAATTGTGGTAAGAACAGTGAAGTGTTGGTTCGATTGGATAATCATTTTGCCCGCTTCAGTATATAAGAATTCTGTCTCATCACTGGACTACCTTGCCATGACACTGACGTTATTCTCCAATCAAATAGCATCACCTTAGAAATTAGTATTTTAATGGTACAAAAAGGATTACTATGATAATGCTTTCTAAAGCATATCATATATGTGAAGACGAAGATGACAAATTTAAACTGGGACTTGTTATTTCGTAGAGTGCATATTGAAACCAACAAGCTGGTTCATTGATTATAGAACACTTGGTATGGTCAGCATCTTTACGACTTTCTTGCATATCCATGTGGCCGTAAGGCATATTTTGTTTTATTAATTTCACTTCAGCAATCGCATCTTGAACGGGTACAGAGGATGCAACAAAATCAACAAACCGATTGTAAATATTCTTTATATGGATATCCATTGGTATTCCAGATATCTCTATTATATCCTATCACTTTATTAAATTATTTATAATGAGAAATACATTCATCGTGTCTCATATTTATTTTCGATTATATTACAATGTTGGATATATGAAGCATTTGACGAAATTGGACATAAATTTGGACGATGCAGATACAAAACGTTACAGATTCCGAGAATGCATAAGTGGAAGCCAAATTAAATTTTATCTGAGAAAATTGACAATTTTTGGCTACCCAAGAGGTATAATTTCTTTTATAAACATTTAATAATTTAATTACGTTTATTTATCGTATTGTGTATTGTACTGTCTTTATCTTTATTTAAGATGAATAACTCAAATATTTCAGATCCAAGTACTTCCGTGCTGCTACTTACCGAAGAAGAAATATAAACAGTATGGTACAAAACTCTTTCATTACCGATAGACAACCAACACGATGTATTAGATGGCATTGTGAATGAGCAGTTACACAACATACCACAACAAATCTCACATATGACTATTCCAGGTACCTCTGAAACATATACTTCATTTGGAGTTGGATCAAGTGCTTCTTCCATTGGCTCCAATTATGTCACTAAGGAACACATGGAACAAATATTGAGCAAGTATAAGCACCATGTACTATCAGATGAGTCTACTTTGTACAATAGTTTAAAAGCACACACAGTTGAAGAATTAGAAAAATAAGAAGCTCACTACCGAACAATTCTTGAAAACTAGATGCAACTATTCGAACAACGTCAGAAATGGCAAGAAGATCAAAATCAGAACATATAATCCATGCGATTATATGTAGATGCCAATATAAGTTCAGTAAAATCTTATGTTGATGAACAAAATGAGAACACACAGAAACTATTATCTGGTTGGGAATCAAATATAAATGTTGTTATAAGGTCTCTACAGCAGGTTGTTCTCGTCCATGAGACTCCAATTCATAGTAACCAGCCTGAATCATCATTGACATATCATTATCCTTTATAAGACTATCTTATGGATAGATACACAACTATTAGAGATTGGGTGCACAAAAATCCATCTGAGTAAGAAATCTATTTCTACTTTATTACCTTAAATATTACACTTCTCATTTCATTTATCTAAAATTAACTCCTATGGTGTTGTGCAGTTCATGTTTGGAAAGATGAAAGTGGCACCGTCTACGGAAGAGATAGGTTAAATGCTATAATAGATACAACCCAATATATCAATGCAGCGGTTAGTCAAGTTCAATAATAATAATAATAATAATAATAATAATTACAGTCTATACTTAGCATATCTAATCACCCTATCTATTCTGTTAGACTATTCATATGGAATTGATATTGCTGAGACGACTCATTCATGATGGAAACACTCTTGTCTCTAAAGAATATGCAATTCTCAATTTTACATTCGAAGATGAATATGCTCGCCAAGTGATGTGGCAAGCAAGTGTATAACAAGGAAATGCAAGTGGAAATCCACCCAACTTAACTATCTTGCAAGAGTACATGAATGGTAGATTCCAGTGGCTAGTATTCCACTGATAAAATGCAATTATTTGCTCATTCCATGCTCATTTCCAGGCAATAGTTGGTATCTTTATCTTGTGGATATATGTGGATGGAAATTTCAAATTTATGATTGTAGCCACAACATTTACATAGTAGAGGAAGTGAAAAAACATGCAAATGCAACATTCCTTTTAGTTCAATCATTGCTGATGTCTTCTGATAGGAATGTAAAATACATATTTTTCTCTCCTTATTTTATGTGCTCATATATTTATTTTGTGCCAAAATGTACTCCTTACGCTCATATTTTGATTTATGTGGCAATTCTATGTATATGGTGTAATTTGGAAGAAATAGGTGAAAAGGGACCAAAATGGAAGAAAGTGAAAGTTCAGGGACTAAAGAGAAAATACTATAAACTTGTTTCTAACTTTGAGATGAAGATTTGAGAATTTTAGAGGTCAATTGGATGAAGAAAATAGTCAGAGGAATGAAATATAGCCAAGACATTATCACATATCAACTTTCAAGTTGAAAATTTTTGCATCGATTTTCAGCTTCATATGGAGACTAGTTTTGGACATGAAAAAGATCAAATTCGAAGATAGTTTCTGAAGTGAAGTTGTATCTCTTCGAGTTAGCTTTCTAAAATATCTTAAATCATCTCAATCGGACATTGGAAGAAAAAGTTAGGACAAAAATATTGAGAGTTGCTTGGCTGTTAGAAATCAGGAGAGGCACGCGCCCCAGACCTAAAAAGCCTCGCCTGAGGCTTGGCAAAAGGCTAAGACACGCATCCTAGTTTCTACTAATATGGATGCTAAACTCCAATTGAACCTTTTAACTAATGTGGATGCTGAACTCCAATGGTAGGAAACCTTTCCTGATGAGCAATTATTTTCTGCAAGCACAACTTTACCATAGTATGCAGACATGGTAAACTTTTTGGTTGTTAACACTCTACCTTCTGATTTTTCTAGGGCTCGAAGAGATAAGCTAAAGAGTGATGCGAAATATTATGTATGGGATGATCCATACTTGTGGAAGCATTATGTAGATCAAGTGATTAGAAGGTATGTTCCTGAAAATGAGATTACTTCCATTCTCACCTTCGTCACTCTTATGCTTGTGGAGGACACTTTGGAACAAAACGAACGGCAAGAAAAGTGCTTAAATGTGGTTTCTATTGGCCATCCTTGTTTCGAGATGCCTACTCCTTTTATAAGTCATGTGAAAACTATCAAAAAATAGATAATATATCTCAAAAGACTGAAATGCCACAAACTACCATACTTGTTTGTGAAATCTTTGATATTTGGGGCATTGATTTCATGGGACAATTTCTTGTTTCTTTTGGTTTTACTTATATTTCACTTGCTATAGATTATGTTTCGAAATGGGTGGAAGCCAAAGCCATCAAGACTGGTGATTCTAAAGTTGTTGCAGATTTTATCAAGTCTAATGTATTCTCCAGGTTTGTGATTCCGAGAGCTCTCATCAGCGATCGTGGAACTCATTTTTGTAATCTAACTGTGGAAGCTCTGTTGAAGAAATACCATGTCACCCACAAGGTGTCAACTGCATATCATCCACAAACTAATGGTCAGGCGAAGGTGTCAAATCGGGAAATCAAATCCATTATTGAGAAAACGGTATGCACGAATAGAAAAGATTGGAGCTTGCGCTTGGATGCGCCTTTATGGGCAACAGAACTGCATACAAGACACCCATCGGTATGTCATCTTACCGATTAGTGTTTGGGAGACCATGTCACCTTCCAGTGGAGTTAGAACATAAAGCTTACTAGGCCGTCAAGAGTTTCAACATTAAGATGGATGAGAGTAGAGAATAAAGAAAGTTGCAACTTCAAGAGCTAGAGGAAATTCACAATGATGCCTATGAGAGTGCAAGACTTTACAAGGAGAAGACGAAGGCTTTCTATGACAAGATGATCTCTAGGAAAGAATTTAAAGTTGGTCAAAAAGTCCTCCTATACCAATCACGGCTTCGTCTGTTTCCAGGTAAATTGCGTTTCCGTTGGATTGGACCTTTTGTTATTACTAATGTATTTCATCATGGTGCAGTGGAAGTTCAAAGTCTGGAAACCTCAATGGTATTCAAGGTGAATGGTTATAGACTAAAACCTTTCTATGAAGGTCTTTAGGTGGAGGACGTGACACGATTGGATTTCGAAGATCCATTCTATGCCGGTTGAAGGAAAAAAACAATAAGTCTAGCCTAAGACAATAAACAGAGGCACTACTTGGGAGATAACCCAAGGAGAGTTCGTTCTTTTATCTTTTTATTTTTATTTTTATTTTTGGCATTCCATTTTTTTATTATTTTAGTTATATTTGTCATTTTCTTTGCATTGAACCTTACATTGGGAATAATGTAAGTTTTAAGCGTGGGGATGAGATTTAGACTTATTGCATATCAATTTTGAGTGAGTTTAATTTCAATACTTTTTGCATTTTTCAGGAAAATGAGTTAAATGATTGTTTTTTGTTGTGTATGCTATTTGCTAGAATTAATTAGGCTTTTGAAGGACTCATAACATGATTGAATGAATAAATCTCCAACTTAGAGTTGATTAGTGGAGTTGTTTGCTTTGAGGATGGTAGTAACTAAATTCTGTAAACAAAAGTCGGTGAGATTTTTTAGCCTTTAGACTGATACATCCATAACAGTCTTATTATTCTTTTTCATGTGTGATATTCTTTCATAATTTTATCTCTAGAACTTGTCTTGATTCTCTTCAAGATCACATTGACACATGCATACACGAACATGATTAAGACCATCTTTGTTACATAAATAAGCTTCATTAGCCAAATAGCCGACTCTGTAATTGAATTTTCCATTATTGACCCCTTTTGAGCCTTATTATCTTTTCTTTGTATAAACTCACGCTACAAGCTTTAAAATGAAAAAAATAATGTTTTTACCCAAGCCTTAGAGCTGGTGGAGTATTTTGAATGTCATGAGAAGTGTGGGTATACAAGAAAATAAGTGTGGGGGTATCAAGATGTATGGTAGTGCTATTATTGGTGAATTGGAACAAGTTTTCTATGTCAATTCAGGGAGTTCCAGTATTGGTGTATAATTTGGAGTTTACATTGTGCAAGAAAAATATAAGAAGAAGAAAAAAATAACTATTCCTACATCTATATGATTGGAGAAAAAGAAAAAAAAAAGAACAAGAATATAAGTGATGAAGGAGAGCGATTTTAATGTGAAAAAGATCTATATTCATAAATTTTCCTACATCTCAAGAAATAGTTCGATTTGCGTGGGATAGATGCAAAAATGATGAAGCTATCATCTGGAGTGGTTGGTTTACATGTCTTATGTATATGTTTGAGTTAAGTCTATTTATCTTTACTCCACTAGTTTCAATGGCTCTTGAGTCACATACCCAAATATTTCTCACCTTAACCATAAGCCACATTGCAACATTTGAAAAGTCCTTATGATTCTTGTAAAGTATGTGATCTAAGTGGTGGCGAATGAGAAGATATGCAAGCATATGGTAGAACATCTTGAGTGCTTATATCCATGAGGGTCTACATGTTTAGTTTACTCAATCTTCATATAAAAATGCTTGCTAATTGATTATGAGTTGTGTGGAATGTTTATTCATGATATTTTATGTATTTTGAAAAAGCTTGATGGTTGTATATTCTTGGCATTATGACCTGGTGTTTTTAGGGAATTAAATTTGAGTTTTGCCCGAAAACAAGCAAAAGCTAAGTGTGGGGAAATTTGATAGGAATGTAAAATACATATTTTTCTCTCCTTATTTTATGTGCTTGTTTGTTTATTTTGTGCCAAAATGTAGTCATTATGCTCATATTTTGATTTAGGTGGCAATTCCATGGATATGACGTAATTTGGAAGAAATAGGTAAAAAGGACCAAAATGGAAGAAAGTGAAAGTTCATGGACTAAAGAGAAAATACTATAAACTTGTTTCTAACCTTAGGATAAAGATTTGAGGTGTTAGAAGTCAATTGGATGAAGAAAGAAGTCAAAGGGATGAAATATAGCCAAAACATTATCACATATCAACTTTCAAGCTGAAAAGTTTTGCATTGGTTTTTAGCCTCATATTGAGACCAGTTTTGTACATGGAAAATGATCAAATTTGAAGATATTTTCCGAAACAAAGTTGTAGCCCTTTGCGTCAACTTTCTAAAATATCTTGAATCACCTCAATCAGACATTGGACGAGAAAGTTATGACAGAAATACTGAGAGCTCTTCGGTTGTCAAAAATCAAGCGAGGCGCATGCCCTCACCTGTAGGAGAGGCGCGCGCCCCAGACTTAAAAAGCCTCGCCTAAGGCTTGGCAAAAGGCTAAGGCACACGCCCTAGTTTCTACTAAGCGCGCACCTCAAGCCAGAATGAGAAAAAAATGTTTGTTTCCTTATCTTATTTTGGGAGTTTTTAGGGTTGGTATAAAAGGTATTTTTCGGGGTTTTGTGAAAGGAGGAAGCTGTATTTTGAGAACACCTCCAACCTATTTTCTCTCTATTTTTCTTAGATCTATCATGCGTAACTAACTCTTGGTACTCGATTGAAGGATACCGAAGTCTTGGAAAATATTATAACTGTGAGATCCATCTATTTTCATTGTTTAATTTATATTTTCAATATTGAATATTTTTCTAAGCATAATTTTATAATTGCCATGTTCAATTGCTAAGAGATTTATTAGTTTTTCACATATTGCAATCCATAGCTAAGTTAAATCTCAAATTCGTAATTATTTGAATAATTTAATTTGTGAAGCATTAGAATTTGATAATTTTATGCGATAGAAGTTATTGAATCTTAAGAAGAAAGTTTAAATAGATTGAATGCAACCGTTGGTGTTTGTATTATCTAGTTCATCGATTTTTCTATTATTTAAAACTATTATTAAATTGAATCTTTATCGCTAGTTTGAGATTATTTGATAATTAAGGTTAATTAGAACGCTGGTGTCTGATTAACTAAAATTAAGGAAAAATATGAATTTATTCCAACGATGAATATTATGAATGTGAATTGATTATTCTTTGTGGATTGATGAATGATTATAAATCTCCAACGGTGGAAGTTGACTTTGATCAAAACTCGTTTCATTTATTTAATACAACTCGTTAATTTATATTGTTATTTGTTATAAGATTGATTTCGTTATAAACAAAACACCCACAATCGTTATACGAAGCATAAATTGTTGAATTGCACACTCTTTATGTGATCGACCCTTACTTTCATTGCTACATAAGTTTTAGAGATTTAAAGACTATTTTTGGGTGCCTACGACAGCACACCATTTTCAGACTTCTTATATTGCAGACGAGAGTTAAGAAAAAACATAGAAACAAGCAAATAAATATCGAAATTATTCCTTATCTAGCTTCTGCAAACAATGGGTAACCATTTTGTTTACTATTTACTATATTATTTAATTTCTTGTATAATTTCACTTTATGCCAATGATACTGATTTCATCTAACACTATGTTATTTCAGGCCAAATTGTGCAGTTTTTGTGCTAAAATACATTGAATTCTTCATTTTTGGGCATCCAGTACAATCAGTTTCATTAGACAGGGTGGATATATACAGATGCAAGATTGCAGTGGATATTGCTTACAATGAATATTTTCTACATCCTCGTTTGCCTTGATTCTATTAGACAATTAGAGTAATTAACAATAGCACTTCATAGGCCATAAGACTTTCACGGTTAATAGATTTGTTTCCCAAACAATATGTATTATCAACCTACTAACCATTTATCTCTAAATATGTTGTTATTAAAGCCTCTTTTGATGCAGAATCTATTTTTCTTACTATACATATCTACTCTATTATATAGTCAACTATATTATAACACGTGCATTGCACATGCGTAGAGAGAGAAACTTTGTATTGCTTCTAGTATTTGAAATTGTATTAGCCTTAAAATGATGTATTTATAGTGTTTACAATTGAAACTATGACCATTGGATGAAGCACATGGCTTTATCCGACCTATTGGGACATCCCATCACCCATTTATCCTATGTTGCACTTGATTATTCTTGAAAAGGGGGAGCTGCCCTATAGTTTATATATAGACTCACGATCAATATGTTGACACTATTAGATGTGTCTGGGCTGTAGGTTGTCACATCAATTACTTTCACTAGATCTTCACAAAGGATCCTCTTGCGAAACATTTTTAGCCCGAAGCTCTTAGGGGCTAGGGTACTTCGGCTAAATGAGCTTCAGATAACAAGTGCTTCAACCAATTGGACTTCTTTTCATTGATTAGTATATCGAAGCACTGTCTTCATGGCCTTTGGTTGTCTTTTATCATGATGACGCGAACTGCTCCACGTGGGATGCTACGTGAGCCTGGTTGGCGAGGCGTAACATATAGAGATTTTCCATTCTAATTAAGGAAAATCGTTTATGGTCTAAACCTTCCATTAATCTATGATTTTGCACTTCTAATATCAAGTATGGCCAACTTGGAAGTTGCTGTGAATAGTTCATAATTCCTACAAAGAATCGATGATGGACCAAGTCTATTAAAGAAACATTGTTTGGGTACCTAATGCCATTCTATCTACTCGTTTATACTACACCATCATTCAGAGGCTGGAACAAGGTATTGGAAGCTCTCAAACTTGTAGAACAATTGCTACATTTTCAATTCCAAAAGGCTGTCCTGTCAACAATGGCTTGAGATAATTCGATAGTCCAAACTTTCGCATTTGATTATGTTTACAGTTTTATATATAAGAATGCTATTAATCTAAACCCATTCAAGAGGAAATATGGAAGTCTGTGGTTGTAGACAAGCTGAGAGATATTTTTATTAGGGATCAAAGTCATTGGAGGGATTTGTTAATATCTTTGTCATTGGAAAAAGAAGATGAATTAGAAATAGCAGCTTTTCTCTCTCCGTGGCTTTTTCATTTCGTTCTTCCATCTAGGGACAAATGTATAGGAGTTAGAACTTTTAAAGCATATTTTAGGACGACAGGCAAATATACTTACATCCTAGTTCCTCCTACATTAGCAAGTATTTATACAGAATTTACACGAACATCGAACCACCAATCAGGCCATAACCTTAGTTCGATTTCACATTCATTTCCTGGACACTTTCTTTATGTTTGGGTTGTAACTTATTTTGTCTGACGTATTTTATGCTCATGTGGAAAAGAGTTATTCCCGTCCTATAATCTGAAGATATGCTGTTAATTTGAATGCTCTCCAATCTTGGGAGAAAAAAGTTGTTGATTATTGGGACCATATTCGTGGAATGAAGGATGTTAATGACTTTTGCCGAATTCATTTCCCTCATCATCTCATCCCAATGTACAAGTGGATGACCAACTAAGGTCTATAGATACCTCAAAATTTATGATGAGTATTCGATATGGATTTATCTCCTATCGCTGAGGAAACTCCCTTTCATTCTCGAGGCATATAATCCTCACGAATTTGCGAGGCAACATGACTTTAGGCAAAAACTTTCCTGTTCACCTAGAAAGTTGGATATTGCTCCCATTGTACGTGACATGTATTGCGTTTGGTTGTTTTTTACTCGAATAATAAGTGGATCTATATTTCATATTTCAAAATATATGAAGCATACTGACGCCACATAGAATAGTGATTATTCTGCATGCTGAAATCAATTGACAAATATAGGGAATAATGTAAGAGAAATACTAAGAGAAACTATAAAATTCTTTATTATTCAACAACTAAATGAAAATTAACCCACAAGTCGGGTTATATAGCTAACTATTTGAAATTAGTGAAATTTGACTAAAAATGGTAAATTCTAATATTTATACTAAAATAAAATACTTAATAAGAGAAATAATATCCCTAAAATCCGGCTCAAATCGAGCTCTTATTTTATGTCAAAAGGCAACCGAAATATTACTATAAATGGCAAAAAATAACTTAAATTGATGATTTGGAAAGGAAAACAGCTGAATTTGGATTCGAAATCGATGCTCACTCCTTTTCGGATTCGTGTCATAGGCGTGATTCTGACAATCGTAGCAAAAGTTATGGCCAAAATACCGAAACATGCCCAAAGATGGCCCCAATTAGGAAATATCCAATTATTTGCCAATTTTGTGCCGATTCGCCAACTCATCGTATCTCAACGCCATTAACGTACTATCAAACAGCTTAGCCTCGTCTGACTCGAATCCTCCTGCATCACATACACATCAAAATGTTGATGCAGAGTACCAAGGTTGGTGGAATAACCAAGTGTTGTGAATCCCGACCATTGGTCAAGTGAAAGTCGTGACTTTGTTCTTGATCTAGCTTTGAGGCAAACGAACGAGGTCATAACCAAAGGGTCAAACCCTCCAAATATCATTTCTAAAGAGAATTCTCGAAAGAGAGAACTAACCTTAGAAATCAAATAGGTATTAAGAAAATTCAAATTATAGTTCTCAACAAAGTTTGCTTTCACATTTGAGCTTGGTAATAAGGTACCTGAAGCAGTTTTGATTCCAGACCATAGTAGTCCTGGAGATCAAACATCCCACGCCACTGGAAAAACTCTAACTCTGGAAGATGAAAGTTCTAGAGATCATGAATGATTTTTTTTTTTTAATTTTAACTTACTATTTGTATTTGATCTCATGTAACAAACTTCAATTTTGAACTCCTCTTTCTCGAATATATAAAATGAAGCGAATGCTAAAACTAAGGCCGCTTCAAGCTATTCCAAGTCTTCCAAAAGGTGAACTCAAAACTTCTATCATTAACATCAGACTCTCGAATACACCATCAAATGGAGAATTTTTAGACATGTCATCTAGAACACGAAATGCGGGTATGTTCTTTATTTTCTTTTGTCTATCTTTTTTCTTTAAATCGTCCTTCATTTTTTTATTTGTAAGTTTTTCAAACTTTCATGAATGACTAAATTTCTCCATGAATCAAAATTTTTTGCAAGATCAGGCTGTCGACAATGATGAAAAAATCGATACACTTTAATGAATAGATAGTACTCATGATTTTCACAACCCTCTTTGTTCTTTTATGTCCGGTTCCCACCTGGGATAACTAAAGAGTCTCTTTACTTGAAGACTACTCTACAAGAAGCTATGACTAATTTTCTTCAAAAGTGTTTTTGGGATATTTTGAAATAAGAATTTTCCAACATCCGATCTTGGTCGGATGAGAATCATTGAATTCTTTAAACATGATTACCAACTCATTTTGTATAGATCCAACACCTTTGATGAAACATATGGATGTGATTCTGAAAGAAGTTGACTCTTGTTTAACTAAAAGAAAGCAATGCCTTAATTGTCCAACTACTGAAGAAAAGGCTAAGTAGTTAAAATTTTTGAATATTCTGTTTGAAGTGAAGGATTTCACGTGTTTTTCGTTAAAAGATAAAATTAGTCAGCTAACTTCTAAGCTGGACAGACTCCATAATGAGCTCCACATCCATGAGGAACAAAAGAGTATGCTTGGAACTGCAAATGCATCATTAGAAGGATCACAGATTAGAGATGTCACTAACATAGCATCCATTGACCAAAAAATGAAGACTCTTGAAGATAATTTCTTGCAAGTGATCAATGACGAGTAGTTTTGATAGATTTAAGACTTTTTGATTCTCCGTAGGACTATATTGTGTGAACTTTGATTTACCATCATTTTTTATGAACTTTTCTTCCTCGTGTTTCATGTATATTTTTTATTATAGAAAATGATAAACAAATTGAATGAATTTATTGGTTGTAATTGAACTTGAATTTATAATTTATTCAAGCTGTCTATGTACCCAAAAGAGATCAAGTTAAACATATTTCATTACAAAAACACATTTTTTTATTTGGGGTCGCTCACAGATTATCCTCTTGCGGGACAACAATACTATATTTTATTACAATGAAAGTTTCACAAAGTAAAGAACTTTAAGCATAAAAACACTTTAGGAATTTCTCAATGATAGGTCCGATTGCAGTCCATCTTGGTTGACGATCTTGTATGCTCTATTAGTGAATGCATGAGTAATAACAAATGAAGCATCCCATTTAGATTAGAACTTATCCCTTGTTTTTCTGATTATGATTGGTCTACGTACAAAATTTACCTAATCTCCAACTTGAAATGATCTAGGTTGCACCTTTTTGTTGAAGGACTTCACCATCGGAACTTGATAGAATTCCAGGTGCATTTGCCTCTAATATCTTCTCATCCAAAACTTCTAGCTCCTCCTATCAAAGACGGGCATTTTTTCTGTTGGCATACCTTCTTGGATGACAATTCTTGGTAAATACTTCATTTCAGTACCTACCAATATCTAGCTCAAGTAATAGGGCGCATTCTATTTTCCCTCATAATTGACTTGGACAAGAAGTGTTCCCAAAGAATATTCTTGCCCTGCAATAAGGAAAGTCAATAGCTTCCCATGAGTTGGAGCTGTAAGTACTAGTGGATGAGAAAAATATTGCATAATACTTTGAAAAGCATTTCGACATGTATCATCGAACTCAAATGGTATATTTTTCTTTACTAATTTGTTGAATGGATGACAACGTTGGAGATAAATCTTTGAATGTATGCAATTTTTCCTTGAACACATTTTAACTCATGCACATTTCTTGACTCTAGTCTATTAATTATAGCGTTGATTCTTGATCAGTCTATTTCAATGCCCCGATGTCGAACAATGATGCCAAGAAATTTCCTAGAGGTGACACCAAATGTACACTTAAGCGGATTTATCTTCAGTTGATATCGTCGAAGTCTTTTGAAAGTATCTCGTAAGTCTTGTAGATGTTTGTCACATTTCTTCGTTTTAACAACAAGATCATCTACATAGCACTCTACGTTCTTATGCAGCATGCCATCAAAGATCTTTTTCATTGCTCGCTAGTAGGTTGCCCCTTCATTTTTAATCTAAAAGGCATTACTTTATACCTATATATACCCTTAGGAGTACGAAATGATGTAAGCTCATCATCTTTTGGATTCATATGTATTTGGTTGTATTTGAAAGACCCATTTCTTTATCTTCGTCATTCTTTAGGGATGGGTAAACTTTTTGATTTTTTTCGTTTTTTTCTTGATAGTTGATGCTTCGAACTTGGATTAGAAGTTTTAATTCCAAGTGGAGAGAATGAAAATTGTCTTTGCGATGACTTTTGAGGGACTCGTGTTTTCTTATCAATTTGAGTAGATGAAGAAGATTCCTTACTTAACCTTTGGGAGAGAGAAGTTTTACCTTTTATGTCAACTACCGTGGAGGGTTATCTTTTTAAACACCGAAACTGTGGCATTCTCATTTTTAATTCGATCGAACACTGAAGGTCTTTGATGTTCTGATTTCTCTTTAGTAACTTTATATACTTGAATCATGATTTGTTTGAGAAAACCTTCTTGACTTTAATATTTTTTGATAGACTTTAATCATATCCCAAACCATAACTAAGTCCCGACATAAGGATTCCATTAGAATTAGAATGGATATACCCATCCGAAAGTACATATTCAAGATTACCCAATTTGCGAGGCTCTCATTTCCTAAATCAGACATTCTCAAATAATTTTTTGACTTGGGGATTGTAACACCCTTTGAAAGTCTTTTTGACTCGATGGTTTCTTTAGTACTCGACATGTCTCGTTAGGACGAATAGAAATATAGAGCTTTGATATGCTTGGAATAGATGTTGAAACTTCTGATGTAGATTTACGTTCTTCCAAGGCTACCATGAAGACATAAACAATTTTGGAATACTAGTTATTGTAATAGTAACTCATTTCTCAATTCCTCAACATCGGTTGGTTATATTTGAGGTTTTTTTTTTGCCTCTAGAGAGTCCTTCAAATGTAAATTTTGATTTACTATTAATAAGTTGATGAGGTAGAACAGTAAGAGATGAATCATCATTGCTTATATCTTCTTTAATTTTGAATCCAGGCATAGACAACCCTGCATAATTACATTTTTCATCCTCCATAATAAGATTCTTCTTTGAGAAATGGTTTGAACTCGGTTGCCACACACTTAACTTCTCTGCCTTGGCTATATTTGAAGCATTGGTACCAAGTCGAAGGTATGATTCCAGTTTAATGCAGCTAAACATGTTTGAGGAGTAACTCATAGGACATTTTATCATTAATGACATAGAAGAAAGCTGAATAAGTCAACTCCCCTATTTGCAACTTCAAGTGAATCATGCTAATAGCTTGCTAACCTTTTTAGTTGAATCCTTGAATCATGATCTTGCTCTTAGAAAAATCACCAACATTAATTCAGAGTTTCTTCATCGTCTTGACCGACATAATGTTTACGGCAAATCCACAACGATCATTATACGATTTAACCTGCATTCTCGAATATAATCACTAACGTACAATGGCCTATTATGTAAACAAGAACCCAGTTGTAAATATTCATCGTCAAATGTGATGGAGGCCATACATCTTGTCAAATTGTGGATCCATTATGTTCTAAGACTTTGCTTTGTATTATTCGGGATAAATCAATGCCGTGATTAAATTTATAATATTTAGGCTGCTTCCTCTGGTCTTTTTTATGCTGGAAAGCTCAATTATCTTCTGTTCAAGAAATGGATCTAGAATTTCAGAAACTTCAGAATCTGAGAATGGATACTCTTTATCATCATGTTCTTTCAAAGTCACATAACCTCTGTTTTGGACTTATCCTTTGTTAGGTTTGAACTCGGGCATCAGTTTCGGATTTGAGCTCATCCTTTGGAAGGCTATCTTTGAACATATACTAGAGATTATCATGGTTTCTTTAGATTTACTTATCTTGATATCTTTCTTAGGATCTCTCTTGTCACATAGATCACTTGGCAGATAACTTTTGTTCTTTGTAATTTGGAGCTCTAGGTCAGGAACATGTGTTGTAAACTCTTCAAAGGAGTATGGCATATTCACTTGGAGATTATAGAGTAATCCCTAATGCATACCTTGTACACACATGTCAATGGAAGAAGCTTCACTGATTTGTTCTTTACAAGTTCCTCTAGCATTCTATTTACTCTACAACATGCTTTTCCTTGCTCTGCTTTGTTCGAGAGAATTTTAGAAATTGAGAGTTCGCCTAGTGCAGTAGAAGCGTGTTAGGAATTCTTACTCGAGTTGATTCCAGCTATCAACTGACCCAGCCAGTAAGTTTGTATACCATTCAAGTGCAGTTCCTTTGAGGTAGCATACAAATTGATTTACCATGGTATCATTGTAAGTTTATGCATTGTTACACATTTCAATCAAATGAGTAACATGTTACTTCGGGTTGCCCTTTCCATTAAAACACTAGAATTTCGAAGGTTGTTAACCAAGTGACGTTTCATTTTGTCGATTCAACAACTATAAGACTTGGCATAAACTAAGGAAAATTATGATGAACCACTATACTGGGCACGAATGGTGTCTGTAATCATATGTTGAACTTGTTGGACGGATAAAGAGCCAACAGAGAGTTGAGTGGTATCACGCAACATATTTTGAAAAACTGTATGATCATGTACATCTTGATTCTATTGGCATTCTTGAGCTTCTAGATCTTTAGCTTCGGCAGATCCTGTACTTTCTTGATTGCCTTCAACCAACGAATTTTGAAACTCCAGCATGTGCATGAGTTTAGAAATCTATGCATCTTTTTCATCTAGTGACTTTGTTAACTTTTCAATGGTTATAGCCATTTGTTGGATTCGGTCATCAGAGCACGATGTCACTTCCATGTCTATTACTGGCTCGAGTGATTCTTTAAATGAAGTATAGTTTCCCCATCTACATAGAAAAGTGGCATGAAAGGATCCAGAAATAGATTTGCCATTGGAGATGGAACCATAGTTAGAGCTTTTCACCAAACTCTTGGTCTTTACTGTCGAACGAGAGTTCGGCTTCTTGCAAAAAAATTTCATTTTGCCTTTGTTGGAGAACTTTCTCAATGGTAGGACCAGTTGAGTTTTTTCAATTTTTGTTTGGGCTCTGGTCACATGGAAGAATTCAACAAGTGTCTCTTCAAGATGATTTATAGTTTTATTTGCCTTTTCACTTGCCATTGTTGATACAGTGGTTGGAATTTGAAAATCCTGAGATCAAAAAACGAGAAGACAAGAAGGTCCTACTTGGCGTGCTAAGAAATTTGGATGACGAATTTCGTATATTAAAATATGTAAATCATTACAAATTGTATTTATGAGAAATACAAGTGGATGATAATCTTCTTATAACTATAAAATTGGAAGATCATCTGATTAATGATCCAAATGTTTGAAGATGAGTGGCCACGTGGTTTGAGTCCTGGACTTCGAGATTTTTTGAAAATTTGATTTGTTGAGAATTTGACTTGTTCGACACTTGGATTTGCACTTCGGGTCTTGAACTTGACTTGGACTTGCTTGATTTGAAAAAAGATTTTGATCTTCTTGGTGTTCACCGAAATTAGGCTTGAGATGATTTCTTCTCTTCCTCCGACTTTGTGATTTCTTCAACACTTCATGATTTTCTTCTGCACTTTCACTTGTTAAATTTTATAGACATTTGGTCCTATTTATAGGGAAAATTCGTAATCAATTTGGTAACCACTCAATTATCTTTAAAACGAATAAAATTGAATAATTGTGGATTTCGAGAAAAAAAAAAGATGGACCTTTAAATTTTTATGGGCCTTAATAGGCTTTAATTTAATAAACTTAATTGGGATAATTATTTAATTCAACCCAATTCATTATTTATTATTTTTATTTATTTATTTTTATGCCTACTCATACATTACATATCTGTTGTCCAAACATGGATGCTCATGGTCCAAAATACTTTATCTCCTTTATAGATGATTATTCACGATACATGTATATTTTCTTGCTTCATAACATGAGCGATGAATTGGATGTCTTTAAGATTTTTAAGGCAAGAGTAGAGAAACAATGCGATAAGCAAATAAAGATTGTGCGAATAGATAGAGGTGGAGAATGTTATGGTAAATACACTAAGGATAAACAAGCACCTAGTCCATTTACAAAGTTTCTTGAAGAGAATATGATAGTTGCCCAATACACTATGCCTAGTTCTCCGAACCAAAATGGCGTATTAGAAAAAAAAATCGAACATTATTGGACATAGTGCTGAGTATGCTTAGCAGCTCTAAGCTTCCTAAATCCTTGTGGACAGAAGCTCTTAAAATAACTATGTATATATTGAACTGAGTTCCAACCAAGGTTGTTCCAAATACGCCTTTTGAACTATAGAAAGGTTGGAAATCAAGTTTACGACATATGCGCATTTAGGAATGCCTATCTTAAGTAAGAGTTTAAAATCCACAAAAGAAAAAATTGGACCCAAGGACTATTAGTAAGTATTTCATTGGATATACCGAAAGGTCTAATGGTTACAGATCTTACTGTCCATCTCACAGAACTAGAATTGTGAAATCAAGAAATACAAAATTTCTTGAAAATGACTTAATCCGTGGAATTGATCAATTTCAGAATATAGTCTCTAGAAGAGATCAATCTTGTACATTAAGTGATAGATTTGTTATTGTTCACAACACTCGTCAAGTTTAAATTGGTGTTGTACAACCGATTAATGAAGTTCCATGCTGATTATAATTCTATAGATCAAGTTATTTAAGAAATATCATAAATGGTTGAACAACCAGTTGGACAACATGGCCATCAAAAAATGTTGAACCAATATTAAGAAGATCTACAAGAGGAAAAAGATCAACAATTTCAAATGACTATGTCGTGTATCTAGAAGAATTGGACAGTAATTTTGGAGCCGAAAATGATCTTGAAACGTTTTCACAGGTCATGGATTGTAAAAAATCCAATTTATGGTATAATACTATGAAATATGAAATGAATTCTATGGTACCCAGTGAAGTCTGGAATCTTGTCAAGTTGCCTAATAGTGCAAGAGCCATATGGTATAAATGAGTCTTTAAAACAAAGAAGGACTCATCAGGCAACATTGAAAGATAGAAAGCAAGACTCGTGGTCAAAGGATTTACTCAAAAGGAATGAATCAACTACAAAGAGACTTTTTCTCATATATCCAAGGAAGATTCTCTTCGCATTATTTTGGCATTAGTGGCACATTTTGACTTTGAGCTACTACGGAAGGATGTGAAAATGGCTTTCCTCATGTGAAAATAGCTTTCCTCAATGGAAAAGTAGAGAAAAAAGTATATATGAAACAACCAGAACGATTCTCTTCTAGTAATTGTGAGCATTTGGTGTGCAAGTTTATGAAATCCATATATTTTTTAAAACAAGCCTCCCATCAATGGTATATGATGTTATCTTTTCATTTGATTTTGTGGAGAACATTATGGATCAATGTATTTACCAGAAGGTGAACGAGAGTAAAATTTATTTTCTTATTCTATATGTGGATGATATTTACTTGCAACCAATAAGAAGGGTTTTGCTACATGAGATAAAACAATATCTCTCTAAACATTTTGACAAGAAGGATATGAGTAATGCATCTCATGTCATTGATATAAAGATCTATAGAGACAGATATGGGGGGGTATTTTGGGTCTATCACAAGAAACCTATATCAATAAAGTTCTAGAAAGATTTGGGATAAATTATTGTTCACCAAGTATAGCTCTCATAGTGAAGGGCGATAAGTTTAACTTAAATCAATGCCCAAAGAATGATTTTGAAAGAGAACAAATGAAGAACATCCTATATGCAAATCATGCCTAATGTTCATAGCTTCCAAGTCCTTACGAGAGTTGATTCCATCTTTAGATTTTCCTTTGACATCCAACATTGTACTAATGATACCGTCACAAATATTCTTCTCCACATGCACCACATCCAAATTATGACGTACAAGTAAAGTCTACATAGAAAACATCACTGGTGTCATGATAACTACAAGCAAGTAGAATTATGAAATATTACGACAATTACCTTCCAATATGGTAGATCGAAAAATATAGACTTTTTTCTTCTACGTTACATTAGGTTGAGTTGTATTCTTCCTCATTTTTCGCTTACCATCTTTCCCCCAATCATTTGTAAGTTTATCAATTTCAATAGAATCTTCTTCACCATTTTTTATCTTCGACTTAATACCAGTTTCAATATGTCCATTAAACCAACTTTTTCTCATACGAAATGGATGATTAAATGCTAGAAATCTTCTGTGTCCCATGTACGCAAACTTCCTATCATGCTTTAACTATTGTGAACACGTGTTTTCATGACGAATATGGCATACAATTTATCCCTTCATGGGTTATCCTGATATATTTCCATATGCAGCGAAGTCATGTATTATCCACATCAAAATAGCTTTTAAATTGAATGTAGACTTTGTGACTGCATCATACATCTCAACGCCATCACTCCATAACAACATTAAGTCATCTACAAGTGGTGCCAAATAAACATTTATGTCATTACTTGACTGCTTTGGTCGATCAATAAACTCAGCATCAAACTTTCCTTTAACATGCATAACGAGGGAGGTAAGTTATATATAGTTAAAATTACTAGCCAACAACTATGTTTAGAACTAAGATCTTTGAAATGATTAAATCTATCAGTAGCAAGACCTATTCTAATATTTCGAGGATCCGATCTAAAATATGACCACATTTTGTTAATTATTTCATAGTTCAATGAATCAACTGGATGCCTAATTTTACCATCTGAACTTTTATTAGTTGAGTGCCATCTCAGTTGTGTTACCATCTCTTCTATTTCGAACATCCTCTTAAGTCTTGGTATTATAGGAAAATAACGCAACACTTTTGCTGGAGTATTTCTTTTGAATTGTTTTTACTCTATTGGTTAACTTTCCATCTTAAGCAACCACATTTTGGGCATAATTCAACTTGTTGAAGCTCCTTTTCTATATAGACAACAATCATTAACGCAATCATGTATCTTCTCGTAGCCAAGATCAAATGTATTGACAATCTTTTTCATCTCATAAAATGAGTTTGGAAGTGTACTATTCTCTGACAACATGTCTCGAACAAGATTTATGAGTTCATCAAAACCACTGATAAATCATGTTAAGCCTTATGCTTAAACATAGCAACAGAAAATGACATCTTCGTGAACACCCTACAACCAGAATATAAAGGTGTTTCAGCATCATGAACTAAACTTTCAATCTCTTTCGCTCTTCCATCATGAGGGTTTTCAGGATCTACATCATGTTGTACATAGAAATCCTTAAACATCCTATGTGACTCAAGCATTTCTAAATCGTGCAAATTTAATTCACTTGGTTGTTCTCCATGAAATACCCACACTCTATGTAGGATCCATACCCTTAATAACCAAATGTTCATAAATTATATCATAATGTTGATGCATTAGATTCCTACACTTAACACAAGGGCATACTATTATTTCTGAATTGCAATTTTTACGATCTCGTTCAACAAAATTCTGGGCTCCATCTCTGTATTGTTCTGAAAATCTACAATTCAAATTTTATGATCATTATATGTTAAATTTTTCTAAATTGATATCTAGATCCGTAATATGTAATTTTTTATGATAACATTGATAAGTGTAGCCACTCTTTGTCCATTGTATGCTAAATATACTATTCAACACTGAAGGGACGTAGCCAAATATCAAATGCACTAATCACCTCTCTACATCTACAACAAAATGTTTAATGCATCACCATTCAGGTAATTGGTTATTTTAAGTCTAGAAATGGGGAAGCAATTGGAGCACTAAAATATTTTCTCTGTGGTTGCCAATGGTGCAATACCACAAGAATACAGAGAAACGAGATTATCAGTTGATGTTATTTAACCACCATCCAAACTCAATCAACAAACATAACAACTCTATCACATACTGAATCTTGAAAACAGAAAAATATAGCCCCATAACAAATTTTATTTATTCTTTTACAACGTCCACGAGATGAGTCCCCCCAAATTTCAATTAAACAAAGCATTTATCTACAATATATTGCAATTAATTCCAAACAGAGAAATAGACATAAAAAAAAAAAAAAAAAAAATAGATTTCAAACATGGTGACATGCTGAAATCTATTTTACCCGATATACAAAGGGTTTTTGCATATAGCTAATTTAACGAAGAATTATAACAAGCAAACAACAGAAATATATAGCTGGATCTAATTTAAAAGAGAAATTCGTACTTAATACATTATACATTTTGAACTTCTAGTATGCCTTGAGGTTGAGTATATGATCTTCATGTTGTTCAGGCTGGTGCTGCAAATGTTCTTCAGTAGTACTAGTATTATTACCCTGCCAAGTCCAAACTATATCCTTGAGCGAAGGCCTCAACTCTTGATCACAAAACCTCCTATATTCCAAGGTATCTCCAGCAATTTTCTTCACCTCCACCACATGAAGCGATGGCGTCACCTCGAATATTTCAGCATCTATCGACAGCTGCCCTTTTCTCCCCACTTTGCTGCATTGCAATTTCACTAGTCCATCTTTCTTCATAACTCTGAAACTCTCCATCGAAGCCACCTTCTCCAATTTCAACACAATTTGTGATGGCGGCATTTCAGTTGTGAACCATGCCTCCGCCTTGTTCTTCATGTCCTTCTCGAATAAACCTGACAGATCGAATCCTGGGGAATTAGATATTATATCAAACGCATTTAAACTATGTGGCCTAGGAAACTTTTTCTTTTCTTCTTTCCCTTTGGAAGAACAACCCTCTGAATCTGAATCAATGGCGTCAAAAATGTTGTGTGAAAAATCATCCTTGTCGAGATCAAGATCTGTGACTTCAATTTGCTTGAACCCTTTTCTGAACCAGGAATTTTCCATGAGCCTAGCTACTGTAATTCTTGTAAATGGATTTGGATCAAGAATTCTTGAAAGAAGCTTTCTAACCTCAGGAGGGAACCATTGTGGGCACCTGAATTCACTTTTGATTATTTTCCTATACATTTCCATGAGATTACTATCTTGAAACGGAAGATAACCAGCTAGCAAAACAAATAGAATGACTCCACACGACCACATATCGGCCTTTTCGCCGTCATAGCCTCTCTTGTTTATCACCTCCGGCGCCACATATGCTGGAGTCCCACAAGTTGTATGCAAAAGGCCGTCTTGCCTTTTCGATTCCAGCAATGCACTCAACCCAAAATCTGACACCTTCAAGTTCCCTGCTTCATCAAGAAGGAGATTTTCTGGCTTCAAATCCCGGTGGTAGACACCCTGGCTGTGGCAAAAATCGACCGCATCAATCAACTGTTGGAAATATTTCCGGGCGGCGTCCTCCTTGAGCCGTCCTTTGGCCACCTTGTTGAAAAGCTCGCCGCCTTTGACGTATTCCATGACGAAATATATGTTGGATTTGCTGGCCATAACCTCGTACAACTGAACAACATTGGGGTGCTTCACTAGCCTCATTACAGAAATCTCACGTTTGATTTGATCGATCAAACCAATCTTCATTACCTTCTCTTTATCAATGATTTTAACAGCCACGCTCTGGCCAGTTTTAAGGTTTCTCGCATGATAAACCTTTGCAAAAGTCCCTTGGCCAAGCAATTTCCCCAGCTCGTACCTTTTCATCAAAATATGTCCTTTATTCTCCATTTTTCTTCCCTGTCCACTCATCAATAAATGAGCTACAAAGGATCAAAAGCACATAAAAACATCAGAAAATCCCTCCAAGTAGCCATCTTCTGCGGCACAATTTTGAGGAAAATTAAAATATTTTGAATTAATGTTGGAACAATGGAGAGAAGAAAACAGAGCTGCTGAAAACCTTGCCGAAAGGCTAGGCTAAAGAAATTCTTGAATATGAGAAGGAAAGGAATTGGAGAGAAACGTAACAATTTTATGGGAAAATCCCATGTTTAGGGAAGCCTCAGAATAACAAGAATTTGAAATTTCCAGGTACAAAAATACGGGCAATCCGTAGGTACATATTCTATTTATAGAAAATACATCTAATCTTGAAACTTTGAGGATTCACGAGATCTAAATCTGTGATATAATCCGCGGAATTATTTCTGTGTTTCCCATGCAACATGAGAAGTTTGTGGTACTTACATATCTTCTGTAGGCCGAAGGACAAGCCCCCTTGTGACTGGGGACAACAAGAAGGAGATGAGAAATTAGTGGTAGAGCAAGTTTTATTTATTTATTTATTTTGGGTTCTGTTTCACAATATTCAGGAGCTGCGAGAATCTCAAGCAATTACATAATCATTTTGTAAATTATTGTGTTTAAAAGCCGTCTTCATCAATTATACATCTTAACCAATCTACTGGTAGTATCAATTTATCTAATACTCATTTTTATCTACAATTTATAAATTCTTTCCAAACGTCTCCCCATCACTTGCGTCCCCTCACTCCTTTCCTCCACGCCACTTCTTCACCTTTTGTGGAAAACTTAGAAGAATCATGCTACATTACCTAAGATGAAGGCAAAATAATAATTTCACTTAACTTCAGGTTTGTCCGTTTTTGACGAATTGATAGTCCAATTCGACTGAAAAGAGGCCAATGATCACAACTCAGGGACTTTGGCCCTGATGCATTTCAAATGTTGGGCAAAATTCGTCGTTTAAACCCTCAATTAAGCGTTTTTGTTGTTTATGGTAATATTTGATTTGACAATATCTCATTCAATAAAATTCGGATTGTGATTCCGTGTGTTGGGGAACGACCCTGGTGATTAGAAGAATCAAGATTTGTCATTATCTCAATTTTTTCTTCCATTTTTGGAAAAAAATATTATTTTTTCATTATTATGTAATTTCTTTCCGAATTTTCTTAGGGTTTCACTATTTAAACGTTGTAAACCCTTTGAGGCATGATAGTTTTTGATGAAATAAAATATTTTCTTGAATTTCTCTTGATTGAAATTCTATTTGTGTGAGACTTTTATCTTTCCTATAAGCTTCCCCTGCATCAGTTGGTATCAGAATCGAAATCGTTCATTTACCATGTTGTCAAAGAGACGTCAAGAAACTCGTGAAGTCTTAGTAGATGAGGCACATAGAGTGATAAAATCGCACGACTGCGTCAACAAGTGGAGTTACTGACACAGCAAGTCGTTGCACTTATGCCGCAACAACATACGCCTGAAGGTCGTGGTCGTCTTGGGCAGGTTCCAATTGAGGAAGTCCAACAGCGTGATCGTAATATTCAGGATGTCACGATTGAAGACATTGAAAAAGCAACAGAGGAGGAAGAGTTTGATTATGAAGGTCCGTCTTTATTTGACAATGAAGACACTGAAGAAGCAACATATGAGGAAGAGTTTGATTATGACAGTCCGCCTATATTTGACAGTAAAGGTGTAGAAGAAGTAACAAAGGAGGGAGAGTTTGATTATGACGGTCCGCCTGTATTTGACAGTGAAGGTGTAGAAGAAGCAATAGAGGATGAGGAGTTTGTGGTTGGTGATGTGGGTCAAGCATTGGAGGTGATGCGGAGTTTTCTGATTCCCCTGGAAAATAACACTGACTAGTTTCGTAATGATATCTTCCAGTTGACATGTATTGTTGGAGGAAAGAAAAGTGTGTTGCTTACAGATAAAGGCTCAGTAAAAATAGTTGGGGATGTCGCCAACTTACTAACCATAGTGAAGTTCGAGACAAATATGGAAGGATATGGGGGTAGTGTATGTGCTGGTGAAAAGTTAGCTGACAATGAGCACGAGGTCACTCGTAAGGTCTAGCCATTGCTAGAGGAGTTTCATGAGGACTTCCCAGAAGAGCCTCCAAATGAATTGCTGCCAGAGCTTCCATTTCGTGATGATAATTCTGATAATGATGAAGTTTCTTCCCCGTCAAATTCGAGGGAGAATTTTTCTCAACCCGAGGAGAATAATGAAGGCAAAATAATAATTTCACTTAACTTCGGGTTTGTCTGTTTTTTATGAATTGATAGTTCAATTCGATTGGAAAGGGTCCAATGATCACAATGGGCAAAATTCGTCGTTTAAGGCCTCAATTAAGCATTTTTGCTGTTTATGGTAATATTTGATTTGACAATATCTTATTCAATAAAATTTGGATTGCGATTTCATTTGTTGAGGGACGACCCTGGTGATTATGAGAATCAAGATACGTCATTATCTCAATTTTTTCCATTTTTGGAAAAAAAATATTATTTTTTAATTATTATGTAATTTCTTTCTGAATTTTCTTAAGGTTTCACTATTTAAACGTTGTAAGCCCTTTGAGGTATGATAATTTTTTATGAAATAAAATATTTCTTGAATTTCTCTTGATTGAAATTATGCTTGTGCGAGACTTTTATCTTTCCTATAAGCTTTCCCTGCATCAACCTATGTCTTGGAAGTGAGGGGGCTAGCCTTCCAACCCATCACAGGGGCCAAATGTGTTGTATCTTTATCCAACTTAGAATCGAATGTCAAAGTTGTTTTGGTGAATAAAAATCGCAATACATGGACACTAATACTTGTGAAATTAAAATGTAATTAAAAATGTTACATGATATATTGTTGTCAAATTGATTTTATGAATCTTCCCCGAGATATAGAGGGTGTTTGGTGTAGATTAAAATTAGAATTTAAGTGGATTGTGATAAAAAAAAATAAAAATTGAAATGTGTGGTTGAAAAAATGTGAAACCCATGAAAAATGTGATTGATATTAATTATTCGACTTTAACCTAGATTAAAATCTGGCCAAAACAGGCCCATATTGTTTAATGAAGATTGATGGGAACAATAAGGCGTGTTCGATAGAGATTAAGATCGGATTAAAATTAAAAAACTAGCCGTTATTATTGACTTTTATTAAATGGGTGGGACACAATAACGGCTATATTTTCAATTTTAATTGAATTTTAAGCACGACCGAATGGGGCCTAAATTAAAAAAGGAATCTTAAAAACATTGAATAGAATCTAGCATATGTTTGGTAATCATTCTTTCATAATTTTTTTATCATACTCATTTTTAATCCCACATTTTCACAACAAATATTCTTCACATGAATTCAAAAAATTATCATACTTTTTAATTACATATTCTTCAAAAATTTACTAGAATTTATTATTTCAAAAAAAATGATTGTTGAAGTTGAACCAGAGCTACTGTCTCGACAGCACTATGACGGAAAGGACAAGCAGATGCAGCTGGTCCATATATTTGGTGATTTTGTTAATCATGGTACATGTGTTAGAATGTTACTGGATACATAACTTTAGACCTGTACACGTGTATTCACATATATAATTAGAGCCATGCTATGGGAACATAACCCTTGACATAGGGGGTGACATAATGGCCAAATGTCACCCCCCTATTGGTGGGTTGGCTGTCCGACAATGAGCATGAGGTCACTCGTAGGGTTCACCCATTGCTAGAGGAGTTTCATGAGGACTTCCCAGAAGAGCCTCCAGATGGATTGTTGCCAGAGCTTCCATTTCGTGGTGATAATTCTGATAATGATGAGCTTTCTTCCCCGTCAAATTCGAGGGAGAATTTTTCTCAACCCGGGGAGAATAATAAAGGTAAAATAATAATTTCACTTAACTTCAGGTTTGTCTGTTTTTTATGAATTGATAGTCCAATTCGATTGGAAAGGGACCAATGATCACAACTCAAGAACTTTGGCCATGATGCACGTCAAATGTTGGGCAAAATTCATCATTTAGGCCCTCAATTAAGCGTTTTTGTCGTTTATGATAATATTTGATTTGACAATATCTCATTCAATGAAATTTGGATTGTGGTTTCGTTTGTTGGGAGGACGACCCTGATGATTAGGAGAATCAAGATCCGTCATTATCTCATTTTTTTCCATTTTTGGAAAAAATATTAATTTTTCATTATTATGTAATTTCTTTCTGAATTTTCTTAGGGTTTCACTATTTAAACGTTGTAAACCCTTTGAGGCATGACAGTTTTTGATGAAATAAAATATTTTCTTGAATTTCTCTTAATTGAAATTATGCTTGTGCGAGACTTTTATCTTTTCTATAAGCTTTCCCTGCATCAACCTAGGTCTTGGTAGTGAGGGGGCTAGCCTTCCAACCCATCACAGGGGCCAAATGTGTTGTATCTTTATCCAACTTAGAATCGAATGTCAAAGTTGTTTTGGTGAATAAAAATCGCAATACATGGACACTAATACTTGTGAAATTAAAATGTAATTAAAAATGTTACATGATATATTGTTGTCAAATTGATTTTATGAATCTTCCCCGAGATATAAAGGGCGTTTGGTGTAAATTAAAATCAGAATTTAAATGGATTGTGATAAAAAAAAAATTAAAATTAAAATGTGTGGTTGAAAAGATGTGAAATCCATGAAAGATGTGGTTGATATTAATTATTCGACTTTATCCTAAATCAAAATCTGGCCAAAACAGGCCAATATTGTTTAATGAAGATTGATGGGAACAATAAGGACGTGTTCGATAGAGATTAAAATTGAAAAACTAACCGTTATTATTGACTTGTATTAAACAGATGGGACACAATAACGGTTATATTTTCAATTTTAATTGAATTTTAAGCACGATCAAATGGAGCCTAAATTAAAAAAGGAATCTTAAAAACATTGAATAGAATCTAGCATATGTTTGGTAATAACTAGCGTTACTGTCTCGACAGCACTATGACGAAAGGGACAAGCAGAGGCAGCTGGTCCATATATTTGGTGATTTTGTTAATCAGGGTACATGTGTTAGAATGTTACTAGATACATAACTTTAGACCTGTACACGTGTATTCACATATATAATTAACACACTACATTAACAGAAGTGAAAATCAACAGAAAGGACCAGAACACTCACAACATGTGGGGTCGTGCATTGTCTCTTTTGTGGTGCATTTATGTGGCTTGATTTCTATACAAATGGCTAAAACCATTCACTAATTTGTCAATTCTTTCTTAATTTTTGTGCTAAAAAATGTTTTTTAAATAAACTTAGAAGGGAAATTTCTTGTCACAACGTATTGGGAGTTAAATGTTTGAATAAACACCGAACTTTGGATATTGTCACGTTTTACTCATCAAACTTCAAATTGCACTCAATCACTTACTGAACTTTATACATTTGCATTCCATTACACACCGACTAACTTCCATTTCTAACTCTGCCTACGTGGAAGACGGAATGCATACGTGGCTGTTAACTCTCTCTTAAAAAAAAATCAAATGCCAACTCATTTTAAATTGCAATTCGCAAACACACCTTAGCCCATTGAATTGAAATCGTGAGCTCTCTCCTCTACAAACCATCCTCAAATCGTGCCCAAATCCTTGAATGAACCCTAACCCCCAAATTGTCCGGTTCCCCTAAATGAGAAATTTCTATTCATTAAACAATTATTTCGCCTCTTCTTTTCTCGACTTCTCCCTCCATCTTCCTCACGCGCGCACTGCAAATTTATGGTGGGTTTCTGAGTTCATTAAACAATTATTTCGCCTCTTCTTTGCTCGATTTCTACCTCCCCTTTTGCTAGTCTTGATCCAGGAAAGCAATTTGGATTCAACATTATTAGTCAATATAAAGGAACCGGATGTAGAAAATTGTTTGGAATGTGAGGCTAATTGCAATGGGAAAAGCTGATTTCAAGATTTTATATCCAAATGATGAGCACGATCCAATCTCAATAAACTACACTTTTGGTTCAATGGGAAATCCTAAAGGAGTTGTATACAGTCACAGGGTTGTCTATCTGAATTCATTAGCTATGATTTTTTGCAGCGAGATGAGGCAAATGCCTGTGTTTTATGGACAGTTGACATGTTTCGCTGCAACGGATGGTGCTTCCCTTGGGTAATGGCTGCTCTAGGTGGCACAAATATTTTTGTCAGAAATATCAGTGGAAAAGACATTGTTGATGCCATATTCCATCACAATGTCACATATTTTTGTGGAGCGCCTGGATTTTTAAATAAGATTGCAGAAACACCTGCTACAGATCAGCACACTTTCCTTGACAAGGTAAATACAACTGTTGCGGGAACACTACCACCTCGTGAAATTCAACAAAGACTTGAAGCTTTGGGTTTTATTATCACACATGGATATGGAATGACTGAAGCAACACAAGAAGCATTTAAGGAAGGGTGGTATAGGACTTGAGATTGAAGCTATCTTAGTTAAGCATCCAAAGATTTTGGAGGCTGCTGTTGTTGGAAAACCTCATCATATTCTTGGAGAGACACCTTGTTCTTTTGTGAAGCTAAAGCTGGAATCTTATGTGAGTTCTGAAGAGATTATCAAGTTTTGCCAAAGTAATTTGCCTCATTATATGGTTCCTCGTAACGTAATTTTTGGGGATTTGAGGAACTGTAAGGAAAAATTGAAAGAAGGAAAAATTGATCTATACTCAAGTAACAAAGCTTTTTTTCTAGCAAATTAGAGAAGGCACTTGTAGAGATCAAGAATATTGAAGTAAACTCAATGAACTTCAGAAATAACAGAAAGTGACAAATTGTGTGGCATGTTGAAGAATATTCATTACTTACACAATATTCATTACTCGGGAAGTGACAGAAGTTACATAAGTTTAACTCACATACTAACCACCACCATCTAGACAATTCGAAGAACATCAACAACCAAAACATTCAATGAAGATTGTTCCTAGTACATAAACATGAAATTAAATCCAAAGACTTCTAATCAATTATATATGTGGAATATAATCACGAATCCCTTCCCTTTCGTTTCCCATTCTCTTCTGTATCTCCTTTTCTGAGGGATATCTCCATGACCTCTTCTTCCGTATCTCCCTTTCGTTAATTGTATGATTAGGATTAGATGGCCCCAAACAACCGCATCTTGATTCACGTTTGCAGCTAATACACTGGACATTCATCTTGTAAGGAGTTTTCTTGGCCGTATGAAAGCCATCGCCATAACATAGGCATCGTCGTCTATAATTAATGACAGGGTCGACAATGTTTTTGAGTAGTTCCTTGTATATACAGAAGTATGGAAAGGATGCTTCCAACCACTCCTCCATGGTGGCATCAGTTGAAGAACTAATACCCTGCTTGCCTGTAACGAGCTCAAGTAATACCTTTCCGAAGCAATAAACATTATAACCACGTGTTTCATTATGCACACCTGGGCATTTTAAAAATATGTAAAAAAGAATTTATGATGTATAAGCTGCAATTAATGATATGAGTCGAAGTTAAAAGAACTTTCAGCTTTATGATCTTTAGCCAAACTAGAAAATCATAATAAATAAACAAACAAAACTATGAATCATATATTTATTTCCTTAACCAGAAAGACTCTGGTTTTAAGTCCAAGCACAAAGGATATATATGAACATTAATGAAAGGCTAGATCAAAGTGTTCCAACACTCCTGCTCACTAAACTTACACCTGGCCTGTCTTTTGGAAGTAAATTCATTTACACCATCTAAAATTCACTTATGCCCTATATGATTTGTATGCCTTGGAAAATAATATTTCATTTGATTGCACATGTTGCTTCTAGGAAAATGTTCTATTGTCTGATTCGAGGGAATAAAATTGTAAAATTATGAGCATGCTGTCGGCCATTAATAACGAATCATCTAAACCACTAATAATGCATAGCCTTCAATCCTAAAACTGTCCGAATTGGATAGCATTTCCATTATGCGCACTTCGAATCAAACGACCGCAAAAACACGTAAGATTTAAAAAGAAGAAGAAAAAATGTTCCCAAGTATTACCTCCACGTGGTCTCTCCATGTCAACGACTTCAACAATCAAGCTTTGATGTCCTTCGATTGTGAGGAAAATCGATTTGGGGGTTAGGGTTCATTCAAGGATTTGGGCACAATTTGAGGATGGTTTGTAGAGCTCACGATTTCAATTCAATGGGCTAAGGTGTGTTTGGGAATTGCACTTTAAAATGAGTTGGCATTTGATTTTTTTTAGAGAGAGTTAACAGCCACGTTTGCATTCCGTCTTCCACGTAGACAGAGTTAGAAACGAAAGCTAGTCGGTGTGTAATGGAGTGCAAATGTATAAAGTTCAATGAGTAATCGGGTGCAATCTTAAAGTTCAGTGTGTATTCAAACATTTAACTCACGTATTTAAAGTACATAACAGTTTAGGCCCTGTTCTCTTTGCCGTTTTCAACCCGTTTTCTGTTTTTAATTTTCAAAAACACTGAAAACGCGTTCTCTTTTCCATTTCTCAAAACACGTTTTTGAAAATGGCAAAAAAAATTTCAAAGGAAATGGAAAACGTGGTTTTCCACATTTTCAGAAAAACCAACCAAAACAAGGCCAAAAAATCAAAAACGCGGTACTGTTCAAAAACAACAGAAAACGGCTGGAAGCCCTATCCCTCTTTCCCCTCTCTTCCTCTTTCCCCTTTCTTCCTCTTGCCTTGTCAAAATCGACCAGCTCCCACCACCGACTCTCCGGGTTCGCGTGCTAAATCAGGTTTCCCATCTAGTTCTTTGCTGGCTATATTTTTGCGGTATGTTATAGATGTTCGATTCTATTTTCGTTGGGTCGTGTTGAAAGCACTCTTAACCCGATTTCTCTACCCCTCTCGCCTTTCCCTATCGCCTCCTTCATCTGGGTATTTCTCCTTCTCCTCCGCCGACGCCGTTTACCGTCGTAACAGCGCCACCACTTCTAGTGAGATTTTTCTCTCAATAAAAGGTGGAGCATAATTTATGTATTTTGTTTTTATATTCGTTCTCTCTTTTTACTTGAAGTTAAGTGAAATAATGTGAATGAATTGGAAATGGGCAGTGCTTTATTTTTTTTATTTGTTTATCTTTTTGTTGTCGTATATTGTCGGTCTCATTTTGCCTTAATTTTTTCACCAACGCCCTATATTGGCAATGCGAATATGATATTTCTAAGTGAATTTTATTACTTAATTTAAGTTAATTATGGATACGTATTTTGATCGAGCTTTGAATTTTAAAACTGGGTTAGTTATTACTTGCGCTATGATGAAAAATGGTTTAATTCGGCATTAGATATCTGGAGTTCATATAATTTCTTTACTGAGATGTACTTTAAATTGGTTCGTCTCAGGATTGAAAAAATAAAATAAATATCACTTAGAGCTTGTTACCGTGAAATAGAGAAAAGAGGTACAACGTAAAAGATGCTTTGTTCTCTGTAATTGTCCAGTTGTTGGATTACATTCTTTGTTCTCGCTCTGAAATTGACTACTCGTGGTCCATAAAAGAAACGTATTGAACTCGATTTTCCAACTTTAAATGTGCTTATTTATTTCTAGTATCTGTTAAAAATTATTATGTTGACTACATTGTTTAAAATTAAGTCTGTAGGTCTCACTTTTTCCCAGATGTCAATTTCTTTAGTTATATATGTGCCGTCAATGTGTAAAGTACATTGATTATGATTTCTGATTCTAATTCCTTTTTTATGATTCTTAGGATGCTTCTTGTCTGCTGATTATTTGTGATTAAATCGAACTTTTTGCTTATAAAGCTAAGAGATCAACTTTTTGAGGGTCTGTTTTGGTAATGGGTTCACCTGAACGCACAAGAAGATCTGTGAGACAGGATGTAAATGAGGATGTAGAGGTGAACATTGATAGTGTCAGGGAGGATGATGAGTGGGATGGTGATGATAAGAGAAAACGCCGGTCAAACAAGTCAAGGAAACCTGGAATTGGAGAAGATGCTGATGTTTTGGATGGTAGTGCCAGAAAAAGAAGTGCGGCTGACAGACATGAGAGTCGAAAGAGAGTGGCTGATATCAAGAATTTTTTTTGGCTATCTACGACCTCTTCAGTCTGTATGGAATTGGCAGTTTTTTAAATATACTTCTTTCTTCACTTTTGTCCATCTATCCTTTTATATTGGACCTCTAGCTTGTTGATAAATTGCTGAACTTTGATATCATGATTCTAACATTGAATATTTGGAAATGGTTTCTTTTTTATTCTTTTTGATGATGCTACTCTTGTTAAGTTGAATTGATCTCTTTAGAGTAGTTTCTCGGATTTATGTTGTTCCCAAGTAGATTTCCCCCCTGGATGACTATCATTTATTCGTTATTCAACACAAAACATCCAACGTGGTTCACCTTTTGTATAAATGAAGTTTGTGAAGTCTTCTATGCAAATATTGTATCAAGCACGTTTTTAAAAAAAACCAACTAAAATCTTTATTAATTTAAACAGCCATAACAATGGACGCGATCAAAATTGAAATACAATCGTTTCAATTGTTTTCAACTAATGAGTAGTAGCATAGAAAGCAACATTGTGTGACACTATGTTCTCATCTCTGAGAACGAAGCTGCAATAATCATAATTTACTTCATATAAGAACAATATAATATTAGACAAAATAGAATCATTTAGAACATCGTAGAGATTCACATTCAACTTCGACTATTACAAAATTCTCTTGCTGGAGTTATAACATAAAATATCCAACGGAGTTCATCATTTGTGAATCAAAATTTATATGTTATTTAATACTATATTAATATTAAACCATTAAAATTTATTGAATAATCTGATTTTTTGAATAAAATATTATTAAAAGAAATTCTCAAAATTTCAAAGTAAACGCGTTTTCCATTTTCATGTTTTCAGAAACGGTTTTTCAGAATGCCAAAAAGAACGCATTTTCAGAAATTTCAAAACAAACACTCAAAACACAAAACACAAAACGTTTTCAAAACACTAAACACCAAACTGAAACACAAAGAGAACACCACCTTAATGTTTGACACTTATCTGTCTTATAATAGTTAATATAGCCAAACTATACAAAATATGGCAAAATTGTTTAAAAACATACACGAATTCACACGATCAAGCACATGAAAAAGAATTATTCTACTTGTACATCAAGAAATGTACATAAGGGTGTACACCCCCCTCACATGAGGTGGAACCCACTTGTATAAAATATTTTTTTATTCAAGCGGGTCCCACCCCCATGTGAGGGGGGTGTACACCCCTATGTACATCTTGATGTACCACTAGCAAGACCGTATGAAAAATTCTCACTATTTATTCCTTGTGTGCCTCAAATGTAAATGTTTACATGAATTAATACAATTATAATATTTAATAAGCCCCTGTTTGTTTCCCATTAATTTCTCATTTGTAAAAGAAATAGAAACGTTAGTGGACCCCACCCAACTGCAACATTTGACTTGCTCCTCACATATTTTCAATGATAATTGTCACTTTTTAATGGCAACGGTCACATTTTTTTATTACTTTTACACAGAAAATGGGAAACAAACAAAATCTAAGACAAGCTAGAGACCTATTCAAAGTCGGAACATGAGTTCAACGATTTTTCATTTTTTTTATTATTATTTTTAACTAGAACCAACATTAAAGGCACTAGATGGGGGTGGGGGTTGAGGGTGTTAGGAGAATCTCTTCGTGTTTTACTAATCAAATTAAAGTACAACCTGAAATGGATATTTAAACCTCACCTTTATAGTAGGTGAGAACAAACTTATTTTATAGTACTAGCGAGACCCAAGTGTAAGGCATATGTCGTAGTATAGTTGGCTACTTAATAGTGTAGACTTATTTTTGATTATTTTTGGAGGCATCATTAATTAAATATTATTTAGCAAAACACTTTCAATAGAAAACTTGAAAGTTTCAACGAAAAATACACAAATAAAAGTTAGAAACAAAAGGAGAAATTATTCTTTATAAACAACCAATATAAATCAAAACATATGCATATTAGTTCAACAGTGAATATGTTAATGAATATGTTAATAAAAAGGATGACATTAGTACAACGACATTAAAGCACACATGGACAGTGGGTTCAACATCGGGGTTGCAGAGCGCTCTCATGGGGTTCGGAGCAACGCCCCAAGTGGGAGATCATTAGGAAAATATATAATTTCTCATGTGGAACGACATATGTAATTAATTATATATAAAGGCTATCTTAAACTCAAGCCCAAAATTAAAGTGATCTAATAAAAAATTAAAATAATTGGCCTTTGGACATCTAAATAAAGTGTGAATTGAATTATATGTATATAGGCCGAATTATATTTGGTTGTATTTGATGATGAGACGAATATATATATGGTAATATAAATAGGGTTATGGTTCTCAAGTCATACGTGATTCTCATTTTTTGTGTCATCCCATCAGTACAAGAATACAAGAGAAAACATATTAAAGAGGAAGATTCAAACCCACAATTAAGAACAGACAATCTATAATCAAGAATTAAGAAGTAATTGAGATAAAGAAGATTATGGAGCAATAAGCCGAAATAAAAAACAAGAATCAAAAGAGTCAACAGTCAAGATTCAAGATCCGATAATAAAGAGTTATTTTCAATAAATTAAGGTATGTTCCACCCTTAATAATTCTTTTGGTGATTTAACTAGAGGAACTTGACAATAAAGTAATAGGCTTTCAAATTCTTGATATTTAAAGTTCTATAAAAATCTAACAGCAAATACACATAATCAATGAAGGATGTGAATCATCTCAATAGATTGAGTTGCAGCCAACTTGAAAAGATGAAATCTATTGTAACTCAAATTGTAATTGATATATTATAGTTTATCATTTATGTATCTTACCACTTTAATTACATTATAAATACACTTGTAATGCAACTTATTTTACATCATAATAATATTATTCCTATATTCTTTTATCTTCGTATGTCACGTTAGTTAATTTTGATAAATTATTTGCATTGCAGAATCCCGTCCAAGATGTATTGTGCCTCTAGGGTGGCCCTAAGGACATGCAAGAGGTGTGTCCGCACATACCTATAATTTTAAAGGCACCATAAACGTATAATATATTAACACACACACATAAATTTTGTTTGAAAGAAATTTTTTTTAGAAAGTTAAAGGCACAAAATTTAAGGAAAAAAGACTTGTTAAACCACATAATATAACTCATTTAAAAATTATACCCTATAAGAAGCAAATGGAAAAAATTTGAGATACACACTAAAATATTGAAAATTATCATTAGACTATAACCAATAAATAAAGAATATAAAATAATTGGTATATAGAATCCTATGTTTGTAACTTTTCCTATGAACTACCTCTCCCAAAGAATATTCCATGCAATCACGTGATGCTCAAAAAATTGAACCCAAAATGCAAAAGGTATTCTTCTGTTCAAATGTATTGAACCCAAAAGATATTCTTCTAATTTATTTCACAATTACTTTTAATCCTTCATGCATTTAACCTCAAGAAAATATTTTGTGAAAAAGATAATAAGCATGTGAATTATGTGTAGGGCCAGGTTCACACGATATTAGTGTTGAGAAACGAAAATAAACGATCTTACAGAAAATTAAAATGTGCAAAAATTAAAAGATTCAACACAAGTGATTTCTTTCGGCTTAAACCCGGAGGTTCGACGACCACTTCTAAAGCGTACATCCCCCTGTTGAACATTCAATAAATTGAATTATGCTTGGTTGCACTAAATAATCCAAAATGGCAACAAATGTTTAACCAATACACAAAGATAATACATGAACACTTATCTCTCAAAGATAACAGAGGGTCTATGAAGAATCACCAAGAATCTCTTCAAAACCATTTGAAAACAACTCAAAATAACCCCCCCCCCCCCAAGTTCTTACAAATATTCACTCAGAATATTACAAATCAGAAGGTAAATATTACACATCATGTTTTTCAAATCAGAAATTTGAGAGATGAAGAACAAAGAAGAAAAAAACCTTAGCCATCGAGAGTCTCGTTATTTCTCTCTCTTCAAAAACAAACAGTCAAAAGTCATATGAGAATACGCACCAGTGCCAATTGAAACTGCACTCCAAATATAGAACCTTCCAGAATTCATCAATCAATAGCTAAGATAGAGCCACGTATCTCAATATAATAAAAGGCTTTAGTTAATAAAGTTGCATTTTAACAAAAACGTTTACAACACAAATTTTGAGAGCAGGTATATTCAGACCAGGGTTCGAATCCAACATCCTTCACCTCGTTACCAAAATTTGGGACTATAATTGCAGCCAGAAGCATCATCACAATTTCACTTTTAATTTGCTACATAGAATCAACAGATAAGAGTTTCAAACAGTTAATGAATTTGTTTAAATGAATCACTTTTGTACCCTTATCAGATTGATTAAATAGTGTGGCAATTTTACCAATTCTAAGAATTCCTTTTGAAATCACATCTCTAATAAAATATTGTATTTAACATCAATATGCATTGTTCAATCATGAAACATTGGAATTTTACTAAGATGAATAACAATTTAATTATCAAAAATCAGTATAGCATGATTATCAACAAATCCAAGTTCAAATAATAGCCACTTAACCATATTCTCTCTTTTATTTCATTAATAGCAGCAATCTACTATGCTTCTGTAGAAGATAGAGCAACAACCTTTTGAAGTTAAGATTTCCAAGTTACTATAGTTACACATAAGGTAAAAAAATAGGATAAATTTGATATCATATTATCTTTATCTCTAGCAAAATCAGAATATGTGCATCCTTTTAAAGTTACACAGTCTTTACTTGATTTAAACATTAAACCTAAGTCAGGTGTGCCTTTAAGATATATTAATAACCATTTTAAAACATTCCATTATTCTTCCCCTGGGTTACTCATAAATCTACTTAATATGCTAATATTATATGCAAGATTAGATCTTGTACACATCATTAGATACATGACAGAACCAATGGCATTTGCATAAAGAACATTAGGCATTCTAGCATATTCATCTTCATATTAAGGACAATCTTCAGAAGATAGCTTAAAATGATTAGCAAGAAGTAAGGTTATAGGTTTACAGTCATACGTACATCTAAATGTTTTCAAAATTTTAATCACACAATCATGTTGATTCAAGAATACCAAGTTCCTTTCTTTATTTCTCCAAATCTGCATGCCCAATATCTTTTTAGCAAAACCAAGATCCTTCATATCAAACGCTTAATTCATATTTATCACAACTAGCAAGTATCATATCACCCACATAAAGGACTAAACATATAGGATTTTTACCTCTATTGTCTTTACACTATAGACAAGTGACATACTGACTCCTTTTGAAAACAAGTTTTTAAAGACAAGTATCAAATCTTTTGTATCACTACCTAGGTCCTTATTTTAAACTATACAACGATCTCTTTAATAGACAAACAGTATTTTCAGGATCTCATTTTTCAAAACCAACAAGTCGTCTCATGTAAATTATTTCTCTAATTCACCATACAAGAAAGCAGTTTTGACATCTTATTGATCAAGTTCCCATTTAAATTGAGCAAAAAGAGCAAGCGGACATCTAATAGTAGTTTATTTCACAACAAGGGAAAAAAATTAAGTGTAATCAACACTTTCTTTTTGAGTAAAACATTTTTCAGTAAGTCTAGCTTTATATCTAACATGTTTGCTCTCTTCTTCTTTTACTTTATAGATCTACTAACAATCAATCGATTTCTGTCCTTTAGACCTGTTAACATGTTCCCAAGTTTTGTTTTAAGAAGTGAAGACATTTCATCTTCCATAGCAACTATACAATTTTTACGTTCTTTACATTTAATGGTATCTTCATGGGAGTTTGGCTCATTTTCAAACTATTTTTGATAAGTAAATAAGGAAATAAAATCATCACTGTCAAGTCTAGTAAAAAGTTCGATCTGTCTCATCTCTCTATCTCTTGTGAGTTGATACTTATCAAGAGGAAGAGTTGTAAGATCAGAATGGGCAGTCTGATCAACTTCTTGATCATTCTTAATTTCTGGTAAAGAAACATTTTCTTCAGGTGCAGTTTCAACTACAATAAGCACATGAGTATCTTGCTTAATGTGATAAGACTCTATCTCAATTTGAACATCTTCTTCTGTTGGGACATTTTCTTTTCCTTCTAAACATGACATTAAAGATTCATTAAAAATGATATATTTTCTAACAATGACCCTATACAATTTTTCACATTTTACCCATAATCTATAACCTTTAACATTTTCATCATAATCCAAGAAAACACATTTAAATGATTTAGGTTCTAATTTATCAATACTTTCATGAGCATAGGAGTATTATTTTCTTGGTATTTTGTTATTGTTTCAAGTTATTTATAAGAGGTGCAAGAAGAGAAAGTCATTATAGGGGGTTTGGTGGAGATTAAAATTAGATTTTAGTAGATTGTGATAGAAGTTTTTGAAATGTATAGTTGAAAAGTTGTGGGACCCATGAAAGATTTAGTTAATATTGATTGTTTGACTTTGACTTAGATTAAAATTTGATTTTAATATGTACCAAACAAGGCCTAATAAGTGAAGGACTTAGTGACTGGATACATATTAGTAGGAGGCTTAAAGAACATGAAATTAGTACTGAGCATGTCAACAACACAAGTACTTGAAATGGTTTATGATTGGTGATAAGTGTGTTTTACACACTTATTTTGGTTCACAAACATGGATAATTGTCAATAAATATGTGAATATGGCTTAATTCTATGTTATTTGTGTTTTGTAGGCTAAAAACGATGAATGTGGTGAAAATTCGAAAATACAAGCGAAAAAGGACTAAAATTAAGCACAATCAAAGTTTTAGGATTCAAGTGCAAATACTGAAAAGTTGTATCAATCTCACAAAGAATATTTGAGAGTGTTGGACATCAGCTGGATGAGAAAAGAAGTCAAATGGATGAAATATAGTCGAAATATTATCATATATCAACTTCCAGCCGAAAAAGTTATGCTTCGAATTTTCAGTCTTGGTTTGAGACCTATTTTGGCATAGAAAACGTTCGAATTTGAACATTTATACTTTTGAAGATTTTTGTCCCTTTGAGTAAGCTTTTCGACCTATTTTGAATCATCTCAATCAGATATCGAGAAAGAAAGATATGATTAAAATACTGAAAATTTGTCCAGTGAAAAAAGAGTATAACCATGCGGCCGCATGGTATAATTTCCATGCGGCCGCGCCCACTAGTCCAAGGACCAAAGGAGGCCAAGTAGAGTGAACCATGCGGTCGAATGGTTCACAACCATGCAGTCGCATGGCAGGTTTCTGGTCACGAGTTTTCTAGTTTCCTTTTCTCATTCAACCACGTTAGGAAACAAATCTAGGTCAAGTTTAAAAGCCAAAAAAATGTCCAGAATGAAGGGGAAGACACCATATAAGATAGAAGAACCCTAAAATACATTTTGAAGAAGATTTGAAGGCAAGGATTTCAAAGAACAACATCAAGAATATCGATTTTTCAAGCATAATTGTTATTCGGTGATGTCTTCTCTTACATTATTTCTGATTTTCTTCTCTCCACCATACTAGACTAGATTTATCTGTACTAGGGAACAATGAACTTGTGTTATGATTTTTAATTCTTAGTTTTACATTCTTGACATCAAAAACATGTTTTGGAATACTTAAATGATTTATATGATCTTATTATCTCCATGATTATAGTGCACGATAATTATGTGAATTTTGTGATTTATTTCATGCATTCGAGAAAAGAGCAATAAATTTGACATATATAAATCATCATAGGGTTCAATAGGGGATAAAAATATACCACTATGTCTTATGTGAATCTTTAAGTGTTCATAAAAATTCATGCATTCTTATATATTTGCATCCATCATAGAAATATAGTTGGGTCACATATGAGAATAAGTTTAACTTTACTCGAGAGAGATTGTTAAATAATTAAGGAGCATTGATTCTTCAATATTTCAAAACATGTGTCAAAGTGTAAAACTAGATTTAAAAAGAATATTAGATAGGGATTCGTGATCCTAATACATTCATCACATATTAGAAAACACATCAAATCATATTCATATCAAATTTGCATTTAGTTAATTAATTCATCACACTTACATATTTATCATTAATTCACTTATAATTTCATCCACACAAATACTTTCCTTTATTTTTTTCAGTTAATGTCAAAATAATTAGAATTAGAACTAATTAATCCATGTGGGAATGATAATTTGACTCAAAATCCATTTCACTACTTGTTAACGAATCGACACTTGCGGTGGTTTTAGAACGAATAAATATTTTTTTGAACAACTTTTTGGCGTATATGTCGATGATTGGATTTAGTTTAATTTTATTTATCTTGACACTAATTCGAACATTATTTTTATCTTTACTTATTTTTGTTTTGGTTAGTAATTTTTATTTTTATTAATTTATCTAAGTGCTACTCTTCATTCTTTTTCAGGTCCTGTATGCGAAGGTTGTTAGGCGGTGAACTTGTTCCAACTAATTTGGAGATTGAACGGACCTTTGATCGTAGGCAAAGGGAAGCTACACCAGCACAACAGAACAAGCAAGAACAAATATCAATGGCAAATCAACAGATTGAACCAATGAGGAATCATGCAGTCCCAGCCAGTGCAGAGGAAGAAGATGACAGGAACACCTTACTTGGGGATTTCTTGTCACCATTCGTTGTGCAAAGTCAATCTAGTATTGTGTACCCACCATTCGAGCAACCGAACTTCCAGTTGAAAACTAATGTCATCCAACTTTTCCAAAATGGGCATCAGTTCCACGGGTTGGCTAATGGGAATCCACATACACATATATCCCAATTCTTGGATATGTGTCAATTAAATCACGAGAAAGAATTAGAACTTAGGGTTCATTTGATTGCAAATGTGGAAAATTGGTGGAAATAAAATATTTTATATGGAATTGAATTACCTAGAAATTGTTTTACTGGAATTGTAATTAATTGAATTTGATTGGTATAATTTTTCACCTGAAAAATGTTGAAAGTTTGGTATCCGTTTGGCTTCATTTTTTATGGAAATTGTCCATTAAAGTGATAATTTTTCTACTATTGGGTCTAAAATTTGTTCCAATTGAAAAAAAAGTGAAAAAAATTATCATAACGAATACCATTCGTTTGGCTTTGTTTTGCATGAAAATTGTCAATAAAAGTGATAAATTTTTTTATCATTGTGTTTAGAATTTTTTCCAATTGCCAAAAAATAATCTGAAAAATATTTACCAACCAAAATATCAAGAATTTGTTTTCCTCAAAAATATGAAAATTTTGGAAAGTTGGAAAACATTTTTCAGGAAAATTTTGCTTATCAAACACTACAAAAGTTGAAAAATGAAAAAATATTCATAAAAAATGGTGTGTATCAAACAGAGCGTTAATGAAATTGATAAAAAGAACAATCATGTTACATGTATATCATGATTGACAATACACTTAACACTCTTCCATGTGGTAGCAATCTACACCATTGCTTATAAAAACATCCATCTAATCATTGTATATATTCCTTCCACTTAGGAGATGTCATTCTTGATGTCAACTAAAGATTCTACATCTTGCTTAATTCAAAAAAGAAACATTGATGAAAATGATACAGATGAAGATATATTATGTAATTGATGATAAGTTTCTTGGAATAGTATTGATTTCTTAGTGGTTAAGTGGTCCTAAAATAGGTATTACAGGAAAAAAAAAAATGGTTCTAAAAATAGTTTTTCTAGACGTTTCTCTTTAAACTTTTACACTTTTGATTTACTAATTGGCTAGAATTTATACAACAAACTTATTATTTATTCCTTTAATTATATATCTTCTTTAATTAAATAAAAATGAGTACTCTTTTAAATTTCATACATAACACTCAAAATCTCAGGTCAACCATCTGTACCTCCCGTGGACCGCCTTTGGTATTTGACACATTGAACTGCCGATTGGAAAATCCACTTCTATCAAAACATTTTATAACCTCAGCCAGCAGCACACGCGAATCCACTAAATGCTATTTCCATGACAATAGAAATAAAAAAATAAAAAATAAAAAATGTCACACTGAACTTCCCTTCTTTCTAATAATACATCTTTCTGCCATAGATCAGGTGTTCCCCTTCGAGTTTCCTGGAAAAACAATAAAAAAAAATCCCTTCAAATTATTTTTTGAGTTAGACTTGTTTAATTTGAGTGTACTATCGTTAGACATCTTTTAATGTATATATGTTTAATTATAGATCAACGGATGAATAATAGTTTGGTTAAAATGACATGTATATATATATTTTTAAAAAGGGTCATATTATGGATATATAATCCATAACATAGTGGTGTTCATAATGGACACATGGAGGACCCTTATTGGAGGGCGCCTGGGCCCACACGCAACCCCAATAGGGGGTCTCCATATGTCCATTATAAACGCATTTATGGAAAATGTTATGTACCTTGTTTTAAACTTGAGCAAATACCTTTTTTAAATAATCATGCTACATATATCGAATTTTTTATCAAATCCTTTACTTACTATTTACAATAGGGATGCAGACCACATTTTCAAAATTTTTAAGGATATAATTCTACTTGTACATTATGACATCCATAATAGATGACATAATGTACAAGTGGCACTCCCTAATGTACATCCATAATGGATGACATAATGTACAAGTAGCACAACCCAATTTTTAAATGCCCGCTGACCCGCGCATTATGTGAGAGGGGTAATCTATTATGTACAAATGAATAAACCCTTCAACTTATTAGTCAACAAAAATAGGTGACCCAAATGGAACCATCACAACGTTTGTCCCAATTTAAATTAAACGTGCAATTATGTGAAAATCAAGCTGAAATAAATTTATTTTATGACAGTTTTTTATTTATTTATTTTTAAATGTATGCCAGAGAGATCAGAGATGAATTTGTTTGTTCAATATTCACGTAAAATTATGATTAATGTACTGATTACAAAATGTAAGAATAATAAGGGAGTAAATGAAAATACACACAACTTGACATGATTAGATAATGTTACATAAAAAGAAAAATCCTTATATTTAAGGGTGTCAAAATAGATAAGTGAGACTAAATTTTTGCATCCAAACTAGTTCATCAAGCTCGTAGAAAAGTTGAACTTGCCCTTCTATAATATGGCATGGATGGATCGAGTTCAGATCGTCTTCTAAATGTGTACCTTGATTGACTTATGAACCTCGTATATTGAAGTTTTCTAATGTCTACCGATATTTTTTTTTAGGGAAGTAGAGGGAAGGAAGTACCAATCCTTGGAACTCTTAATCGCATTTGCGGAAATAGCAACCCTAACTAATGGGTACAAGGAAAATTAATTTATGGAATAATAACATGTTTGTTATATTTTCTCTTTTTCTTTTTGAGAATTTATTGTATTTAATATTGCATATATACCATAATTGTTTAATTTCTTGTAATAATACCAGTTCAAATAAGATCTTATTCTGTACTACATGTTGATTCTATGTCCAATGAATTCTGAAGATTATCTCTGTTCTTGAACTAAAAGAATCAAGCCGCAAACTTGGTAGTTCTTGGTTTTTACTTTTTAAGGTACAAGGAGGATTTTTAAGGTTCCCTAATACCTCGACCGTTTGACATCATTCAACGCAGGGTAAACGTACTTATACTGTATAAATCTTGACTGCAAAAGTAGACATCATCAAATTTCTCAAACAGACACCTGAAGAATGCATCTCAACTATGACGAAACACGAGAGTTCCCCACGTGGGATCTCATGTTCCATCTTCTCGTGACACGTCCCCGCGTAGATTGCACCACAGGTGGTACTATGCATGCCTCTTATCACAGTGAAGGGAAAATAATGAAAAGTTAGAGAGAGACAGAGAGAAATTTGCAAAGCGTCGTCTAACTCTTGGTATGAGCGATTGGTTAATTGCTGCGCGTAAGCCATGCAGAAGCCACGCATTTCCCAATTAAGCCACCACTTGCAGCGTGGCGTAGGCTTTAATGCTCCATATGGGTACTGTAACAATGCAACACATCTAAGCCCCCGTTTGACACCCATTAATTTCTCATTCTCATTCTCATTCTTCATTTCAACCACACATTCTTCAAATAAAATAATATTACACACAAATCAAAAACTTTTCATCACTTTTTCACCACACATTCTCACATCAATCACTATTCTAAAATTTCTATTTCTCTCAAAATGGATTTCAAACAGGGGCTAAATAAAACATTTCCATCAGCACACAGTGTACGTGTATATATCCCCGTCTTCTCACACTCAACTCCAACCTGCTTCCATCTCTCGTTTTTTGGCATAGAGTTCTCAGTGAAAAATGAAAACCCAAGTTGAGGAAAAATTCTCATCTTTCTTCGAAAAATGGATGTGTCTACTAGAAGAATTTCTTCGATATTATCTGAGGATTTCAGTGGAGAATTCTGAGGGAGTGGACTATGACATTTTTGTTAATAAGTTGACAGCCCATCACAAGGAGTACTATACTTATAAATGGGCTGCAGCACATGACGACGTTTTGGCGTTCTTCGTGCCTGTTTGGTTAAGCCCGGTTGAGAACGCCAATCTTTGGGTCACGGGATGGAAACCGTCAATGGCTTTTCGGCTCATTGAGTCAATGAGAAAGATTCAGTCTCCTGGCACAAGTCTGGCTACCATGACTGAGGAACAAGTGAAAAAGATTGAGGATTTGAGAGTGAAGATTAAAATGGATGAGGAGAAAGTTGAGAGAGAGTTTGAAAGGCAACAGGTGGGCATGGCAGACCGAAAAATGGTGGAGTTGGCTGCTGATAGGAGTGTATTTTACACGGTTAATTCATGAGTTTAACTTGGATATCCATCGTTATATGCGTGAAACATGGCTAAATTGGTTACAAATCTTGTTTGTAGGTCAACATCGGTGATCGTGGTGAAAAAGGAAGAAAAATGGAGAAAAAAAAGACCAAAAAGGAGACAAATCAAAGTTCATGGACTAAGATGCAAATACTCAAAAGATGACTCGGAGAAGAAATTGAGTACATGGAGATGAAAAGATTCAATTGAGTATTGAAAGTGTGCATTGGAACAAGAAGAAGATGGAAAAAGGGTCGAAAAGTGGAAAAATAGGATTCAGGGACCAAATCGCCACGAATTGAAAGATGTTACCACTATGCGGTCGCATAGTGGTCCCCTGCATGCGACCGCATTGGTCCATGCAGGGAATTCCAGAGCACGAACAGGCCCTTCTATGCGACCGCATTCATTCCTTCTATGCGGTCGTATAGAAGGAAAAAGTGGCGAGATTCCGAGTTTCCTATTTCGAATCCAACACTTATGGTAATGAGTTGGGGACTCCTATATAAGCCGAATAACGTCCAGAAGCTAGGGTTACGCCTTTCTAGAGAGAATTTCATCCTTTTGAGGCAAGAACAAAGGCTAGGGCAATGATTTTCACATCAAGACCAAGGATTTCAAGCTTTATTTCTACGAATTGGGTGATGTATTCCCTTATTTATTTATTTCTTTATTTTAATTCAGTTATGCTAGGCTAGTTTCATTTGTGCTAGGTGAACGATGAACCTCGTATTGTAAACTTCTAATTTCTTATTTTGCAATTTGATTCTAAACATATTTGTTGGGTGTTGAATGGTTTGTATTCACGTTATCGTCTCCATAATTATTTGCGCAATGATTATGTGAGTTTGGGTGATCTATTTCATGCATTCGAGAGAATGGGAATAGATTCTACAAGATACAAATCATCGTAGGGTTCGATAGGGGATCGAGATATACCGTTATGCTTTACGTGAGTCTTTAAGTGTTCACAAAAATCCATGCATTCTTGTATATTTGCATTTGTCATAGAGATATAGTCAAATGGTATGCGGGAATAGGTTCAACTCTACTCGAGAGAGATTGTTGAATAAAATAGGAGTATTGATTCTTCAACCGACGCATTGTGTCATCAAGTTGTGAAATAGGGATTAGAGGTGAGCTTACGAGGGGATTCGGGAACCTAGTACGCTTTTCATACATATATTTTCATCAAACATTCACATTTGGCATTCCATTAGTTCATTTGCATTCAATTTCATAATTTTAGTTCAATTTAGTAAAAATTCACAATTTCATAAAAATCTCTTTGGATTCGTTTACTTTAGGTTAGGGTCGAGATAAATAATATCTAAACTACTCAATCTTTGTGGGAACGATACTTGGACTTTAAAACCCATTTTTATTACTTGAACGATCCGTACACTTGTGGTAATCAAAGTCGAACACTTTTTCGACCTGTCAAGTTTTTGGCGCCGCTGCCGGGGACTGAGTTTTAGTTTATTTTTAGTTATCTTGACTTTAATTCGAAATTTCTGCTATTTTTGTCACTTTTACTCTCATCAATTATTGTGTTTCTTTGAGTACTGAATGCTTTTGGTGTTCGTTTCTCCAGTTTTATGCTAATGTCGTCTGGAGGTGAATTGATTCCAGCTGATCCTGAAATTGAACGCACTCTCCACCGATTTCAAAAAGAGACTCGAGAGGCACAACAACACCTAATGGCTAACGCACAGGAAGATCCTGTTGTTCCAGAAAATGCAGACGAAGTTGTGGACGAAGGAAATATGCTAGTGGGGGATTTCATGATTCCTCAAATCGTTCAATGTCAGTCCAGCATCGTCTATCCACCTTTTGGGCAACCGAACTTTCAACTGAGGACTGATGTCATACATCTGTTTCAAAATGGGCATCAATTTTATGGGAGAGCTGAAGAAAACCCACACACTCACGTTTCTCGTTTCATGGAGATGTGCCAGAATTTCTCATATCCGGGGATTTCGGTTGATGCTATCCGTTTGAGATTATTTCCACACACTTTGAGGGATAAGGCTATTGAGTGGCTGGACTCTCAACCTATTGCAAGCATCACGACATGGAATGACTTTGCACAAAAATTTTGTACCAAGTTTTTCCCACCAGCCAAGATTGCACAGCTGAAACACGACATCTCTGTTTTTCGGCAAGGCAATTCTGAATCATTTGATGAAGCTTGGGGGAGGTTCAAGAACCTGCTTCGGAAGTGCCCACATCATGGGATTAGCAAGGGACTCCAGGTCCAATACTTCTACACTAGGTTACATCCATCATTCAAGAGCATGATTGACTCGTCATCCTGTGGATCAGTGTGTAGAAAACATGTTGATGAAGCATTAGGGTTGTTTGAGACAGTTGCCAATACTTCAGCTATGTGGTCATCCGAACGGGACGTTCAGAGAAAAGGATCGGGGGTCTATGAGGTAGATGCTTTCTCAGCCTTGTCTACAAAAATTGATTAATTGTTTCACAAGGTCGAAAATATGCAACCAACCGCCAATGTAGCACAAACCAGGTGGTCAGTCTGTAATGAGTGTGGGGCTAACCATGACACAGCAGCATGTCCACTTCTACTACAAAGGGTGGAGCATGCAGATTTTGCACAGTGGGGGCAACGCCAACAGAACAATCAGTTTGGAGACACTTATAATTCGAGTTGGAGAAAGCACCCAAATTTCTCATGGAGCAATCAGAATCAACAGAGACCACAGGGTCAGTTTCCACCTCCAGAGAAAAAGTTACCATTAGAAGAGATGTTTGCAAAGTACATGGAGGCCAACAACAATTTTATGAAGAAAACCGAGGCAACACTTCATGATCAGAATGCAGCTATAAAGAATTTAGAGGCTCAAATGGGGCAAATGGCCACTGCATTGACAACTAGACAACCAGGTAATCTACCCAGTAATACGGAAATCAATCCAAGGGAGCATGCCAAGGCCATTACAACTAGAAGTGGGGTACAACTACCAGAAATCCTTGTTAAGAAGCCGGGGGCAGTTCCAGACACGGTAGTACCTGTGGAAGAAGAAGAGTCTGTGGAAACGGAGGAGCAAAAGCTTAAAACTGCATCAAAGGAGAAATCAGAGACATCAATGGAAAAGACAACTACTTCGGTAAATCCTTATGAGCCACCCATTCCATTTCCTCAAAGGCTGAAGAAACATAGAATGGAGCAGCAATACAAGTGTTTTCTCGAAATCTTCAAGAAGCTCCATATCAATATCCCGTTTGCGGATGCACTATTTCAGATGCCAAGCTATGCAAAATTTCTGAAGGATATCCTCTCAAACAAACGCAAGCTGGAAGAACATGAGACAGTCATGCTCACTGAGGAAGTTAGCGCAAGACTTCAGAAAAAGCTTCCACCAAAGCTTAAGGATCCAGGGAGTTTTACTGTCCCTTGTACAATTGGTGATATTTATTTTGATAAGGCTTTGTGTGATTTAGGTGCTAGCATTAACTTAATGCCATTGTCTGTTTTCAGGAAACTTGGATTGGGAGAAGCTAAAGCAACAACAGTGACACTCCAGTTAGCTGACAGATCTCTTACATATCCACGGGGGATCATTGAAGATGTGCTTATCAAGGTGGAAAAGTTCATATTTCCAGCTGACTTTCTCATTTTGGACATGGAAGAGGATCGGGATATTCCTCTCATTTTAGGCAGACCATTCCTAGCTACCGGGAGAGCCTTGATCGATGTTCAAAGGGGGCAGCTAATTCTGAGATTGGGTGAGGAACAGATTTCATTCAACGTGTTCAAAGCCATGCAGTTTCCTTCTGAAGTGGACAGTTGTTTCAAGATTGATGTCATCAGCCAGGCAGTACAGGACACATTTTTGCTTCACAATCCGTCGGATGCTTATGAGGCCTGTATTGTGCATTCTCAATCCACACAATCTGAATCCAGTGAGATGGAGACTTGTGCACGATTTTTGGAAACAAATCGCCCATATACACGCCACAAGGCCTTTGAAGAACTTGGGATTGGTCCATCAAAACCTTTGCCATCTATACTGCAGCCACCCAAATTGGAGCTTAAACAACTTCCACCACATCTCCGATATGCCTACTTGGGTGAGTTATCTACACTTCCAGTTATTATCTCAAGTACAATCAGTGATCTGGAGGAGGAAAAACTGTTACGGGTGCTGCGGGCACATAAAACAGCACTAGGTTGGACCATTGCCGACATTAAAGGGATCAGCCCTTCGCTATGCATGCATAAGATTCTCATGGAGGAGAATTTTCGGCCCAGTGTGGACAGCCAAAGGAGACTGAATCCAAACATGAAGGAAGTGGTTCGGGCTGAGATACTGAAGCTTCTGGATGCAGGCATCATTTATCCTATCTCTGATAGTGCGTGGATCAGCCATGTTCAGGTTGTGCCAAAGAAAGGGGGAATCACGGTTGTACCAAATGAGAAAAACGAGCTCATTCCTACCAGAACAGTTACCGGATGGAGAGTTTGCATTGACTATCGCAAACTTAACACAGCAACCAGAAAAGATCATTTCCCTCTCCCGTTCATTGATCAGATGTTGGAGAGACTCGCTGGTCACACACATTATTGTTTCCTGGATGGTTATTCAGGGTACAATCAGATACCAGTGGCACCGGATGATCAGGAGAAAACTACTTTCACTTGCCCCTACGGTACCTTTGCCTACCGTAGAATGCCTTTTGGCCTTTGTAATGCACCTGCTACCTTCCAGCGTTGCATGATGGCAATCTTCTCTGATATGGTTGAAAAGTTCATTGAAGTGTTCATAGATGACTTCTCAGTTTTTGGGTCTTCATTTGATGAATGCTTGGATCATTTGAGTTTGGTTTTGCAGAGATGTGAGGAGACAAATCTGGTACTGAACTGGGAGAAATGTCATTTTATGGTGCAAGAGGGCATTGTATTGGGACACTGGATTTCAGCTAAAGGAATTGAAGTGGATCGGGCAAAAATCCAGGTCATTGAGAAATTACCACCACCTACTTCTGTGAAGGGTGTTCGCAGTTTCTTGGGTCATGCTGGGTTCTACAGAAGGTTCATACTGGATTTTTCCAAAATCACTAAGCCATTGTGTAACTTATTGATGAAGGATACTCCATTTGAATTTACTGAAGAGTGTTTGGTGGCTTTTCAAACTCTGAAGGAGAAACTTATTTCAGCACCTGTCGTTGTTGCACCGGATTGGGAGCTACCGTTTGAGTTGATGTGTGATGCCAGTGATTTCACTGTTGGAGTTGTTTTGGGGCAGCGGATGAACAAGGTTTTTCATGTGATTTATTACGCTAGCAAGACCCTCAACGATGCACAACTCAATTATGCAACCACGGAAAAAGAGTTGTTAGCAGTGGTGTATGCTTTTGATAAGTTTCGTTCTTATCTTGTTGGGTCTAAAGTAATTGTCCACACCGATCACGCCGCTTTGAAGTACTTGATGACTAAGAAGGATGCAAAACCTAGGTTGATTCGTTGGGTTTTGTTGCTACAGGAGTTCGATATTGAGATCAGGGATAAAAAGGGCAGTGAGAATGTGGTAGCAGATCATCTCTCCAGGTTGGAATTAGGTCAACAGGACCGATTGTTGGACATAAATGAGATTTTTCCAGATGAACAATTATTCAGTGTGGAGACAGCACCTTTGTATGCAGATATTGTGAACTACTTGGCTAAGACCATCCCACCACCAGAATATTCAGCTCATCAGCGTAAGAAGTTCTTTGCAGACTTGAAATACTATTTTTGGGAGGACCCAATTCTCTATAGGTGTGGGGCAGATCAGATTATCCGACGTTTTGTGCCTGAAGAGGAAGTACCAAAAATCTTGGAGCATTGCCATTCATCAGCTTATGCAGGACACTTTGGGGCTTCTAAGACAGCGGCAAAAATCTTGCAGTCGGGGTTTTACTGGCCTACGTTGTTTCGAGATGCCTTTGAATTTGTAAAGAGATGTGATCGTTGTCAGCGAACTGGAAATATATCAAGAAAGAATGAGATGCCATTGAAGAATATTTTAGAAGTGGAGCTGTTTGATGTTTGGGGAATCGACTTCATGGGGCCGTTTCCATCCTCATTTTCCAACCAGTATATTCTCGTAGCAGTTGACTATGTCTCCAAATGGGTGGAGGCAGTGGCTTTACCCACCAATGATGCAAAAGTGGTGATTGGATTTTTGAAGAAACATATTTTCACCCGTTATGGCACACCTCGAACTATTATCAGTGACGGGGGAAAACATTTCTGTAATCGCCAGTTTGAACAGCTTCTGAGTAAATATGGGGTAAAACATCGCATCGCCACTCCATATCATCCTCAGACCAGTGGGCAGGTTGAAGTATCCAACAGGGAATTGAAGAGAATCTTAGAGGTCACAGTAAATTCTTCGAGGAAGGATTGGTCCAGAAAGTTGGATGACGTGCTATGGGCATACAGGACAGCATTCAAGACACCTATCGGGATGTCACCATACCGGCTGGTGTTTGGGAAAGCATGTCACTTGCCAGTAGAGTTGGAGCATTGGGCTTATTGGGCACTTCGCAAATTAAATTTGGATCTACAAGCTGCAGGAGAGCAGAGGATATTTCAGTTGAATGAGATGGATGAATTTCGCCATGAGGCCTATGAGAATGCAAAAATCTACAAGGAGCGAACCAAGAAATATCATGATTTGCATATTCAGAGACGGGAGTTTCTTGTGGGACAAAAGGTTTTATTATTCAATTCTCGTCTGAAGCTTTTCCCAGGAAAATTGAGGTCAAGGTGGTCTGGCCCGTTTACTGTCACACAGGTATCTCCACATGGGGCTGTGGAAATCACCCACGAGAGCAAAGGTACCTTCAAGGTGAATGGACAACGCCTAAAGCACTATTGGATCGGTGATTCCTCCAAGGACAAATCCACCGTCCATCTCACACCTCCGGAGTGACTCCACCACGGTACAGTCGAGCTAACGACTATAACCTAGCGCTGGATGGGAGGCAACCCATCGTTTCTTCCCTTTTACTTACTTTGCTTTCTGCAAATTCATTTAAGCAATTTTTAGTTTCATGCACTTTTCCTTCTATTTTGTTTTTCTAGGCAATTGCATGTTATGTTGCTCTTTATATGTTTTGTATGATATTGGAGTTTATTTTTTAAAAAAAAAAAACTGCACGCTTATCGAGGTACCATACCGCTTTTTACTTTTTAATTCTGGCCAACTTGTGCATTTTGGGATTGCTGTGTGATTTGTTTGTCTCACTGTTTTATGGTACATTGGGGAGTGAATTTTATGTTTCAATATCGTTTGGGAATGTTTATTCATGGGGGTTTTCATTCACCACATAAGGGGATTTTATTCAATGTTCGTTTCTCATTTCAAAGCCCTTTTTCGTGGTTCCAATTCACTTTCCTTGTTTTCGGATGTGCTTGCATTTCACGAGGACTCACCAAGTGGTTCTGTGGTCTTTCTCTATTTTGAGTGTGGTGCATCAGACTTTTGATTATTGAGTGGCATTCATGCTTCTTTGGGATACCCATGTGCACGGTCCACTATTTTACGTCTCTTCACACCTTGTCCCCGGGCTCACGTTGGTAAGTTTGGCGGTGTTAAATTGCAAATTTGCGCATCTTATGGGACTTAGCATGTTGGCACGTAGTTCTAGGTTTGGAGGGTCCAGCATGTTCAATACCCGACCTCCGTTAGGGACGAAGCTGCCTAATGCTTTCCTGGTAGTCTATACGACCGCATAGTGCTACCAGGAATGCGGTCGCATTGAGGGCTACAGGGCCAAACCTGGCCCTGACTGACTCCTCTATGCGACCGCATCCAGTTCCTCTATGCGGTCGCATAGAGGGCAAAATGGGGGGACGTTTTTTTGTTTTAACCCGACACTTCCCCCCATAGTTCCCACTCCTTTCCCTCACTCCCTCGACCGCCACCACCATTTCCGACACCATCACTCCATCTCTCCCCCCTAGCAAACCGAACCACGCACTTCCTTGATTGCACCTCGTGCCCCTAGACCTTACACCTCCACACCGATCGAAGGTAAGGGTTCCTTTTACCCCCTCCCCCTTTTGTGTTCTTTTGGATTATGTTTGATGATTGAGGCGTGGGAGCTTGGGTAGTTGATGGATGTTGTGGTGTGTGGTTTTATTGGGTTACAATTTTGGGTTTTCTTCCATTGCCATAGCCATCAAGATCTCCAACTTTGTAGGTTGCTTGCCAAGTGTTCGATGAATTGTCTCTGTGACACTTTTGGCTATTTTTCCACCACTTGAGCACTCTTGCTTGCTTGTTATGCTTGCACCAAGCTATCACATGAGTTCCTTATGCATTCACTTGCCTTGCCATGTCCATGCCACCTTGAATCCCACATATGGGATATTACATAGGTTCACGGCATCTCACGTCACCTACTTCGGCCCCCTGTTTTTCTATCCATTTGAACTCCGTTTGGCCTGAATTTTGGATATGTTATAGTTGGCATTGTACACTTTCATATGCCCGAAAGTTGCTCGGGAAAATTTCGAGTTTTCATGCCGGTGTCTCGGGCCGAAGTTGCACATTCGTTCACATTTCCATTTGCTTCTTTTGCTCCTGTTCGACTTACATTTGTGATTTCTTCTTTATTCTACTATAGTTTTAGATATCCCATGTTTACTTTTACCGTGATATGAGTTTCATTTTGGTATTGGTTGCATGTTTCACCTATTTCCTCTACATGATTGCTCTTAGTTCGCATTCTTTCATCTCTTATGTCACCTTTCCTGCAATACCTTGGCTGTTTGCTTTGGTTTGCTTGTTGCCCGTTCCTACTTCACATATGCCTTACTTGCTTCATTTTTGTTTTGTGTTACAGGATGCCGCCTAAGCGTACCGCGAAAGGAAAGGAGAAAGCAGCTAGTACTTCAGGCACAGCCCGCACTCGGGCACCAGAATGGGGGATTCGTCGGTTCCTACACCCCGAGGCCTATACTCGTTATTCTGAGATCATCAGTCGTTGGACCCCTCTGCTGGAACGACCGGTCCGATTATCAGACTTCCCAGGTTTTGAGTTGACCACTTTGGTGGGTATTTGCGGATGGGATAGGGTTGTTGATCGTCTACACCCAGCGTATGTCGATTTGGTTCGCGAGTTTTATGCAAATTTCAATGTTGATATCGACACCCCCGGCTCAGAGCACGAGCATCAGACTTGGGCCAAGGATCGCTGGATCATGTTCTCTCCAGAGGTGATACAGGATTATTTTGGCCTCACTTGGGACGACATTACACCTGTCCCTGGGGATTTTCACTGGGAGACTGTCGCTGAGGTACTATTGGGGTGTGCGAATGCTTGGCCACTGCCGACCCCAGTCTGGGAGCAGATTCAGCTTACTCCCTCCATCGGCATTCTATGGCTCTTTATGTGCTACAATGTGGAGCCCACTTCCCATCGGACCACTTTCACTGATCCCACTGCCGGTTTGATTTATCACTTAGTGCGCGGACAGAAGATTGACTTGGCTACATTCATATATGACCAAATTCACTACTTGGGAGCCTCTTCTGATCGCCATCATTCCTTGATCTTCCCATGCCTTATCAGTGGTCTATGTCGCCAGGCAGGAGTCCCTATTCCCTCCAGTGAGCTTCCAGAGAAAGCCAGTGCGGTAATCAGACAATCCACGTTGGAGGCTCAGGATCGGGCTCGGGCTAAGCACCGGGCAGCCCAGGAGCGGGCGTTTCAGGGGCAGCATCAGGCTGCGCCCGCACAGGGGGGCGATGATGCCGATATGTATGCTGCACCACCACCACAGATACCATTAGATGTTGACACACAGCTGCTCCGCCAGATGTTCGCTACGATGACGGCATCTGGTCGTGATATTGCGGGGTTTGGGCAGACTTTGGGCACCATGGGTACCACTCTGCACGCCATTCGGGATGATGTGATCACCGCCAGGACCCTTGCCGTGGCAGCCAATAGGGAGGGTCTGACTACTCGCCGTTCAGTGGAGGTTTTGGGTGGGCGTCTGAACACCTACGTAGGTAGGGTGGACGGGATTCAGATGCGGGTGGATGACTCTTGGGATCGGTTGGGCGCTATGGAGACCGATATTCGAGGGATGCGCACTGAGTTGGCCCATCAGTCAGAGCTTATGAGACAGATCCTTGCCCGTTTACCCCCACCGGCTGCTGATGACAGTGCTGCACCAGACGTTCCTTCTACCTCCCAGCACTGATCAGGGGCGTTTTCTGTACTCCATTTGCTTTCCCCTCTGCATTTCTATGTTGTTTGTCTTTTTCTTTTTTTTATTCCATGCCTGTTTATTTGTTTTTTTTATTTCCACCCATTGAGGACAATGTGTTATTCAAGTTTGGGGGATGGAGTTTAGTAATTTCTGCATGATCGTTTCTTTCTTGTGTGCAAAAAAAAAAACATATTTTTATTGCATTCTTAGGTTCGTTTATAGTTTTTGTGTGCTTGTGTGGGTTTGACAATCCTGCTAACCATGATGAGTATTATTGGACTATGATTGAACTGTGGGGGAGGAAAACTGTGCTCATTAGGTTAATCAATACATGTTTATGTGAGACTTGATTTATTCTGCGCACGATGCTCATGCTAGTATACTGTTGAATGATTTAACCCATTATCTAGAACTAAGTGAACATAGTGATTACACCCAGAAACCACCTCAGATATGATATCATACCAAAAGCTTAGAATGGTCTAAATGTTATATTGTTACAACAGAACACTGAGATGAGTAAGGGTTCCATGCTTGCTAAATTGTGTGGATTATCTGAGACCAATGAGATGAAAACCATGTGAACGATTCAAGTTAGGGAGTGGTTTTAGAAACTGGATGTCTAGAAAGAACAGGGGCATTGCACTAATCATTGAAAAAAAAAATAATAATAATAAGGACATCTGTTCGAGCCTATGTAACTCGGGTGATTAAGCCTGCAAGGGTTTAAAACCTGGTGCCCTATGGTCATCAGACTTGGGAGTCATCGGCTTAAAGCTCGCTACATGGGTTACATAGAAAGCAAATGAAAGATGTTAAAAAAAAAAACAGTTTTGATAAGTAGCGTGTGCATTCTCACATACAAACATCATTGATTAGCCCCAGACATCCAGTTGATGAAACTATATCCTTGATAAGAATTTATTAGCTGAGTCTAATCTAAAAGGTTGAAAGAATCAAAGAAATAGGAGAACCTCTACTCATTAAAGTGTGAACTCGTGATAATACAACGTATCTGGACTAAGAGAGGGACAGGATTAGAACTTGATGAATTCAACCTAGGACACACCCCGGGATACTTGAGTGAAAAGAATAAGTTTGGGGGAAGTGTGTATCGTTCGAGGGATGGAAGGAAAAATTTGACCACATGGGATCGGGAATGAGTCAATCATGATATTACTATGTTGGCATGAGTTTACACACACGCGCTTCAAGTTTTCATATAATATGTAGAGATTGATGTGATGTTGCACAGTTGTAGTTACACATGTTCTTTCATGCTGTCCCAATCCTGAGATAAGGCAAATTGTCAAACCATGTGTCATGTAGGGGTAAGTTATGAAATAGTTTGAGGACAAACAATGATTCAAGTTTGGGGGAGTTGATAGGAGTGTATTTTACACGTTTAATCATGAGTTTAACTTGGATATCCATCGTTATATGCGTGAAACATGGCTAAATTGGTTACAAATCTTGTTTGTAGGTCAACATCGGTGATCGTGGTGAAAAAGGAAGAAAAATGGAGAAAAAAAGACCAAAAAGGAGACAAATCAAAGTTCATGGACTAAGATGCAAATACTCAAAAGATGACTCGGAGAAGAAATTGAGTACATGGAGATGAAAAGATTCAATTGAGTATTGAAAGTGTGCATTGGAACAAGAAGAAGATGGAAAAAGGGTCGAAAAGTGGAAAAATAGGATTCAGGGACCAAATCGCCACGAATTGAAAGATGTTACCACTATGCGGTCGCATAGTGGTCCCCTGCATGCGACCGCATTGGTCCATGCAGGGAATTCCAGAGCACAAACAGGCCCTTCTATGCGACCGCATTCATTCCTTCTATGCGGTCGCATAGAAGGAAAAAGTGGCGAGATTCCGAGTTTCCTATTTCGAATCCAACACTTATGGTAATGACTTGGGGACTCCTATATAAGCCGAATAACGTCCAGAAGCTAGGGTTACGCCTTTCTAGAGAGAATTTCATCCTTTTGAGGCAAGAACAAAGGCTAGGGCAAGGATTTTCACATCAAGACCAAGGATTTCAAGCTTTATTTCTACGAATTGGGTGATGTCTTCCCTTATTTATTTATTTCTTTATTTTAATTCAGTTATGCTAGGCTAGTTTCATTTGTGCTAGGTGAACGATGAACCTCGTATTGTAAACTTCTAATTTCTTATTTTGCAATTTGATTCTAAACATATTTGTTGGGTGTTGAATGGTTTGTATTCACGTTATCGTCTCCATAATTATATGCGCAATGATTATGTGAGTTTGGGTGATCTATTTCATGCATTCGAGAGAAGGGGAATAGATTCTACAAGATACAAATCATCGTAGGGTTAGATAGGGGATCGAGATATACCGCTATGCTTTACGTGAGTCTTTAAGTGTTCACAAAAATCCATGCATTCTTGTATATTTGCATTTGTCATAGAGATATAGTCAAATGGTATGCGAGAATAGGTTCAACTCTACTCGAGAGAGATTGTTGAATAAAATAGGAGCATTGATTCTTCAACCGACGCATTGTGTCATCAAGTTGTGAAATAGGGATTAGAGGTGAGCTTACGAGGGGATTCGGGAACCTAGTACGCTTTTCATACATATATTTTCATCAAACATTCACATTTGGCATTCCATTAGTTCATTTGCATTCAATTTCATAATTTTAGTTCAATTTAGTAAAAATTCACAATTTCATAAAAATCTCTTTGGATTCGTTTACTTTAGGTTAGGGTCGAGATAAATAATATCTAAACTACTCAATCTTCGTGGGAACGATACTTGGACTTTAAAACCCATTTTTATTACTTGAACGATCCGTACACTTGCGGTAATCAAAGTCGAACACTTTTTCGACCTGTCAGCTGCTTTAGGAAGGCGAGTTATGAAGAATGGTGACTTGGAGACGACACAGGTAAATGGGCTGGTGGAGGTGGCGTTGAAGGGTTTGCTGGGTGGATTAGAGAAAGTGATGAAAATGGCTGATTGTGTGAGGCTCAAGACATTGAAGGGCGTGGAGGATACCTTAACTTCCATGCAGTGTATGGATTTCTTATCCGCCATTTCCACAGTTCAAATTCAGATGAGGAAATTGGGGAAGAAGCATGATAAAAAGTTGCAATGATATTAATTTATGTAATTTCCAGTGGAGGCTAATAGTTTATGTAATACTTAGTTAACTGAACTGTGTCTATGCGTGCGTTTTTAATTATCCTAGATGGGATTACTATATACTTGGGCTTAGTTTTGAATATGGGTAGTTTAGAAAACATGGCTAGAGTTAGCATTTGAGGGCAATAGATTCTATAGTTGAACGAAAACGAAAAAACGTTGGATTTTCCAGTGTATGTGAATAGCTGTGTATGTTTATTCCTAAACACAAAGTTGGAGAGCAAGATTTGTCTTTTTTCTTCAACTTTCTACAATTAGTTCACGGGTTTGCCGAGCTTCTTGTGGATCAACTCGAACTTATAATTTGATAGATATTTTTTTACGAATGTCAGCAAATATCGTACATCAAACAAAATGATTGCGTTTTAGAGTGATGTCACAACATCAAACAAAATGGTCACATAATGTCCATCGTATTAAAGTTAGTCTATTCAAGGCTTCGTACCAGTCTAAGAGAGTCACACCACACCTTCTTTACCTGAAATCCAACAGTGTGTGAGAACAACCCTTCTTTAAAAGCCGTTGCCTCCGCGTCGTCAACCTACTGTCGGCTAAGTAATCTACGTGATTGTGCAAACCAAATTCCATTGCTCCCTTATCCAACCATCATTGAGGCATCTTTCTTCATCCTAATGCTTCTCACCAAATGATTCCACCTGCTCGTCTCTATCTACTCTCGTGTCCATTGTCCCTCTCTAACAGAAGCTGCTGCTGATGGTGAGCTGGAAGCTGCTGATGGATAGCTGGAGCAAGCTGGTTTCATTGCTGTATTGCACTCAAGGAATTAGGATACAACTAGAGTCAGTAATCAGTTAGTTAGACAGTTAGATTAGTTGTCCACGTGTCTAATTTGTAATGGTTTGTATAGCTGGTAGTTAGTTGGAGATAGTTGAATTCTTTTCTATTTATACACACTGAACTTGCAATGTAAAATGAATGATTTATTCTTTCTGAATAACACAATTGCATCATTTTCTACTCTAATATGGTATCAAAGCACAACTGCTTCGATTGTCTGCTTCTTTGCAAATCAATTGAAATTTCATTGTTCCTTTTCAATTGATTCTTCATTCTTCTTTAATCAGTTTTCTTCTGACTTGACATGACAACAAATAATGCTCCAAGTCAGAATAATTTCCCATCCACAGTGAATAATTCAGCCATTAATGATGGATCTAGTCCTTACTATATCCATCATTCGGATAACCCAGGGCTTGTGCTTGTGTCACAACTCCTTACTAGTGCCATGGAATCGAGCAATAGTGATATCTCTATCTGTGAAAAATAAACCTTGTGTTGTCGATGGATCACTACCAAGACCTAAAGATAATGCAGATCAACTGAATAATTGAATTCAGAGCAATAATATGGTCATATCATGGATACTAAACTTAGTGTCCAAAGAGATCTCTGCAAGTATTATCTACTCCGAATCAGCTCATGACATATGGATGGATTTAAAGGAAAGGTTTCAGCACATGAAAGGACCTCGCATATTCCAACTGAAGCGAGAACTAATGAATCTCTCTCAAGCTAGTTATTTGTTGGTGTCTATTTCACATAATTGAAAACGATCTGGGAGGAACTCAGTAATTATAGACCAATATGTACTTGTGGAAAGTGTGTCTATGGAGGAAATAAGAACATTTCAGAACATCACGAGATGGAGTATGTTATGTCCTTTCTAATGAGGCTAAATAATACTTTTGCTCAAGTAAGGGGACAATGGTTGCTTATGGATCCAATACCTTCTATTAACAAAGTGTTTTCACTTGTTTCGCAAGAAGAATATCAAAGAAATATAAATACTGGTAGTTGTGGCACTGGTGATTCTATGGCTTTCTATGCTAAAACTAATCCTAAGAGAGACAAATAGGACAAGTACATAACAAGTTCAAAGGAAGGAAAGGCATGTGTGTAACTATTAACAGACACATTACTCGGTGGATAAATATTATAAATTGCGTGGATATCCTCCGGGTTATAAGATAAGACAGAAAACAGATAATCAGGAAAAGTGAGAAATCAGCCAAGGCGTGTTGCTGTAAACCAAGTAGCTTTTGAATCCAATTCAGAGCAAGTACAGGGTAATGCATGAGATTTCATGCAATCTTTGAATCCTACTCAATAGTAGCAACTCATGAATATGTTGAGCAATCATCTAACTTCTGCAAATATCACCACAAGAACTAATGAACAATCTAATCAAGTTTCAGGTACTTGTTTTTCAACTGTCCTTAATTCATGGATAAATTCACCAGACTATTGGGTGGTGGATTGTGGTGCAACTAGTCATATATGTTTCAGTAAATCAGCATTCTACGATATGAGATCAGCTAAGAATGCGTGTTACTTTCCAAATCATAAGAGAATTGCTATAAATTTCATTGGGACTGTAAAGTTTGGTAATAATCTGGTGCTTAAGGATGGGTTATTTGTACCACAATTTAAGTTCAACCTAATTTCAGTCATCTCATTAACCAATGACTCCTATGTTGATATTAGATTTTGCACTAACAAATATATTATCCAGGATATGTACAACTAGAAAACGATAACAAGGTCATAAAAGGAAATTTTTATGTCACGAAGGCAATATGCTCTGCAAGTTGTTGAAGATACTGGCTCCTTGGCTTGCAAACCAGCTGCACTGCTTATGGATCCTAAATTGAGATTCAATTCTTCTGAATGAGAACTTGTTGCAGATGCTTCAATGTATAAGAGATTAATTGGTCACCTTCTTTACATCACCATCTCCAGACCTGATATAACATTTGTTGTTCACAAGTTAAGTGAATTTGTGTCACAACCAAGACAACCACATTTGGATGTAGCTTATCACCTCTTGCAATATATCAAGGCATATCTTGGGCAATGAATCTTATTCTCTACACAATCTTCATTTCAGCTGAGAGCATTTGCAGATGCAGACTGTGGATCATGCCTTGACACAAGAAAACCAGTCACTGATTTTTGTGTTTTTCTTGGAGATTCTTTGATTTCTTCGAAAGCTAAGAAATTAACTACAATATCTAGATCTTCAACTGAGGCTGAATATCGTGCATTGGCTTCTACTAGGGAAATTGTTTGGCTTACTCAATTACTTCATGATTTTCAGATTTACACCAAGGATCCTACATTAATATTCTGTAACAACCAAGCACCAATTCACATTGCTTCTAATCCTATTTTTCACGAATGTACTAAGCACATCGAGATTGATTGTCATTTTGTTTGAGATAAGGTGGATAATGGTTTTGTCAAGCATTACAAGTTCGTTCTCATCATAAATTGGCTAACATTTTTACCAAGGCTTTACTGAGTTCTCGGTTGTTTTCTTTACTGTCCAAGATGGCCGTGATCTGTTCTTATCTTCCATCTTGAGGGGGAGTAACAGAAGCTATCATAGTATCTCAGTGCCATTAACGTATTATCAGAAAACTCGGCCTTGTCTGCCTCGGATCCTCTTGCATCAGATTTCTTCACACTAAGTTGTCCATAACAGGTGTTGTCTATTTCTATATCATAGGTGTACGAATTGAAACAAGTAACGAGTGGATGTATGTCCAAGTATCGATTCCACGAGAAATGAGTATTTAGCTTAGTTTTCAATTAAGTTTAACTCTAATTGAATGTAAAATCTTATATAGATAGGTGATGTGATGGTGGTTATATTTAACTACCTAAATCAACTATCTAAATTATTTATCTTAACATCAATTCACAATTTCACAACAATTATTGGATATGATTATCAATATTTCTATCATGTTCAATAGCCTCTCCCAAGATCAATTGAACATATCCTCGTACATGACATGACAATATTTCTATCTCAAACTCAAATATGCAAAGATACGTTGAAAACACAAGAACCTTAATTGGATCATGTAAGAATTATACAATTATTCCTAAGGTCTATTTAATCTTACAATGAATATTATAATATGGTATCTTCACTACTCCTCCACATCAGTGGACATCTTACGTGAATTCAATTAGTGACCAATTAATTTAAAGTATCAAAATCATAACAAACATTCAAGAACAAATAATTGTCTTAATGTTAAAATCATATAATTAATATCAAAATATATGGTTCTGTTATAAAAGAGAGAAGAGAGAATAAAAGCTACTAGACTTTTCTGTATGTTTTATTGAGAATCAAGACCAGTATTTATAGGGTCTAAAATGAGAGTTACAATTGGAATAAAATATACTTTCTGAACTATATAAGACTTATCCATGTATCATGATAATACTAAATAATCATCAATAATTATCTCATTATTTTACAACACTCATCCTTTGATGATTATTTGTACAATAACTGTCTCGTTAAAACATTGTCTGATAAAAACCCAATGGGACAAAAAAAACAAACGAAGGAAAAAGAATACAGTTATTTTGGAGTATAAAAATGATGCCTCATTAAAACTTTGTTAGGAAAATCCAGTGGGATAAGATCTAAGCGAAGGAAAAATAGTACAGTTACTCCCTCTGATGTTGATCACTGAAAATCTTTGAGTCGACGCATTCCAATCTCGTAAACCAATTTCTTGAATGTAAATGTTAGCAGTGCTTTTGTAAATAAATCGTCTACGTTGTCACTTGAACAAATTTGTTGATATTGATGTCCCCATTTTTCTGAACCTCGTGTGTATGAAAGAATTTTGGAGAAATATACTTCGTTCGGTCACCTTTGATATTGTCTCCTTTGAGTTGTGCAATACAAGTAGTATTATCTTCATACAAAATTGTTGGACTTTCTTTTGTTGAAACTAATCTGCATGACTCTTAGATATGATGGGTCATGTTTCTCAACCATACACATTCTCGACCTACTTCATGGATTGCAATGATTTCAGAATGATTTGAGGATGTTGCTGTCAATGATTGCTTCATAGATCTCCATGATATAGTTGTTCATCCACGTGTAAACACATCATGTTTGTGATTTAGCTTTATGTGGGTCAGAGAGACAACCTGTATCTGCATATCCCACTAAAGCAGATCCTGACTTTTGAGAATAAAATAATCCCAAATCAATAGTACCCTTTAGGTAACGAATAATATGTTTATCACCGGTTCAATATCTTTGTGTTGGTGTAGAGCTATATTTTGCAAGGAGATTTACAAAAAAAGCTATGTCGGGTCAAGTACAATTTACAAGATAAGTTAATGCTCCAATTACACTAAGATATGGTATTTCAGGACCAAGAATCTTTTCTCCATCTTCAGGTGGACGAAAAGGATCATTTTTTATATCAAGTGATTGAACAACCATAAGTGATGCCAATGGATGTGCATTATCGATATAAAATCGTTTTAAGACTTTTCTATATATGTAGATTGATGAACAAATAATCTTTCTGAGAAATGTTCAATTTGCAACCCAAGACAGAATTTTATTTTTCCCAAATCTTTCATCTCAAATTCATTTTTCAAATAATCTGCAGTTTTGTTGAGCTTTTCAGAAGTTCCAATTAAATTTAAGTTATCAACATAAACCGCCACAATTGCAAATCCAATATTCGTTTTCTTTATGAAAACACATGGGCAAACATCATCATTTTTATAGCCTTCCTTTATCAAATATTCGCTAAGGTGATTATACCACATGCGTCCGAATTGTTTTAATCCATACAATGATCTTTGCAGTTTAATTGAGAACATGGTTCTCGGGCATGTATCATTTGTTTCACGCACTTTTAGTCTTTTAGGGACTTTCATATATATGTCACTATCAAGTGAACCATACAAATAGACAGTCACTACATCCACAAGGCGTATATCGAGCTTTTGTGACATAGTCAAATTAATTAAAAATCAAAAAGTGATGGTGTCCATTACGAGAGAATATGTTTTCTCATAATCAATTCCTGGTCTTTGTGAGAAACATTGAGCTACGAGTCGGGCTTTCTATCTTGTAATTTCATTGTTTTCATTTATCTTTCGTACAAAAACTCATTTGTATCCAACAAGGATTACATTTTCAGGTGTTCGAACTATAGGTCCAAACACTTTCCGTTTCTCTAAGGAATTCAATTCCGCCTGTATGACTTCTTTCCACTTTGGCCAATCATTTCTATTTTGACAATCTTTAATGAACAGTGGTTCAGGACCATCATTTTGCATAATAATAAGAGCTACGTTAAAGACGAAAATATTGTCTATAACAACATTATTTCGCTCCCATAATTTATGAGATAACATATAATTTATTGAAATCTCATTATTTTCGGACACTTGTGATTTTTCAGGAAAAATATTTTCAATATTTGATTGATCGATTTTCTCCAATGTTACTTCTTCCGAAATTTTTGGTTAGTTTTTCTCTTGTACTTTCCTTTTTCGAGGTACAGAGCCTTTTGAACCAACTGGTCGAACACGCTTATGGCGTATTTGAGATTCATTTGCTACAGCAAATTGTCTTGTAGGGACATAAATTTTTGCCGAAATATTTTCTACTGGTATATATGATTTTGTCACTTTTCTCATGTTAACAAATGCATCCGGTAATTGATTTGCAACATTTTGCAAATGAATGATTTTTTCAACCTCTTGCTCACATTGATTGCTACGGGAATCAAAATGAGATAGAGTTGTTTCATTCCAAGAAATTTTACCTTGTTTATCAGGATGTAATTTTTTCCCTCCCAAAGTTGGGAAAGTCATTTCATCAAAATGACAATCTGCAAAATGTGCAGTAAATAAATCACATGTTAAAGGTTCAAGATACCTAATAATAGATGGTGAATCAAAACCCGTATAAATCCAAAGTCTTCGTTGGAGACCTATTTTAGTTCGTTGTGGGGGTAAAATAGGGACTTGAACAGCACAACCAAAAATCCGCAGGTGAGAAATATTAGGTTCATAACTAAATGCTAATTGCAAAGGTAAATATTGATAATATGCAATTGGTCTAATACGAACCAATGACGCAGCATACAATATGACATGACCCCAAACAGAAGTTGAGAGTTTTGTTTTCATAAGTAACGGTCTAGCAATAAGTTGTAGACATTTAATAAATGATTCGACCAAACCATTTTGTGTATGGACATGTGCAACCGAATGTTCAACAACAATCTCAATTGACATGCAATAATCATCGAATGCTTGTAGTCTAAATTCACCAGCATTGTCAAGACGAATAGTCTTCATTGAGTAATTGGGAAATTGTGCACGTAATTTTATAATTTGAGCAAGTAGTCTAGCAAAAGCTACAGTCCTAGTAGAAAGTAGACAAACATGTGACTATCTGTAGAAGAATCAATTAATACTATAAAATAACGAAATGGTCAACATGGTGGGTGTATTGGCCACATATATATCCTTGAATCCTTTCCAAGAAAATTGGAAATTCAATATTGACCTTTGTAGCCGAATGTCTAATGACTAACTTGTTTTGCAAACAAACCACACTTGGATAATCATTAGGTAAAAGAATCTTCTGGTTCTTTAAAAGATGTCGATGTGAGTTATTTATTATTTGACATATCATTATAGCTCCTGGATGTCCAAGTCGATCATGCCAAAGTATAAAATTTTTTGGATCAACGAACTTCTAGTTTGTGATAATATTTGACTCAACCATTTTTATAAATATATAATACATACCAGATGGGAGTACATAAAGTTTTTCTTTTATATATTTCTGGCAAGATACAAAAGAAGTTATGCAAAGATATTCAATATTATTTTCTTGCATCGTCTCAATGTGATATCCATTGCAACAGATATCTTTAAAACTAAGCAAATTTCTTCTGAATTTGCTTGAATAAAGTGCATCGTCAATATATAATTTTGTATTATTTGGCAAAATAATACAAGCTCTTCCGGAGCATTCAACGATATTTGATGCACCTGATATCGTATTAACATTATTTTCTACTAATGTTAAGTCCAAAAAGTATTTACTGTCTTGAAAAATAGTATGTGTAGCTACACTATCAATCAAATAAGTATATTGACAATCCATCGTGAATCTATAAGAAAACAAATATATTTTAAAAAGACTTGAAAAAGGGTAAACATAATTTATTATGAAATTAACGATGCATACTAAAGTTTTAAGTTTCTTGCGAAAAATAAGAACATAATTGGATTTCTAAAACGAAAGGAAATACTAGAAAGCAAACTAATCTATATCTTCAATTACACCACCCCCAATCAAACAGTTAATATTTACATTTGGATCAGCAAAGAAATTAGGGACATTCAAATGAGTAACATCAATTAGACCATCACAATCAGCAAAATTTGTTTCCAATTTCTCCTTTCCCTTGATTGATTTTTGGTAGAGATCCATGATGTGTTTGGCCGTACGATAGGTACGTGCTCAATGCCCTTTCATTCCACATCTAAAGCAACTTTCTCTATGTTCCTTTCTGGATGTGCTACTTTCGTTTGATTTGTGCCTTTTGAAATTATTATCTTGTTGCTGATAGTTTTGTTGATTATTTCATCCATGACTTATTCAACGTGCACGTCCGCGTCCACGTCCATGTCTGTGTTCTTGTTTTGATATTGTATTTGTTTCAAACAATGCAGTACCATTTGCTTCAGGCAATGGTATAGAGCCAGTTGGACATAACCCATGATTTTTCATCAATGGTTCATTATTTTGTTCAGCCACAAGCAGACAAGATATGAGTTTGGAGTACCTTTTGAAACCACACTCACGATATTGCTACTGCAGGAACGCATTCGAGGCGTGAAAGGTGGAAAAAGTTTTTTCCAACATATCATCATTAGTGATTTTTTCTCTACACAATGTCAATTTTGAACATATTCTGAATAGTTCAGAATTGTACTCACTAACAGTTTTGAAATCTTGCAAACGTAGATGCATCCACTCATAGCAGGCTTTGGGGAGGACTACAGTCCTCTGATGATCAAATCTTTCAGTTAATTTTTCCCAAAGAAGCTACGGATCTTTTTCAGTGGGATATTCAATTTTCAATCCATCATGAAGGTGATGACGAAGGAAGATGAATGCTTTTGCACGATCCTGTAGAGATTCTTTGTTTCCTTTTTTAATTATCTCTCCCAAACCTTTTGAGACGAGATGGATATCTGCATCAAGTACCTATGACAAATAGTTTTTACCAGATATGTCAAGTGCAGCAAACTCAAGTTTTGTAATTTTTGCCATTTGATTGACTACACAATAAAGTAAAAGAAAATACAATTAGTTTTGAAGAATATGATTTAAACATCAATAGTCAATATCAATATGACATAAGTTACATATTTTCCTTCAGGGATAAAACACTAATTCAAAATAGTATGTTTTTTGAAATATGTGCTACTTCGAGAGCACGTTGTATTTTAATATTGCTTATTCAAGAACAATATGTCAATATTCTTCTGGAATATTGAAAAATATAATTTATGCTTTTCAAGAGCAAATAATATTCTTCAAAAATATTAATTATAATTTTGTGATACTTCAGGAGCAATAACAATTAAGTGGAGAAGAAAAAAATTGATAATTATGACATGCAAAAACCAATTAACAGATTACGTATTCATGTAAATTGGTTTTCATCAAATTGAGTAGAAAAAAGGCATCAATTAACTCATAAAAAGAAACATCTAATGTTATTTAATTAGATTTAAATACCAATTACCTTACGGGCACAATATAAACTTATATATAAAAATTAATTACCAAACATTCTTCATATACAGAATCTCAACTTTGTCATTATACCATATGTACACATAAGAAATATGATAATTCCATTCTAGTACAGTAGTCTACATTGTCATATTTGCAAAGATAATTCAAATTTTATTTCAATCAATGCGAGGTAAAGAAATTATTCCAAGCAGGTTCATTAGGCATCGACTAACTCATGTATATAGAATAGATGAGAAACGTAATTGAATATTCAAACTAAATCATGAACCGATGTCACAAATACTATCGAAAAATCCAAAAGGTGAATTATTGCTTTCCTATATTAAGAGTTACACAGTTTAATAGTGAAAAGAAATCACGCATACTATAATAATTGCAAAAATAATTGCAGTAATTTCGTTATGATGCATATGTATGTAGAAAATAAATAAAAAAATCACATGTCACCAAATTAATTTTGGTACATATGAAAGATGATTATGTTTAAAAAAATTATTACCTTCTCTAAGCTTTTAAGAATTAAGCTATCGTGCTGATAATATGTTAAAAAAGAAAGAAAAGAGAAGAGAGAATAAAAGACAATAGACTTTTCTATGTGTTTTATTGAGAATCAAGATCAGTATTTATATGGTCTAAAAGAAGAGTTACAGTTGGAATGAAATACACTTTCTGAACTAGATAAGACTTATCCATATATTATGATAATACTAAATAATCATCAATAATTATCTCATTCTTTTACAATAGGTTCAACTTTATCATAGTCTCTAAACAACTAGCCAAACAGATAATATTATAAGAGCAAAAGAATAATAAATACATGATTAACCGAAAATTAGGATTTGGAAAGAAACATAGAAAACGGTCTTGAATCTTGGATTTATTTAATGGTTCTGGATTTCTTTCCTTTAATTTTCTTCTTTTTCAATAATCCCTAGCAATATTGTATGAAATATGATGGATGTGGTGTTTTGCTATGAAAACGGTTACTCCTCATTTTTGAAGCTCTAAAAAGAGGTACTACGTAGCAAGCCACGTAAGTGAAAAGTCAAATAAAGACCTTATTATGTCAAAATATAAAGAAATCAAACAAAATCGAGGCTCCTCAAGTGCTTAGCCGAGGTGCCTAAAGAGTGTCTAACAGAGGCTCCCAAAAAAGCTAGCTAAAGGTCCTAACTGAGGCTCCTCAAGTGCCTAGCCAAGGTACCTAAAGAGTGTCTAACAGAGGGCTCCCAAAAAGGCTAGCTGAAGGTTCTAACCGAGGCTCCTCAAGGTGCTAACCGAAGCTCCTCGAGTGCCTAAAGAGGTGCAACCGAGGCTCCTCAACTGGCTAGCTGAGGCTCCTAAAGAGGCCTAACTAAGGCTCCTCAAATGGCTAGCTGAGGCTCTGAAAGAAGCTCAAACGAGGCTCTCCAAATGGCTAGTTGAAGTGCCTACTAAGGCTCCTCATAAATAAAGTCCTATGGGCATAAGTTTGATCCATTAATCACTTAGCTCATCTACATCAACATTTCTCTATAAATATGTAAGTTTCATTCATAATAAGAGAGGTTCATTCTAAAAACCTAACCAAATCCCCTCTCTCTCATCTCTTGCACCCTTTTTATATCTTTGTCTGGCCGTTGACTTGATCGTTGGAGTGTAAACGGTCGCCGGACCTTTTTCTTGATCAGCGCCCTTTGCCTCCTAACAGCGTGCTATGTGTGGAGGTAATGTCCACGTGGAGGGGACGTGGTGGGATTCTGTTGAGTTCATTTTTCGGGGTCAACAAAAACTTCTTCAAAGGTTGAATAAAACTCTCAATTTTCTCTCCAGTTGCTCTCTTGAATTTGTAGATTTTATGTATTTGAGCCTCCAAACTTCCTCTTTAGCTTCTTCTTATTTGTAGATGAATATACATATACACAGGACAAGATATAGGTCAAATTCATACCCTAGAAGGTTTCCATGAAGTGTTTAATAAAAGCAAGAAAATGATTTAATCGGGTCCAAATTATACGATCGCACAGTAGACAAGATCTGGAGGCTGCTCCTGCAATAATGTTAATTGTGATCACAACCCTATGGGGCTTGCAATCGAAACCCCTATCTTTTCTGTGAAGTACACTTTGATCCTCAGATTTCCTCTTTTTTCAGCCTGCTTCCTTTCTTCTTTGAATCCTGATCATTCAGCTTTAATTCATTGTAAATTGATCCACAACATTCCTCAATAATTCATAACCGTTCTGATGCAAGTTCCAAAAGCTTCTAATTAAGTCCTTAAATTTTTCATGTCGGATTTAACTTCCAAAACTTGTGCATTACTTCTGATATCTCCCATAAGTCTTCCAATTAATCAATTGCATCCTAGTTGATCATTAATTGCTTTGAATCAACACTAATTTAGCTCTACTTTGACCCTTTTTCATGTTAATTGCATGCAAGTTGGGGATTTACCTACATTTGATATGTTTACATGTAAATTAGGTAGATATTCACTCAATTAATCACAAATAAGAAAGTAAAAAAGCTCCAAATAAGTGTATAATATGCACTAATCACACTCTCAAACTTAAACTCTTGTTCATTTCGAGTAAACTATGTACTAAACATGCAACCGAACAAACATAATTATCAAAGAGTTCAATAACTTCACCGAACTCAATGAATTTGTTTTCCCACCATTTTGGTGGGAAATTGTTTTCCAGATTTTTTTTTTTCTTTTTGGGCAATTGGAAAAAATTCTATTAACAATGGTAAAAAAAATTCACTTTAATGGATAATTTTCATGCAAAATAAAAACAAACGAATGATATTCGGTATGATAATTTTTTTTAGTAATTGGAACAAATTCTAGACCCAATGGTAGAAAAAAAAAATTATCACTTTCATGGATAATTTTCATAAAAAATAAAGTCAAACGGACGCCAAACTTTCAACATTTTCCAGGTGAAAAATTTTACCAATCAAACACAATGAATTATAATTCTCAGTAAAATAATTTCTAGGCAATTCAATTCCTTGTAAATCATTTTCTTTCCACTTATTTTTCACATCTGTAATCAAACAGACCCTTATTGTCAAATCTCAAAGAGTTCATAAGTCGTGCAACTGAAACTACAAGATGTACTTCTTGTTGCTCCAAAAGATGCCACCCTATATAGCAAGAGGGAACACATCTAATAACTATTTGTGATTAACTAGGTGTCTCGCTCACATCTTTATTCCAAACAAGCTTTTTAATCTAACATGAGCACACAAATTAGGGCGCGTTCTGTAGAGAATAAAATTCAATTAAAAATGAAAATATAGTCGTTATTGGGTCACACTTGTCTAATAAAAGTCAACAATAACGACTAATTTTTCAATTTTAATTCGATTTTAATCTCTACCAAACATACTTTAATAGTATAGTCTAATATTATATACTAAATGTATAAGACTTAATTTAGAACAAGCTTTTTCTTGATGGGGGCTAGCTGTTATGTGAATGTCAAGGAACAAAATTAGCATGATGTTTTTGTGTGTTGCATTGTGGACTATTCCGGTGATCATTTCGTCGCTCATTTATTTCGGCGAATGCTCCGATTTCGATAATTGTTCCAACTTTGGCGAATATTTCGTCGCTCATTTATTTCGGCGAATGCTCCGATTCCGATAATTGTTCCAACTCTGGCGAATATTTCGCGCGACAACACCGTCATGTTGTTTTGTACAGTTGACACGATTTTTTTACCTCTTGATTGTTGCTTGTGACTAGTAATATAAAATGTGACCAGTAAATTTAAACCGTGACTCTACAAACACATGTGACCTGTTAATATTGATTTGTGATATGTTTATATTGATTTGTGACCTATAAAAATAATTGTGACTTGTGAACTCAAACCTGAGACAATGATATGTGACTTTAACGACGAATTAATTAGGCACAGTTAACTATCAAATTAATTGAGCATACTGATCCGTGATCTGTCTATATTGATTTGTGACCTAGACAAAATGATCGTGACTTATGAACTCAAACATGTGACCAGTAAACTGTGACCTTAGCAACTCATATATTCATTGCCAATTGATCACAATTTATCAAATTATTAGTCACAAATGAAGAATTTTATAGGTATTTGTCGGTCACAAATAGAAAATTTTATAAGTCACGGCTTATTTATCGATCACAAAATCAACATTTTTATTTATCACAACTCAATTACAACTTAATAAATTGTGAGTCGCAATAACAATGTTTAGGTCACATATTATGCATCGATGATAAATCCAAAATTTTATTGGTCACAACTCATTTATTTTATTGGTAACATTCTCAAATTAATTGGTCATGCATTATTTTTTGTCATAAATCACATATTTTATAGATCACAACTTATTAAAATAATAGGTTGCGTATTATTTTTCGTCACAAATCACATGCTATACAGTTTTACTCAGCCTAAATTTGAAATTTTTATTAGGATAATTTTTCAGTCCAAAATGAGTGCCAACAATACAAAATGTAAAAGAAAAGCAAAAAACTGAAACAGATATGCCGTCAGGATTGAGTGGTCACCTTCTCTATCACTATTTCCCCTCAGTCTCCATTCCCATACCAAGCTCCACCAATGGCAGGAAGGCAACTGCTCCCATTTTTAGCAGTTGTAAAATTCTACAGAATTCTAATAATAATAATAATTTAGCGAATTCAAAATCAGTTTTTGGATCTAACAACATTATCTTTGTAGCCATTGTATTGGCCTTCACTATCAATTACCCACTTTAGCTATCTCATCTCCTAATTCTCAAAAAAATCGCTTCCTTCAACTCCATTTTCACATATCGAAGGTTTTGGGGTGGTTGGGTTCGGAAGAGAGAAGGTGCGCTGCGGAAATGAAATCGGAGTTTCGTGGTTTAGGGTCGCCGAAGCGACCTGTGATGGAGGTGATGGTGTCGCCGAAGAGGTGGTGCCAGCAGGGGTGGTGCTGGCTGTGTGGTGGCGCCGAGGATAGGGAGAAAGGAGAGAAAATGGGATAAAATAATTACGGTGGGTTTGTGTAATTATATAATGTAATTATAATATATCTAATTAAAAAAATATCTGATTTTTGAAAATTAAAACTTCACATCTGATTTTAAAATATAGATCTTGAAAAATAGGAAATAATATAATTTCCACTAATATTATTCTTTCGGTAAACAAAAAATTATTATGTACTACAATGAGAAATCCAAGTATTTTAATGCAGACCTGGACAAAACAAGATGGTCAAACAACAATAAATTCAAATATTTTAACAATAATTTCCAGACCGGTGCTGAAAATCGGATCCAAGTTTGTTGGCCAATAAGAAATAAAAAAATAAAAAAAGATGGTGATATTTTATCTACTTTCATCATAGAATGATTATTCAATTTTATTTTTTTTCCATTCTTCTAAGGTTTATTTGAAAGAATGGAATTTTTATTGAATGTTTATGATATCTCTCGAAAATCGAAATTCTTGATTTAATATCATCTTTTTTGCTCTATAGGAACCGAAAGTGGATGATTGAACTGAGAGACAATGCCCCCTTGACCTAAGTGACCCTAGCTGCAAAGGAACTAGTACTTGACTGGGCAAGAGCCGTTAAAAATATCTATGATGGCAATACTTAAACATGACATCTTAAAGTGGTTATAATAATAATAATAATTTATGTGAAAAGAGATTTTATATGAGTTATGTGAACTTTATGGAAACCTAAAATTTTGGAAATATTAAACGACATCTCATTCTAGCTAACTCTTGCTCTTGTTTAGTGAGAGGATGCCTGACATTTTGGCATGATCTTAAACATATCGAACGCAAGATTTTTAATGTACATATTGTTGGAAAATGGTTCATATATTAGTGAAATAGGTCAACTTTGAGCCCAAATTTTAGTGGAACCAGTGCCTCAATTTTAGCGGGACCTAGTATATTCACGTTCTACTCCGCAAGAGGATTAACGTGATATATTTATTTGTCGAAAATCATTTAATATTGAATGAAATATTTAAGTTTAAGTAACCCACTTGAAACTATGAACTAGTGAAGAATTTTATTTATTGGAATATTCTCATACACTTGTCCCACATAGGAAAGTTATGAAATTTTGGTGTGGTTTATATAGTGTAAGTTTGGGTATTGGGTTTGGGCCCCAAGTCTTTAGAAGGGGGAAGACTCATATCCTATGAGATTCGGTCCAAACCCCACACGCGCGCGCCGTCGCCCGCCGCCCATCCGACTGCACGGCACGGCACAAGCTCGGTCCGTGTGCAGGTGCCTCCTTGTACTATATTATCTTTTTGAACAAAATTTATTTAATTTTGGACCAAATTGTTATTAATCAAATTCTTGGGTACTTAATAAAATTAATTTTTTTTAACGGGCTTATTTTCGTAATATTAATTTTGGACCAAATTTTTATTAACCAATTAACAGCCGATTTTAACCGAACGACCATGGTGCCTGTTCGGATTTTCGGGACTGTCTGAACAGTGGTGACTGTTCTGAAGAGGCTTGAAGGATGTTCAAATGACCACGAATAATTCTATAAATTGACAGCCCCACTGCCAAAATAATTACACCATTTTCATTGCTAATATTCTCTGCATTGAATTTCATTCTCCCTCTCTCTCATTCTGATATTATTTTCGCAGTAATTACACTTCATTGAGTTCGCTGGAACTCCTGTAGATTGCTGTGCTGCTTCCGTAGGAGACAAAATTCGTTCTATCCTGGAAAACGATTGTTGGACGCTTTAAGCACCTTTTGAAGGCAGCAAATTCGTTTTAAGGAAATATCGTAAAGTCGGTGGGCTCGAATTCATTTTCTGATTCTGTTGATCATACCGTTACGCTGCATATTTATTCAAGTAATTCTGTCTGATTGTTTGAAGGAGATACTCCAGAAACAACACATATTCCTTCTATCTTGAATAGCTAAAAAAAAAAAAATTAACGATAGATATATTTGTTCAATTTTAACGGATCAAATGTGTCTATACTAAATATAATAAAATGCAATTTTTTCTCTTTATATATATGATTAATATTGTTGATCAAATTGTACTAGATTTGTTAAAATTTACCAATTAATTAACCTTTGTTCTTGTAAAAAAAAAAAAAAAAAAAATTAATAGGCCGGTGGAAGTTTATTGGCTAGAAATTTGACGTTCAAATGTAGTGGGCTAGCGGCCAGGGAGAGGGGTGGGGGGGGTGGGGGGGGGGACCTTTTGTTTCTCTTAACACTTCCCATAGTTAAATGGCCACAATATTAGTTTTTTAACATTTAATTAAGCTTCCCTCATGCTATAGTTTATAGATCCATTCCCCCACACAATATCATTTTCTTGATTTCAAGGACACATAATAAAATTTCCGAAAGGATAAATCATTTAATGTCGATGGCAACCATTAATTTCCTTTTGAAAAGGCAATATACCGACACATTCGACACATGAAGGTGTAAGGATACGCAATCTTCAAACGATGTGTTGAAAGAGAGCCAGCCAACAAATAAAGATTTAGAAGAGGGCTTTATACAGATTATATTCGTTCTTATAAAAATGACAATCAAAGTCAAATAATGTATAATGTTAACAAATTTAATAAGACCACAATGGATACCATAGACTAAGTGGGAATATGACTAGAGAATAGTAGTACTCTTTGACCAATCTAAAAGATCATCGATTGGTAATTGAATAATAAACAATATTGTAGAGTTTTGATTATGAGAGAATCAATTTCTCACGTCCATGGTAGCTAGTAAAGCACATCAAGTGTTGTGTTGCCATATTTTATATTTTCCCATGCAGGGGCGGACCCACATGGGGTCATGTGGGGTCAAATGACCTTACAAATTTTTTTATTTTTTTGAGTTTTTATTTTTATTTTTTAAAATAAATCTAAATATTTTGACCCCACAAGAAAATTGGTTTATTTTATTTTATTTTTGTTATATATACACGCATTTTTGCTAGGTTGGATGTCCACGTCCATGGAAAATAAGGATTGTAGAATTAATTCTTTGAAAGATTCCCTTGACCAAAATTATGGTAATGTCAACTCTGCATGCAGAAATGAAGACAAGAACCTAAAATTTTATAATCACTTATTGCAGAAAAAAAAAAAAAAACACATTTTTTAAGCAGGCACAGTTTATGTGTCAGACTTCTCGTACTAATTAAAATGTAATATTCTTTGAATGTCTGTCTAAATATGTGTGTGTTTTGTGTGAGAACATACCTATATATAACCATCCTCTTTCGAGCCAGTAGTGGGTGTCTTTTTGTGGAAACCGAACTCTACCTCCAAAGATAGGATTTTTAACAAGAAGACATTTCTGTGGTCAATATTCCTTATGTACATAGAAAAAATGACTTGATATAGTTCAGAAAAGTCCTCATGGGAGCGCAAATGATAAGGGTAAAGTAGAATGTGCTCAAATTAACACGCAAATAATAATCTTCGCATCTTTTTCTCTTAATAAGATGTCAAAGTCGAAAACTATTCGTTAAGATTGACATTTTCAAACGAGATACCATCTTACGAGGTAGTAATTAAGCAATAAAATCCACGTCACAACGATTAATATTAGAATATAAATTTTAACAAGATAACCTTTTAATATAGAATATCAAGCTTCTATATGCTATTAGAGTCGAAAAGCTCAAATGAGCAATTTTATCAATTTAAAACTCAAAAGAGCGGTCAAATGTCGTGTTGAAGTAAAATCCGACCTGCACCGCTTTAATATATTAGGATCCGTTTGATTGCACCATGGAAAATAGGGTGGAAAGAAAACGAATTCCAGGGAAAATATTTGCCTAGAACTTGTTTTACGGGGAATTGTAATTAAGTGTGTTTGATTGGTATAATTTTCCATGAAAAATGTTGAAAGTTTGAAATCCGTTTGACTTCCTTTTTTATGGAAATTGTCTATTAAAGTGATAATATTTTCTACTATTGGGTTAAAATTTTGTTCCAATTACCAAAAAGTAAAAAAAAAAAAATTTAAAACAATTAGAAAAAATTACCATATTCGTTTGACTTTGTTTTGCATAGAAATTGTCAACAAAAATGAAAATATTTTTTACAATGGTTGATAGAATTGGTTGTTATTGCTAAAAAAAGAAAAAAAAAAGTTGGAAAATGTTTTCCCACCTAAAAGGTGGGAAAACATTTTCCACCATTCGTGCATCAAAGGATTGTACCTAGAAAAAGGGAGGAAAACATTTTCCGTGAAAAATTTAGCATATCAAACAGTCAAAAAGTGGAAGTAAGAAAATATTTTCCTACTTCCAGGAAAAATATCGTCAATCAAACAGAGCCTTAGAATTTTGATAGCCCTCTTCTTAATTCTTTTAAGACGTGTGAATCTCCAATCTAAACTCCAACAAAGGAAACCAAACGGAACTTGAAGGTTGACTTCTTTAATCATTTTATGATGAAGTTTCCTTATGATTACATGCAAAAAGCAATCATATGTTTTTCCCTCGTCTAAAAACTTGTCACTTATGTAATCGTTGAATTTACCTAATCCTAGAGCTGATGACTGTATATATATGGAATTTCAGGTAAGGCTGAAGGTAATTACCAATACTATTTCATGTTAATTGCAAGACTTTTTTAGCATAATCTGACTTAGTTTAAAAGTAATTAATTAACTTATTTCTAAATTTGGATGATGGAAAGTCATTTATTTTAAAATTTACTTATAAGTAAATTTTTTTAAGCTTAGTCAAACCAATCATGCTATTCTAACATCATACTTGCCCACTTCCTTGCATTAATTCTGTCATTGAACGGTATAAAAATAGTCAATTTTTGCACTCAATCTACCGTCAATACTGCATTTGTGAAATGGATGAGCAAAACCATGTGACAAGATGGCTTAACTCAAGTCAAACATGCACAAATTGATGTATAAATTCAACTCGTAGATTTCTGAAAAGGTAATTGTGACATATAGTCACCGTATAATGCTAAATTGTTCAATATCAGACAATAACGTATAAGAAATGAGTACTATCGCATATTTGAACATAAATTCCCACCAAAATTGACTAATTATTACAAAAATTCTACTCTGAAAAATTCTACTGAATCTTCATTTATTGAATCGCAGAGACAAAAATCAAAAGATTGAAAATGTCTGCATTCTGAACCGACCCTTATTGAATTAAAATGAAGACTTGGGGATGGAAGCATGAATACAAATAGTGGATGAAGAAAGTCTTCGTTTAGGTAGGATTAAAGAAATCCTTTTTCAAATACATTTCTTGGAATACATAACGCCTAAATGATATTTTTTAATTACAGATCAACGAAAGGAGTCTCTTGCAGAGGTCAAACAATTAAGATAATCATGAGAGAGAGAGAGAGAGCTGTCGATGAAGGGATTTTAAAGAAGAAAGAAATATTGTAGGAAGTCACATGATATTCAACAGCCAATGGGACCAAAAGTCATCTGTATCTATAATGCAAGAATTATTGCAGTATTATTAGAGAGAACAAGTGGGGCATCAGTCTATCAGTGAATTTTTTCTTTTTGTAAAATTAAGAAAGTACAAAGTTGCATGAAAAGTCTTGGTAAAAATCTTAAATTCTGATGACTAAAATGACATTGGAATTTAATTCCATGGTTGAATGAAACTTAAACATCTCAACATCCGTAAACAAATAATACTAGTCCTCTCTCTCTTTCTCTCCTTCTCTCTCTCTCTCCCTCTCTCTCTCTCTGTCTCTCTGTATTTCCATCCAACATCTTGATTCAAATTGGTAAATAGAATGCACAAATCTTGCTCAATTTCTAGCTTTTTGGGATAATTTCGATGCAAAAGTACTGATCTAATTCTGATGGAACGTGCAGGGACGATCATCTGATGCTAGTATTGAAAAATCAAGACAGAATTGAATAAGACGCTTGAATCTTTCATGGTTTGTATATCTAAGAACTTTGCCTTTTGTTCATCTGTCTGTGTTATTAATTTATATAAGCAGAAAACACAAAATAGGAATTCTTACTTGAAATATGAGACTCGACGATTATGATAATAAATTGAATGAGTATCTGATTTTTTATTTATTCTTCCAAGGCAAGATTTTCATCTTTCTTGTCTGTGTTTCATTTGGTTCAAAAACAATTGCAATGATCTTTGTCCACAACCATATTTATTGGTCGTGGAATCAGTTTGTTGATCAGTACTTTAGTTGTAGGCGTAACTCTTGTTCTAAGCACATACATGATTTCTTGTTAGTTATGCATCAAAAATTTTCAAATAATGATCATATCCTTTTAGGGTTTTGCTAATATTTCATCCCTTTCACGCTACACGGTCATATTTTGAAATTTTAGGGTGAAAAAAAAAAAAAAAAGAATTATGATAAAGTAGCTCAAGAGCTTAGAGTATCAAAATAGCCTGGATAACTTATTGATCATATCCTTTTAGGGTTTATTGAACATATCAAATCACTTATTGTTTCATTTGTACTGGTTGTGTGCATACAATTCATCAAACTTTTTTGGTTGTCTCCTGGCAATTTCTTTGGTTCATGATTCCTCACATATATAGCTGGTTGGCAAATAATAAAATTTCATACCTGCTAACTTTGTCCTGAGTTGTTAAAAATTTGACCATTCGGAGTTCAATTCAAAACTACTTCCCGATATTAGGTGGATGATACAGTTGATCTAAGGAATTTATACCAATAAATGTATCTCAACAGATTTTGTGCACTCATCACCTTTCATATAATTAATCATCTTTAAATCTCACAGTTCAGTAGTTGAAAGAGTACTTGCATCAGTTGGCATAGCATTTGCAACTAGAAATGATGCAAGTTCAACATTCTTGCCTACCCAGTTTCTGATCTAAATGTTTATTCATGGAAAGCTCTTAATTATAAACCCTAGTTTCTGATCTAAAGGTTTATCATCATATAATGGGAGGGAGATGGAGGTAATTTGATAAGATTTATGAGGATATTTTCAGGAAAGCCCTCTAGATGTTTGATAGTGAATCTTTTCTTTTTTTTTTTTTTTTTTTTTTTGTGGAGGGGACAATTAGATTTGATTAACCCAAACTTCAAGTATTTTGTGTGTGTGTGTGTGTGTGTGTTTTCTCTAGTAACTAACCTATTTTTTTATCTGATTTATGGGCATTCCTAAAGAATTTAGATGAGGTTGGTTCACATCTCGTTGTCACCAATTTATGAAGTCGCGCACCACTTGAACATTTGATAGAAATTGAAGCAGAACTGCAGAATTAGCTTAGTTTTTAGATGAGTTAATTGATTAAAAAACGGACAACAATTAATTGATTTAATGAACATCTTTACTTTGAAATAAATGCAGAGAAGTAAGCATAGCATGGCCGGAGAATTGGAAGTTCATGGTGATAGAAAGATCAGCGGAAATGAGGAAGAAGAAAACACATTATCAGACTATTCACAGAATATCTCATCCATTGACTTGAACGAAGAAGCCGGCAGCAATATGGATGGTGATGCCATGGAGGTTTCAGACATCAGCGTTCAGTATGCTGAGCAAACAGCAAATAGTAACAAATACGAGGAAGGAAATGGAAACAAGAGTAGAGTTCGTAGATATGTTCGGTCCAAAATGCCCAGGCTCAGGTGGACACCAGAACTTCATCTCTCTTTTATTGGTGCTGTTGAAAGACTAGGTGGGCAACAAAGTAAGTGAAACAATAACTTACTCTAAGAACTAACCAAAATAACTTCATAATTGAAAAATAAATATTATTTGATATTTGCTAGGAGCCACTCCTAAAACTGTGCTTCAGATGATGAATGTGAGAGGACTTAGCATTTCTCACGTCAAAAGTCACTTACAGGTACAAAGACTACTATTTCTGTGTCCGAATTAGTTAAATGTATTTTCTCCTTCTTTTTTTTATTGGTTTTTTATTGACATCAGATGTATCGATGCAAGAAACTGGATGATTCCGGCCAAGGTACAATATCAGGATTCCAATATATATACTTTCGATGTGGATATTACCCATAACAGTTAATTGATTACTATATTTTGCTTCCATTGAACAGTAATCAGTCTAGCCAAGAGAGGATATTGTATCCCATCAAGAGATTATTTTTCTACAAGTAATTTGAATGAAAAATCCAACCCTTTACAGAACTTGAGATTAGAAAATGGTGGCATAGCTTTCGCGCAAAATTCTCATAGTCAAGGCCATCGCTTAGTATCCCTATCCTCGTATGATCTGATCAAAGGAACTCCATCTCTGAGGTAATTTTTCATTAAATTCAACGGTGTTATTAATTATATTATATCCCATTGTATTTAATTAATTCATGATCCAGAATTCCTTTATGCTAATGATTTATGTACATATATAGATATGAGCACAGGTCATCGAATAAAGAATATCCCAAAATCAGGCTAAATCCTCATGTAAGTGTAGATGGCAATAATTTCTTCAGAACAGAAAATAGCCCACTCAAACCTAACCAATTTCTTGAAGAGAAAAGATGGCCTCCACGACAATTTATTAATGTGAATCAATATAAGGACAAAAGGGTTCCTGTGTCTAACACTACAGCTGGACAATACAAGTCAAGCATCATGTCAGAAACATTTGGCCTAACTTCTAAAGATCCGTTTCATATTAAGGTACATTTCTCGAGAAATTACATCTTATAATTCATTTTAATATTCTGTCTCAACTACTTTTAATTTTTAACGTAGTTCTATTTCCAGATGAACAAGGAAAAGATGATGAAAGTTGAAGACTGGCCTGATTTGCAACTCAGTTTGAGCATTACTGCAAAATCTAACCACGAGAAGACTCGTAGTAAGGGCGATTCGGAAATTAATACAATGCTCTCTCTTTCTTTGTTCCCACATTCATCAAGTGCAACCTAGCTATAGTATTATGCACCAAGTAAGTTCAATATTGTAGTGGATACATATATCTATACACACATATATAGAAACAGGTGGGAAGCTGAGTACTGGAGATCTGACCATGTATGCATGCAGGAGAGCATATTAGTGAGATCTTCTTAGTACTTTGTCTTAGAAGACATCTTGATTGATTATTTTCCCGCAACCAAGAGTTAGGGTTTGGTTTTTGATGGAAATAAGGTAACCTAGACTGCCTATATGGCTAACTTTCGTCGCAATTTGAATTTTTATCTAATCTATAATATATGTTTTTCTTTAATCTTTTCTTGTGTTTCTTTTTTATTTCTGGGATTTGTTTCCCAGGGGAATTTTTTATTTTTTTCACTAGATATAAAGAGAGCACTGAAATGAACAAAGCTGGCAACAGACGTAATTAATTTGACACAAGTACTTACGATTTGAAATACTAAATTTCATATTTTTCATGTTATAGTGTGAGAAGAGGACCCAAATAAACTTTTTTTTTCAAAATTGTATGATATACTGCAACAGGGAAAAAAGAAAGGGCTGGCAAATAAAGTGGGCGTTCTTAATAATGATTAGTTTTCATTTGTTTTTGCTAATTTTAGATTATCTGAAGCAGTAAATGACTGATTGGGTTAGATGAAGAAATGAGAAAAAGAAAAGTGAAACCTTAACACAACTGATTTAAATTCACAAGTTTCGAATGTGAAATTCATTTGGAAAGTTTGAGTACTAAATTACAAACTATTAGAATTTAGGACGGATGAATTTTATATGATTGTGAATAATGAGGATTAAATTGAAAAGAATTTAAAGTTTAATGACCCCATAATGTAAATAAGAATGGACTCGAGCTGAATCGAAAAGACATTCAGGGACCAAGTTGAAAAGGAAAAAAATTGGTCACACGTTGCAATTGAAAGGTCTGACGTGTTATCGCAAAAGAAGAAAATTAGTTTCCATAAGTTAAAAGGCCTAACCATGCCATCGTATGACTTTCTATTATAGAAAAGATTTCGTTTCGTAATTTGAGTCAACTTCTACATGATATGAGATTAGGTAAGAGTTTAAACCTAAATCTTGAAGTTATAAATAAAAAATTTCATCTATCATTGAATGAGGAGAAGAGGAGAGGATTTAACAATATAAAATTATAAAGGAAAAAAAGAGAGAGAGGGGGAAGGAAAAAAAAAAAAAAAAGGAAGAGCATGAATTAGGGGTGGACAAAATGACCAAACCAAAATCAGACCAAACAAGAACCAAACCAATTTGAGCGGTTCAATCCGATTCTAAAAAAAAAACAACTAATGATTTTGATTCTTATAATATTGAGAATCATTTGGTTCTGATTTTAGTTCGATTCTAATTATAGAATCAAGAATCAAAGTCAATATTTAAATTTTATTATTATTATTATTATTATTATATATATATATATATATATATATACACACACACACACACAAATTAGTGAATCACAATTCACACCAAAAAATTCAAAATTCAATTGAAAATTAGGACAAAAATGTCATGTACCTTCGATTTCTCATTTTTCAATGTGGAAACTAAAGGCATTAATTCATTTTGAAGACCAGGCCCTAATTCATTTCTTATTTTCTATTTTTCATCTATACGCCGATTCTCAAATGGAGATCAACAACTACCATATACCGTCTACCTCGCGCTCAGCTACCATCATTACACAGATTTCTGAAATTGAAGTCTCAACCTTTGATTCTTCTTCCTCCAATGTTATTATTATTATTATTTTTTATCTCAATCGATAATGAATATAGAACTAAAAAAAAATCAAACTGGAACCAAATGGTTCGGTTTCGATTTGGTTCCATATTTAAAAAAAAAATATTCATTTAGTTTCATTATCAAAAAAAATAATTGATTTATGATTCGATTCAATTCTTGTGGAACCAGAACCAAATGGAACAATGTTGACCCCTAACATCAATAAAGATAAGGTTTCACAATTTTTGAAGGAAGAATGCTAATTTTGTAGTGCAAAGATTCGTATCTTGTTTTCGTTCTTTTAAACGTAATAATGTACACCAAATCTTTCTTAATATTTTTCTTTCCTATGATGTATAATTAAATCCATTGATCATAGTTAAGAAAAACAATTGTAACCTAGTTTTTAACTATAATTTTAATTATTATGTTTTGATTTAGGGTCCTTGTATTATGACTCATACTTGGTTTTATGTTCCTATTCAATTGATATTTGTGGATTGTTGTTATTTCTTTCCATTCGTGTTTTGAGTTACTTGATTACTAATTTATTAATTTTTTAATGGTAAGAAGAGGAGATGTGAGATACTTGTGTTAGACCCTGTGGTAAAATTTAAAATGTGGATATAAGGCATGGATACACTTGTATTAATTTTGCAGTCAATAATTGAGTTTTTTTTTTTTCGGTGATTGAATGCTCTTAATTAAGATTTATCATGATTCATATATCATATAGTGAGTTTAATTAATTGGGTCAGATTATTTGAACTCGAGAAAGGTAAATCAATTAATTTAGAAGAATTAAATAGGATGAATAATAGTTGATTATTATCAATATTGGGTGATTGAGATGAAGTTAATAGCTATGGTGAACCCATGAAACACTATCACTTAAACCATGATATAATCCCCAAATTCTCCACTTGTGCACTTTCTAAATTTACAAATTTTAGGATAAAAATCGTAATAATCCAAACTCTCGGGTTCACTTTAATACTTGTTAAACGATATTGTACATTTATGATACGAATTCAAACAACAAGTTCTTAACGTCGTTGTCAGGGATTAAGATATTTATCTTGAATTCTATCAGTTCTTGATTAAATTCGAATTCTCAATGAATCGAAAAAACTGCTCTACGAGTTTCCACATGTAAAAAAGTATGAAAATATTATCTTTGTGGAGAATTTCTTCATTCTGCAAACTATTTATAAGGACGGGAGCCCAAATAAATTCGGATGATCCGTGCTTGCACTACAAATCATACTCACAACCATAAAATCTAGAATGGGAGCAAAACCAAATTTTTTGATGGTCAAAACATCCAAATAGTGTAATTCCGCTAATTCTCAACAAGAAATGGAGACTTCCCCTGAAAACTTCCTTGTTCAATTGCAGTACATGACTTTGGATGATAGACTGGTCACGCAAACAAGGGAAATAACAACTAAAGAAAAAAGAGTAGCAGGTAGAGAATGAATAATTAATCATAACGGGGCCAAATGAATTAGTGGCATTGATTGAAATTGAAATTATCATGCAACCCTGCGACTTTATTGTTTGTCCTAATATTGATTTTGTGATTGAAGTCAGTAAGGAAGTCAAAGTACATAGAAGATAAATATGATACTTGATTTATCAAAACTCGCTTTTTGTGCTAATGCTTGCATGTTCATATACAACTATGTGTCTTTCTTGAATCAAGGCCCTTGCATAAGTGATGGAATCATCTGCAAAAAAAACATACGGTTCACTTATGGGCCTACCCGAAAATTGTATGCATACATACCATTCTCCCATCATTTTCAGCCTTTATAAACAAAGATGACAACTGTTCGGCACATAGAGTCAGTTATTATAGGTTTAGTTAGATAGGCTAAAGTCCCAATATTTTGTGTGGGGGGGGGGGGGGGGGGGGGGGGGAGGTGGAATGTATACACAGAAGCCAAAAGAGCATTATTAGAATCAAGAAACAAAACACAAAAACCTTTACTTATCAACAAAGTTATACCCGAAAGATTTTTATGTATATTCACATTAAATTATTGGCCAGTTCTTTTGATTGTTCATTTCAAGAATCAGTAAAATTAAGCATATATTTGGCTTCCATTTCTTAAATTTTTTTTTTTTTTTTGCAAACTCAATTTTTTACCATACATTTTTTAAAATTTATTATCTTGTATTTTTCCTATGATTTCTCGTTTAGTAGTTAAAACATGTGTTGGTTGTCTTAAATTAATTGTAAATATAGAGAGAAGATATTTTATTCTTCTTTTGCTCCATGGGTACATATTTGGTATGTAATATCATGGAACAAGATGTTGATTGAAACAACTTTTGAAAAAAGAGGATTGTATTAAGAGAACACTCAACTTTGTTTCTTTACACTTCAAAATGACTTGTGAAAATGAACATAATCACTGGCCTTTTATAGGATTCATAAAACGTGAATTTAATCTAATATATATAGTAGTTATTAAAGGCAAACTAATCCTCAAAATAATTCATGTATTTCCCAGGTACATGTATAAACTATTGTATTAATGTATGAATGAATAATTCCAAAAGAAATTAATGAACTTAACAAAATAAATGAAGTTTATATTTTCAACACCTTTAAACTTCATTTATTGTAACTCAAAAGAGAATTTTGAAACTTCGAAAATGCATCAATCTTCAATGGTTTGGTGAAAATATCTACTATTTTCTTGGGACTTTACGAACTTCAACTTCACATATTGTTTGTCAACATAATCTCGAATAAAATGATATTTCATGTCGATGTTCTTGCTTTGATCATGTAAGACTTGATTTTTGGCTAACAACAATGACGACTTTTTATCAATAATTTTTTTGGTTCAATCACTTTGTTGCAAATTTACTTCCTTTAACAAAATTCTCAACCAAATTGCTTAACAAACACAAGATGTAAAAGCAAAATACTTTGCTTCACAACTTGAGAGCGTCACAATGAGTTGCTTCTTCGATGATCATGTAAAAGTCATATCTCCCCTAAAGAACACATGACCTTTTTCAATCATCATTATCTCCGGCTCAATCACCATAATCAATAAGCTTGGAATCATCTGTATTTGAATAAAATAAACCATAGTTAATAGTACCATTGATATGCACAAAATTCTTTTCATGGCCTTCAAATGTGTAGTTGTTAGCGACTTCGTGTATCGACTACAAGACCAACTCCAAATAAAATATTAGGCCTAGTACATTTTAAGTATCTCAAACATCCAACGATAATATTATAAAGAGTCTAATTAACTTTTTCTCCTTCATCAAATTTGGACAATTTTATTCCACAATCAATAGAGGTACAAATTATCTGTCTTGAATCTCTCAAAGTTTTTCTTAGCATAAAATTCTTAAGAGATAAATATTCCATCTTTCTCTTGTTTCACTTCGATGCAAGATAATAATCTATTAGCCCAATGTCCATCATTTCAAATTTTTTCAACATAATTCTCTTCAACTTCAAAACCTTGTCTTAATGCCCTTTCACAATATACCTAGGAGGTTGTAGTATGTATATATGTTCTTGTAGAAATATGTGCAAAAACTTCAATCTAACATCCATTTGGTGAATCCTCCAACCATTTTATGCTTCCATGGAAACAATAAATCTTATCTTGTTTCGAAACGAGTTACGGGTGCAAATACTTCATCAAGATCGAGATCATGCTTTTGACTATAGCCTTTAGCTGCCAACCTTGTCTTGTAGTATTCGATCTCGCCATTTACATTTTTTTTCTCCTCGAAAACCCATTTTACTCCCATAGGCTTCTGATGATTAGGATCTCCTCGTTCATGGTTTTCTTCCATTTATCATCTCAAATGGCATCATCAAAATCAAAATCCATATGATTAGAAAATAGACAAAATAAACTTAATTCCTTTAGATGTTGAGATAACTCTTCGGTATCATAATAAATCTCTCGAAGACTACTAAAGCAATGTGGCATTTCACTTGAGGATGGTGAAGATGTATCTTGACCATGTCTTGGTAGTGGAGTTAGTTGAGGCAGAATCACATCAACTTTTTCTTCTTCATCATCGGAGGGAAAGAAAGTATAATCTTCTCCTTGCTGATTTACCAATCTCAAATTCCTTCTTTGTCAAACTCAACATGTCTACTAGTGATCACTTTCTTATTCATTGGGTTGTAGAGCTACTTTTAGCATTTCGATCTTGAATCATAACCAATAAAAATATTTTTTTTTCGCTCTTTTCATCTAGTTTGGTCCTTTTGAAATGTGAAAGAAACTAATGCTCCTGAAAATTAAGATTTAATGTACTTGGCTTGAATACACTCCATGCTTCTGAAAGAGTCATATTTTTGCACACTTTTGGTTGGACACTAAACAGGTTCAACCCAAAACTCATTTTGCGTCTGCTTAATTTTCAACATAATTCAATTCATTTCCATGACGTCCTATTCTTCATCTCTGCTATGCCATTTTTTAAGGAGATGTAGGAATACTTAAAGAATGATGAATCATGATCTTCACAAAATTGTTTGAATGTGTTGCCAATATATTCACCACCACGATCTAAGCATAATGCTTTGATCTTGTGACCACTTTGATTTTCCATTACTGGCTTGAGATTCTTGAAAGCCTTAAATGCTTCGGACTTATCTTTAAAAAATACACCCATATTTTGTTAGAAAATTTTTCAATAAATAATATGAAGTAATTACTTTTTCCAAATGATGCAAGTTTGGTCGGTCCACAGATCCTATACAATAATTCAAAGCCTTGATGGTGAAAAAACTTGCTTCTTTAAGGAAAGTCTTTTGGGATTGCTTTCCATTGTGACAACATTCACAAAGTTGATTTAGATGATGGATATGTAGCATCCCTTTCACAATATTTCTATTCACTAAAAGGTTTGATTTAAATGATAAGGTCTCAAATGTCATATCCATGTTGAATCGACAGCACATGCCTTCAAACACTCCACCTTGAATATTCAACAAGGACATCATGTTCTTCGTCATTGGAACTCTAGTAATGAAGTTTCCATAACGATCTCGTATCGTCATTGTTGAATCTTCATTAGGACACTACAACAAAATAGCATTTTACAGCAATTTATGCAAACTGATTAACAAAGATGAAAATGACTCCTTATAAACAAATTTTAGAATTGCATAAAAATTGATAATTTCATTACAAATTTTTGAATCTACACACTTCAACATTGGAATGTCATACAACACCACCTAAATAAAAAGGAGCTTCAAAATGAAATAAAATTGGGAATAAACTTTTGGCACTACTTAAGTATGAATAACTTATTGCCACGCTTGTAACACCAAGCTTCCAAATAATACTCTAATGGCATAAAGCGAAGCTGAACCTCCAAATGATAAAACAGAAAATTATTAGTCAAATTAACAATCTTTAAGGAATCAAGATTTACCAAAGACAAGTGAACAAGCCATGTAAATGAATTGTCCCTCAAACTCAAGCTCTCCAAATTCTTTAAGCCCAAAAAATCAGGCAATGGACCAGAAAATCAATTACCACGAAGCCAAGTTCTTCTTGAGAGCCAACGTGGCTGAAGCATCATCTAGGCTTGTTCGAGCCAACAATCAGAATTGCTGAACACAAAACACCAAGAAATAGTGAAAAACTATTATAGTATGACTTATATCAAACAAGGGCATATCAAGGGAAAGTTAAAAGTTTTTATTGAAGCAACTAAATATGCGTCAAATCACCTATGATGAAGGTATGTGCAGAAAAATACATAAGGCGACCAACCTGAACAGGTTGAGACAATGTCTAAAAAAATGCGGGCATGTAAGTCCCCAATGTTAAATGCGCTATGAAATTGACAATTGCACACCATCAGCTCAACGTTTACGAATAAATATCAATAACATAATACAATGAGTTAAACCGGATTCTTCAATAAATTTGGAAATATATGAAGCCCTTTTGGCCACTCCATTTGATCCAAAGCTATCACTATACCAAAATCAAATGAAACTAAATTTGTACTTCACAGAAAGAAAGAGACGTGTTTGTCAATAAAGTAGAGCACGTCCTAAATGAAGCAAAAATAAGATAATTTGTTCACACCGTTTATCTCTAATTTCATGTTTAATTCTTTTTTTCCCTCCTCTCTTTTATTCTCTAGTGATAGGATTTATCTAATTTGACGAAGCAGTCGTTCAATTTTTTCGTTCTTTTAATTGAATGAGATCAATATTTCTTAGGTAATTCTGAACATTTGCAAAAGACTTATATTAGATGAACACAACTATTTATTCACCTAGAACCGCAAATCAGAAACAAGTGTCTAGCTGTAGTTCACCTAGTCACATTTCCAACAAATTGAATCCAGTACCAGTCCCTATTTTTCCAACCCAATATCAACAAAGTAAAATCGTAAATCACTATAAGAGTTCAAACATTTATGGTAAACAAGAAGTGTATTAGTATGAAAATTGCTCACATGTTTTCCACTATCCAATGTGGACTCAACAAAGATTTATTTATCATTTGGAGTAGCATGGTGCAGGTAACCATTGTACTTATTTCCAGACCAATCCCTCTGTTGCTGCATCATACTATTATACTGCTGCGGATAATGATTATGATGAGAATGAGCTTCATAACCATTGTTTCCAGCTAGGGAATTCATATTTTCCCCTGGCATTCCTACATGTTCGTGTGCTGCCATTACCACCATTGGCAGAGTTGCTATGGAGGTGGATATGGCATCGGAATAGGCATCCCCACATGATTCTCAATGTTCCCACCACCAGGACTCTTATTCGTGTCTTCAGTATCGCATTCTTAAATCCCAAGTGCGCCACAATATCCACAAAATGCTTATGGAGCTGCGGAGTCCAAACAAGCCTCAGCCTCTTCAGAGTCTTCGCCGCCACTAACTGGTCATCCGTACAGTTGTCATGGTGGCGGTTTGAGTAACAGAGTCAGCCTCCTTAGGCTTCATCCTCCTGAATTTCTTATGGTCGGATCCTTCTTGGGTTGGGTACGCATCTTCCATCTCCGGCTCCTCCATGACGTGATCCTGCACGGAGGGTGCATTTTGATAATTATGATTGTTTAAAAACGGCTTGAGGATAGAGGAAGGGTGGGAATCGCCGCCTCAGAGGGAAGACATGGTGTTCTTTGAAGCTCGATTGATATCGAGTAGGCTCCAACAAGATTTTGAAAGCCGATGCTAGCTCCGGCCGGATCAGAGCTTGGGACAACGGTGTCAGATCGTCGACAGTCGGCAAGCGAGAGAATTACACAAGGGGGGATGGCGAGAGAATTTAGGGTTTTTATTAATTTGGATTTCTTCAATTTAAGCCCATATATAAATTAGTTTTTGTTCGTTTTTTGCAAACGTTGCGAAAAGTATACATTAACAACACTTAAAAAAACGGCGGAAAGTTAGTCTACAAAAGTAATTTGTAACGTTTCAAAAACGTTGCGATAAGTTTCCCTTTTTATAACGTTCATTAAATGTTGCAGAAAAAGACTTTTCACAACATTTAATAACCGTTGCAAAAAGATGGCCTATTGAAACTTTTTGCAATGTTTATTAAACGTTGCAAAAAGGTAAACTTTTCACAACAGTCAAAACATTGCAAAAAGTGGCATTAGTAACATTCATTTTAAAAATGTTGTCAAAACACAATTACATTAACTAATTGCATCATTCACTTACTAAAATGTTGTCAAAAGACCTTTTAGCAATATTTATCAACAAATGTTGCATTTTAAATGTTGCAAATGATCATTTTTTGTGTAGTGGGATGACATATCATTTCTCCAAAAGTTGGCCTAAGCTCAAAATTGAAAATGTATTTATGTTATCCATTCTTCACTTGGATGAGAATTTAAGTTTTACCACTGATTGAACCTTTGAATCATCTCCAAATGTAACTGGCTATTTAGTTCTTCAAGTTCCATGAAGATAGATTTATCTCCACATATATGATTACTTCTTGTGGTGTCTAAGCACCTAAATTTGTTGCTTCCTTATTGTACCTTGTATGGTAAGATAAATTTCTTTCTTTTTTTTATCTCTATTTTTAATGTAGTTGAACTGCTTCTCCATGTTATTACTCGTAGACTCCCACGCAAAATGGTCAAGTTTGTGATAATTGTAACATTCATTATGATATTTACCATATCTCCCACTATTTTTTCTTCATCCTTCTCTTTAAGAATAATATCTTCATCGCCCTCTTGAATTGTATTAGTGTTGATAATTCTTCTCATTATTAAATAAATATTGGAAATTTCTATATTCTCTTCCACGACATCTCCCTCTTTGGTTCTCTTCCATATCTTTCAAAGGAAGACTTGTTTGTAGGACTTGTTTTAATGATTCTTTTTTCTTTTTCAACAACTTTTCCTTGTGAGCTTATGTGGGTGTTTGGCCCCCATTTTTTAGGAAGAATTATTTTTTGAATAGTGATTGATAGGAGAATGTGTGGTGGAAAAATGATGAAAAGTTTTAGATTTGTGTGTAATATTATTTTATTTGGAGAATGTGTGGTTGAAAATGAGTAATGTAGAAAAATGAATGGAAAAAGAGAGAGAGAGAGAGAGAGAGAGAGAGAGAGAATGGGGCTCAAACATGGGCTATAGTGTGTCATGACTTAATCAATAGTCATATTTTCCAAGTCTTTTTATTATATGATTGCCGCCACAATAAATTTGAAATTTTTAACGTGAAGACCAAAGAATTTTTTCAATCACTTGAAGATTACTTACTCTTTTTCCATACATTTTAATCTTATTGATAACCGCCAATACTCATGAAAATTAGTCTAAAATTGATTTAGATTCCTTCATGGATAGAGTTTCATTATTCTCTTCTCAAATATTGTAGATAAACTTTTTTGACTTTGTTCGCAGATTTATATGTATTTTGAAAAATCTCCCATGCTTGCTTTGAATTGGTAGCATTTGACACATTTTGAAATCGCGTATCATTGAGAGGTTGATAATCAAACTAAGATCCTTTTAATCATTCTTTTTAGTTGTTTGGTGCAAATATAATTATGCTTAAGACACGTCTTCTTCGTTTTGAGGTTCAAAACCTGTCTCTACCAAGTCCTCCAAATCGTGACTTCCAAGATATAACTTTATACAAATATACCACGTACTATTGTTATGATTAGTGAGTCAAGAAACAAAAAGAAATGTTTTTACCATATCTTATTTTCATACTCTTATAACATCTCTTTGATACTACTTTGTTGAAAACTTGGAGATGAAATTGTTGGAATTTGGTTTAACTTGAAAAGTGATTTTGTGTCAATTTCGACCAAATATTCGAACTTGATCCGATAGTCAAATTATAAATTTAAATAGACTAATTTGTTTTATTCGCCGAATAGATCGTCTTGATATATTTAGAATCTCAAGCCAATTATGGATGAAAGAGAAATTGCAGTCCAAAGTTAAAAAGAAAAAAGAAAAAATTGGTCAAAAATTTGCCTAACTCCATCACTCGCATAGTGCTCGAGCAATGATACTATTGTTTAAGTGATAGGCAAACAAAAAAGGTTATGTTGAACAGGTGTCACTGGCGTCGAGTAAGAACCCAGCGACATGCTAGCAACACCAAGTGATGCTTCAATGCATGAAAGTTGCAGAGTTTTGGGGTGTGTCACTCCAATCACAATCTCTTATCTTCTATAAATAGGAACACTTGGAAGCCCATTATACATCTCATACCATTTGCGTTGGAAATTATATCAAAAACTCATGCAAAAACTCTTCAAAAATCATTTCAAGATTTATTTTCTTGTAGAAAGAAGAAAAATTGTTCGAGTTCATTATTGCTTGTGGTTTGTAGTGTTTATATCACAAGTTTTATCCGTTGTATCTTAGGAGACAAGTATCGTAATTCGTTAGCACCTTTGTAGGGCAATTTTGTATTAAGGAAAAAGTGTTAATCACCTGTTGCCTCGGATTTCTCTTCATTTCTTTCTTTCTTTTCAATTGTATTTACATAAAGTTTAATTACGCTCATGCGAGTTAAACTTAACTATGACTTTGTCATTTAAACAAATAACCATTTCAATACACAATAGTTCCAACAATTTTTGTTTGTGATTGTTGTTGGAAAAATCACTTATCTTCATTTTTGGAATAAACCTTCGTGTCACTACGCCAAAAAACATCATTTGCAACACATAAAAGGCAACATTTGGTAGTTAAATATTGCTAAAGTGATCTATCGCAACATTTTAATACTTGAATGTTGCTATTGCTTAACAAAATTGAGTTTTGGCAACATTTTTTAAGTAAATGTTACTAATATTGCCTTTTTGCAACGTTTTTTAAATGTTTCAAAATTTTTTATTATTTGCAACGTTTAAAAAACGTTGCGGAAGGCAAAACTTTTTGCAGCGTTTGTTAAACGTTGCGAAAAATGTCTTTTTGCAACGTTTTTTAAACGTTGCAAAAGAAGCATCTTTTGCAGTGTTTTTTAAACGTTGCGAAAAAGATCTTCTTTCGCAACGTTTAAAAAACGTTGTAAAAAATCTTTTTCGCAATTTTTTTTTCTTTCTTTTGTGATTTCACAACATTCTTTTAAAAACGTTGCTAAAAGTCTAAGACCCTTCTAAACCAAATTGATTTAACATTAGCCCTAGCTGCCTCTCCTCTCCGCCTCCGCCTCCGCCTCCGCCTCCGCCTCTATCATCTCCATGTAGGTGGTTCTATGTAAAAACCCTGTGATAATTTCCAATGTTGGCTTCTCTGTAAAGTCATTGTTTTTTACGAGAGGAAAACGCTTTCTTCCCTTCTAAGTAGAAGCTGAATAATTATCAGTCTACGCTCATAATTATAGGTTCTTTTTACTTGCTTACATTTGATTATATAGATTAATTGAATTAAGGAAAGTTATTTGAGATTTATACAACAAGGTATTCCAATAGATCTTGTAATTATTTTTTTCTTTAGGAACCCTAACTCGCTAATTTTGCTTTGATTTGATCCAAATGTAGAAATATTTGACAAATTTTGTGTTTTTTTGATGATTTAAGGTGACGATTATTGTTCTTCTGGTCAAGCGGTTCAGTCAAGAGGCTTTTATTCTTTGCAAGATTATTTGGCTAAAGAATTGTTTAAAAATGTTATTTCGAAGAATTTTTAACAAGTTTATTCTTTTCATTTCTAACCCCTTGAAGAAAATAAAAAGATAAAAATTGGTAATCTTCTATCTCTCAGTTATTTGGGTCATGTTTAAGAATATTCTTTTGTTGTTTATGAAGATTTACTTTCCTCATGATTTGCAGTATCCCCATTTGAGAATTCTTCTCTTCTTATTTTGCTTTTGAAAATTAAAGAATTACCCTCATAGTAGATACTTTAAGTTATTGTTATGGACTCGTGGGTATGATATTCCATCTATATTCTTTGTCCACCAACCTTCTGGAATCTGGTCCTATACCACCCATTTGCTGCAACTACTGCTGCTTGCTTAGAAGTATTTTATTTAACATATCTGGCTTTCAAAGAGCTAAATCCCAGCCTGTATGGGTCCTGTGATTCTGACCAGCTATATTTGATGACTTAAAACTTCACCATCGTAATTTATGATTTCCCTTTTGCTTGCTTGTATTGACTACCCTTCTTAGCCATCCTTTCTGAGTCATGATGTTGTTGGACTGCTATGTTTCTCGAGAATTTTGTTAGGACATGAAAATCTATTAGCTTTGGTTTGATTAGATTACAACTGCTGGTAAAGAGTGGATCTGGAGGAGATTTCCTTGGTCGATTCCACAAAGCATGTTGATTTGGTAAGTGAGTATTAATTCAATATCCAAATGTCAGTAGCCTGATCAAACTTCAGTTGGAAACATGTGAGGTTGAGTCATGAGCTAGTAATCTGTACTTCTGGTATGTTTTCAGTAATTTTCACTAGTTATTTTGCTTATATTATTATGTTTTTATCCAGACCAAGTATTCCTGAGACTTCAAATGAAATGTCTGCTTCTTTATTTTATAACTAATGCTCTTGTAACCTTGTCAGAGTTTGCAGGATTTGCTGCAGTAATTCCTTTGGGGCAAAAAACATCTTGGTGAAATTCCTTATTGCGAGTAGATATGCAACACACTGGCGTGAAGGATACCCCGCTCCGAGACAGTAATAGCCAAAAGGTCCACCCCTAACCCATGGAAGAAGCGGCAAATCAGAATCTAGAAGCTATGGAAGCACCAGAAAATCCAAGAGGCAAGTCAGAAGCGGGTAAAACTTGAGAAGGCTTCATATGTCCTAACTGGGATTGGAATGACCTAAATATGTTTGTTGTGGATTGCTTTGAGTGATATCTACTCAGTCAAGAAACCTGTGCAATCTCAGTCTTGGAATTAATTGCTCAAGGAGAATCAAATTGTCTTGCATTTTGTTGTTGCTCTTGTTAGATTTAATTTAGTAACTATTCTTTCATTACATCCATCTCCCTATCTTGACAGACTTATATATCATATCAAATGAGATTAAAATTGGGTACAATTCCTCCTCCTCCAAGATACAAAGTGAGCTTGCTGAGGCATTCATCGTTTGGAATTCACTGAACATTTTAATCCGTGTCTGTTATGTTCTCCTTTTTCTGGGTTACAGATTCCAATTAAATTCTTTTCATTTTATAACACCATTCATATTTAATTTACATAGGTAAAATTAGTATATAAACTATATCACACATTTTCCAGAATACAACATTTTTGTGCTTAAATCTCATGAAACTACTCTCTCCCTTCTTTTCCTACATTATCTATGACTTGTGATGATAATTGCAGAGCATCAGAAAATCCAAGTGCCCTAAAGAGCTGGAACCTGCTGACTGAAGATCATCTGTCCATGTTAATCTCATAAGGAGGGATGAGGAATGCCCTGTAAGTCCATATAGTATATTTGTTATTTCTCTTCTGCTCTTCCTCTCCTTTACTAGCTAGGCTCAAGAATAATTTTTTCATTGCTTTTTTTTAAGATTTTCTACTATGACTTTACTTTCACAACCTCACATCCACTACAACAAAAATAGTCATTTGCAACACTAAAAAGGCAACATTTGTTAAGAGGGAAAAAAAATAGTTAGCTTCTATGTAAAGTCAATAAAGAGGTGCTTGAGAATTTTAGAAAGGTAAGTAGATTGAAATGGTGATTGATGAGAAGATAATGTGTTTAGTTTGTAGAGGTTTATAATTGTGATAATGGGTTTTTTTATTTCAGTATCAGTGAAAAAGTGGTGTCTTTAGAGTTTTGGACTGATTATTGAAGTTCCAAGTTTTACCTTTGAACCAAAACAAGAACTCGAGGTAATTATACCCTTGGATTTCTGAAGTTTTCATTCTGAATTTGAGTCTAATTTAATAACTCTAGTTCTTCATTCCAAATTTTTGTAAGTCAAATTTAGTTGATGATAATATTCCAAGAAACCTTCTATTATATGGCATTCTAAGTCTTTTAGTGTCCTCCCTTGCAGGCTTGATATGACCAAGTTCTATGGTTTTGGAGCATGGATTTTTACGGGTCTTATAGTTGCACTTTATCTAATTTCGGTTGTGAAGACTAGGATGCAGGTTGCTTCACATGATGCTATAGAACGAAATGCATTTTCCGTCATCAAAGGTCTACAAAAGTGGCTTCTTTCAAGATGATGGAACCATTCAAATTATCAGAGCCTACACAAGCAGCTATAGCAAATGGAATGGCTGGGATGTTAGGATCTCTTTGTTCATGAGCCGTGTTTGTTCCAATTAATTTTTTAAGTGTAAGCATAATCATGAATTGGTTCAAGTTCAACTAGATATGTTATGTTGTAACACATTCTAATGTTGTATTGATTCAACAATTTATAATGAAATTATCAATTTTTATGCAATTTCAAGATTTGTTCACAAAGTGTCATTTTCATTTTTGGCGGTCAATTACCATATATAATTGTAAAAAAAAAAAAAAACTACGGTAACGTTGAAAAAACGCTGCAAAAGGGAGTCTATCGCAACGTTTAAAAAATGCTGCAAAAGAGGTCTACCGCAACGTTGAAAAAATGCTGCAAAAGGGGGTCTACCGCAACGTTTAAAAAACGCTGCAAAAGGGGGTCTACCGCAACGTTTAAAAAACGCTGCAAAAAGTCTTCCCTCAACGGCAACACCGACATTCGCAACACTTGGAAAAACGCTACAAAAGGGCTTTTGCAGCGTTTTTTGGCCGCTGCAAAAGCCATTTTTTGGTGTAGTGTGTGCTATTCTTTTCTTTCATTTTGTGCGTTGAACTTTTGTTTGTATCGAAAATAAACATTGTTTTGACTATTTCGAGTCAAACAACTAATGGTACAAACCATATGGTTCAACTTTTGACTATACATATACCAAACTCTTATATTCCACATGGACAAAAATCGAAAAAGTTTGGAGGTGTGGATTTCAAAATATGGCAACAAAAGATGTTATTATATATTACTAATTTGAATTTTTGAAAGTTCTTAAAAGAAACCGCTCCTGCGGTACAAGAAGGAGAAAATAATCCTGAGTCGATTATTTCATTAGATGCAGGTAAACGCTCGAATTTCCTTAGCAAAAATTATATTCTAAATGGATTGGACAATACACTTTATGGAGTTTATAGTTCGATGGACTCGGCCAAGGATCTATGTGATTCAATGTAGAAGAAATACAAGACCAAGGATGTCGGAACAAAGAAGTTCATTATCGGTAATTTTTTGACTACAAAATGGTAGACTCGAAAACTATTATAAATCAAGTGCAAGAACTTCAAGTTCTATTTCATGATATACATGCAGAAACAATGGAATTGAGTAAATCCTTCCAAGTTGCAGCAATTAATGAGAAACTCCCTCCTATGTAGAGAGATTTCAAGAACTGTCTCAAACACAAATGCAAGAAAATGAACTTAAAATGATTGATAGTTTTTTTTTTTTTTTTTTTTTTAGGATCAAAAAAGACAATAGAAACATTGAAAGAAAATCAATTGTTCAGCTTGGAGCAATTTTTGTTGAAACTGGTTCGAAGGTTATCAACAAAAAGCATAAAAGCTTCGGTGTTTCACCAAGAAGAGACAACTTCAAGAATGCAAAGAAGTTTAAAGGCAACTGTTACAATTGTAGAAAAGTCGAGCATCATTCAAACGAATGTCAAAAGCCGAAGAAGACTGTACACAACCAAATGTAATTGAAAGAGACACCATTTCCGAAGGATTTCGAAAGATGAGTCTATATGCGGTTGTTTTTTAATGCAACATGGTTGATAATTCAAAGGATTTGTGGGTCGATACTTGTGCTACCCGTCATATTTGTACAGATAAGACTATGTTCTCAAACTATCAAGAATTGGAAGGAGAACAACTGTTCATGGGGAACTCTACAAGTTCGAAGATTAAAGGATTTGGAAAGATCACATTAAAAATGACTTCCGAGAAAGTACAGTCCTCAATAATGTCTTCCATGTGCCGAACATTCGTAAGAAACTGGTTTCTACTTACCAAGAATGACTTTAAACTTGTATTTGTGTCGAACAAATTCGTAGTTATCAAAAATGATATGTATGTTGGTAGGGTTATCTTAGTGAAAGAATGTTCAAAATGAGCGTCTTTACAATTGTACCAAAAAGCATTATGAATAAAAATTTCAATTATGTTTATATGCTTAAGTTGTCTTGTTTATGGTATAGTCGATTAGGGTATGTTAATTACAAATCTATACGCAAACTTCTGAATCAAAGTTTATTTCCAACTCTTAAAATTGATTTTAATCATAAATGTGAAGTGTGTGTTGAATTAAAATTGGCCAAAACACTGTTTGACTCAATTCAAAGGAACACGGCACCTTTAGAGTTAATACATAACAATATATGTAATTTGAAATTCGTTCAAACTAAAGGTGGTAAGAAATATTTTATGACTTTCATTGATGATTATACAAAGTATTGTTATATATCAACAAAGCCTTAGAGGTATTCAAATATTATAAGACGAAAGTTGAGAATCAAGTTGGTAAACGAATAAAAAATATTTGTAGTGATAGATATGGTGAATACAGGGCACCGTTTGAAGAATATTGTTTCAAGCATGGAATCATTCATTAAGCAACGACACCTTACTCACTCCAATCGGGTGTTGCTGAATGCAAAAATTGAACTCTTAAAAAGTTGATGAACGCAATGCTGATAAGTTCCAATCTACCCCCAAAACTTGTGGAGGAAGCTATTCTATCGTCAAATAGCATTTTTTACAAAATACCCCTTAAAAAATGGAAGAATCTCCATATAAACTATGGAAATATCATTCTTCTTCCTACCAACACTTGAAAGTGTGTGGGGTTATTGGCTAAGGTTGGAATACCTAAATCTAAACAAGTAAACTTCGGTCCCAAGACAATTGATTGCATATTTATTGGATACTCCAATAATAATAGTGCATATCGTTTTCTTGTACATAAATTTGAAATTCAAGATGTACATGAAGGAACTATAATTGAATCGAGAAATGCTTCATTTTTCAATTATGCTTTTTCATGTAAAGACAAGAAAAATGCAAGTTCAAATAAAAGAATTGGCCCAAATCTTCTAATATATATGGAGTTTAATTACACTCCTATGAATTAATCTTAACTATTAGTTTGTCATTAAAACAAATAACTATTTCACCATACAATAGTTCCAACAGAAACAACTTTTGGAAGTGGATAGATAATATTAAGAGAACATTCAACTTTATTTCTTAAAACTTCAACATGACTTGAGAAAATGAGTACAACATGAATTTAGTCTAATACTTGTACTAGTTATTAAATGCAAATTAATCCCAAAATAATTCATGTATTTCCCACTTAAATAAATAAACTAGTGCAATAATGTATGTATGAATAATCCTAAAAGACATGAAAAATAAATGATGAACTTGATTAAATAAATGAAGTTTATATTTTCGAGTAGCTTATGAAGATTTTCGCATTGAGATTTAAAAATATGTGCTACTGATTATTGAAGTAGAGTGGTACTTCAAAGTTGTAGTATTGCTAGAGCTAACTTATTAAATTTTTTGGTCTTCTTTTTTAGTTTGATTTTATTGTTGTTTGCAGTTTTCCTTGGTATTTTTATCGGTATAATTTATTGTTACTTTTTTTTATGGGAATTTATTGTTACTTTTGAATGTGTTTATCTTTGTATAATATTTGTAAGATTGAATTTGGAAAAGCGTCGGTATTCAACAAGAGTCGACTATACCACGAGATAAAGAATTGCATAAGAAATGACTCGTGCCAAATCAAAAGATAAGTTTAAGTATGATATCATTTGCACGATGAAACCATCTTCTACAGTAACAAAGGGCAAGGAACAAAAAATCGATAGACAAGGTTGGTAGCTATGTAACTGAAATAGTATAGTTCATGCAAAAACAATTAATGCTTATTTGGTTTAGCTATAGTTAAAGTTAAGAATTAATTTTAATCATATATTTTCTGAAATTCACAAATTTTATCAACTTTTCAATCTCGTAATTCATTAAGATTTACTGAAAACTTGGTTTTTAGCAAAATCAAACAAGGGCTTAGTCAAAACACAACAAAGGCTTTGTGACAATTCTGTTCTGGAAAAAAAATTATGGGAAAAACAAGGGAAAAAGAAATATACTTATTTGCAAAAATAATCCCCAATCCACAGGAGTTTTGTGTAAACGGAACATATTCTTCAATCATTTTATCCTCATGTGAATCTTGCGTGAGTTTTGCTACAGGTAGCAGGGGCGGAGCCATGATTTGTTGTCAGGGATCACAATTTATCGATGTTAAACATTGAGTTTTTTTTTCATAGATGCAATGATAATAAAAATATAAAACAATAATACGACAATATTAAAAATAACATAGTTTATAAATTACACGTGTTCCTTTCGAGTTTTCATATTTTGATATCGTTGTACAATAACTTCATTATCAAGTTTCAAAAATATATATTTCTCTACATAAACAATTGTGTTATCATTCATGCATTGATCACCCATCCGATTACGCAATATATCATTTACAATGCTCGTTGCAGAAAATACTCTCTCCACAATAGCGGTAGCAATCGGTAGAATCAATACTAAAGTAAAAAGCTTGTAAACCAATGGATATACCATATTTTTCTTTGTCGGAACTAACTTTTCTGCAAGATCACCAAGGTCATTCAACCCTTCAAACTCTTTGTTAGAGCGCATGTCAAAAATATAAGTCTCAAGTTGATCATAAAGCACAACGAAATCTAATGGATAAAGCTCAGCAAGTCGAATCAAATTTTTCTTGTCAAAAGAAGAAAATGAATCTTGTGGACATAAACAAGCTACACACATGAGTAACTCTGTATTTACCTCTGAGAATTGATCATTCAATTCTTGAAGTTGAAGATCGATGACAGAGTATAACAAATTGACCTGATAATGATATAAATTTGTAAGTTCTGGAGGATTCCGTTGTGGGCGACCACGAAGTGCACGACGTACAAACATTTCAGACATGTCAAGTACATCAATATAATGTTGTTGGCAGAAAGAACATACTTCTTCCCAAAGGGAGTCTCACCCTTCATCTCTCATTATTTGTAGTCGTTGTTTGCATAACTTCACCAATTGCATTGCATTCACAATATCTTGATCTTTCCGTTGTAATGATTTTGACAGTTCATTTGAAATCCCCAAGGCACTTCTCATCAATTGTAAATTAAATACAAAATCAAATGTTTGTATTGACTCCAATAAATTTGTCGCGTCAGATCTTTGGTCACAAGAACATGAGTTATCTTCAACAATCATTGCAAGTACATCAATAACAGAAGAGAACATGATAAGTAAGCTGGTCAATGAATTATAATGTGAACCACGTCGCGTATCACCAGCACGTTGAAGGGTTGTTTCTTGATTAAGTCCCATTCCACTTAAAATCTCACCATTCTCCAATGCCTCAACAATAAAAGCCGATTGCTTCTTTCGAAGAAGATCACAACGTTTAGAAGATGCTCCAACTATATTTTCCACATCACCAACTACACGAAAGAAGTTTGTAATAGGAATATTCTTCTTCGCAACCGCTAAAAGTGCTAGCTGGAGTTGATGAGTAAAACAGTGAATGTAAAAGGCACATGGATTCTCCTTCAAAATGAGTGATTTTAGATCATTAAATTTACCTTGCATATTACTTGCCCCATCACAACCTTGTCCTCTCAATCTAGATATGCTCAATTTATATCTAGAAAATACCTTATCAATTGCAGCCTTCAGTGATACAGCCGTGGTACTTGTGACATGTTCAAGCCCTATGAAGCGTTCATTCACATGTCCACTTTTATCTAAATAACGTATTACAATTGACATTTGCTCATTCATTGACATATCACGAGATTCATCAACTAGAATAGAAAATAACGAATCGTCAATATCTTTGATAATAACATTAATTGTCTCAACGGCACAAGCATTTACTATATCTTTTTGATCATCAGGTGATGTCAATTTGCAATTTTGAGGAGCATTTCCAAATGTCACAGCTTTAACATTTTCATTATGAGCAACCAAAAATTCTAATTGGACTAAGAAATTGCCTGGATTGAGAGAATCTTTGGACTCATCATGTCCCCGAAATGAGTGCCCATGTTGCAATAGAAGTTGAACACAATCAATAGATGCATTAAGACGGGTAACATATGCACTTCGTGCTTATTCTGACTGCTTGTGCAAAACTAATTGAATGTGTTGGTCTTGATTCATCAAAGTTTCACACTTAATGCGAGCTTGATTATGTGCACTATCATGTTCTCCAACATGAATATGAAGTTTTTTCTTCTCTTTCCAACATGTAAAACCTTCACCAACAAAATACTCATCCCACCTTACTTTCCAGAACTTGATTTAAAAAGATAACAATACAAACAATAAGCGGCATTTTTTTCTACACTATACTCCAACCAAGAACCGAACTCTTTAAACCAATAAGGATTAAATCGTCTAGCTTTTACTCCAAATTGTCGTTTTGGAAAGTCATGCTCGTATGGTTGATAAGGACTCATTAACATATATGCTCTTCGAACTTGATCTCGGATGTTAACATTGTAATCCAAAATGGGTATCCTTAGACCAAGATCAGTTGGAAGTTTAGTGACGTCAAATTCAACATTATTCGACGTCGCCCCCAACAACATTTACGTTGTCCAAATCGGTCTTTCTTTGAAAGTATCTCTTCATAAGATTTCAACAATTTCAATTCAACAATACCCAAACTTTACCAATTTCAACTCAACAATACCCAAACTTCACCAATTTCAACTCAATAATATCCAAATTTCACCCATATCTACTCACTACTTAGCAATCAACAATACCCAATTTCAATTCCATAACAGACAACATTAAATCTCTACTACTGCACACAACACACAAAATACCCAAAATATGGTATTAAAAAAAAGAACAAAAAAGCCTAAAGATAGAGCTGAAAATTAGGACACACCACGTGCAATTTTATCAAAGAACAAATCCAATCTTATCTCAGATTCTCAAGCTATTTATCACCAATAATCCAAATTCCAATTGCTAAAGCCTAAAGAAATGAAGAACATACCTTATCTCCATTCCGGCCATACGGGCGGAGAGAGTTAGAGAAGTCACTGCAGTAGCCACTGGCCAGTCAGCCGTCAGTTTAGCAAGGTCAGGCGATGGCGGTCGGCGGAGGCTGGAGAAAATAAAAAAAAAGCCAAATCACAAATTAAAGATTTCATTTTGCTCAACCAACACAAAAAAATTGAGAAAAAAAGAAAAGAAAAGAATGGAAAATTAGTAGAATCTTCTACTTGAATTTGAGTACCTTCTACCGTTCTGCGAAGTGGAGGCTGGCGCCTTGCAGCTGCGGCCTCTAAAAGGTCCGGTGGAGGCTGTCGTAGTGCCGTGCGAAGTGGAGGTGGAGGCTGCGAAGTGGAGGACTTCAGGCTGCGAAGTGCGAAGTGGAGCTGTGATTAGGGGATGAGGCGTCAGGTGAAGACGAAGACGAAGTAGAAGGCTCGGCTGGAGGCGATTTTAGGCGTCTGGTGCCGTAGTGCGAACTGGAGGGCTAGAAACGGGAGTCGTGATTTGGGAATTGGGAAGGAGGTTTAAATTTTTTGAAATGGGATTGGGCTGGGCAATTAGTTGAGCCATTGGGTATTATATAAGTTAGTTTGGGCTTTATCTTTGGGCTGGGATTTAAGTCTATAACTATTAAAAAAAAAAAAAATTAAGACCAGAAGTTCAGGGTGGGCCTGTGCCCATCCTGGGCCTAACTGGGCTCCACCCCTGACAAGTAGGGTCCGTTTGATTGCAAATGTGAAAAATTGGTGAAAAGAAAATGAATTATAGAGAATTAAATTGCCTAACAATTATTTTATTAGGAGTTGTAATTAATTGTATTTAATTGGTATAATTTTTCACCTGAAAAATGTTGAAAGTTTGGTATCAGTTTGACTTTATTTTTATGAAAATTGTCCATTAAAGTGATAATTTCTTTTACATTTGAGTTTAGAAGTACCGAATATCATTCGTTTGGCTTTGTTTTGCATGAAAATTGTCAATAAAAGTGATAATTTTTTTTTACCATTAGATCTAGAATTTTTCCTAATTGTCAAACAAAAAGCTGAAAAATGAAAACTCGTCTAAAAGGTGGGGAAGCAATTTCAACAAAATCAAGGAAAATATGCACGTGTGAGAGAAAGTGGGAAAAAAAATTCATGGAAAATTTCTTCTATCAAACAAGGCAAAAGCTAGAAAATGGAAAAGAATTCCTAGTTCTAGAGAAAATTAAGGGTATCAAACAGTCCCGTATAGAAAAAGTTCGACAAAATTCTTACGGAAAGACATTCGTCAATTTTTCTTTGATTTTTGACATAACAAACACAGAAAATATAACATACATATGTTGCCAACGCTGCTCCTATATCATTTCTCTCAATAATTACCCATACCTATGGAATTATTCATCTTGCGTAATTATCTTTTGTGCACCAAAAGGTTCATATGCGGACATCGTGCCAGGATTAGAAAGACATGTCTTGTTTTCACATGCCGCTAATAGATTGGGGACCATTTGTGCAAATACGTCAAAGAAAAAGCAAATGAAGAGAAAAAAAATAGTAGGTGATTATGTCGACTTCGTACCCGAGCTCGAGGAAGTAACCCGAGGAGTAACCGCCCTATTTGACCCATTTAGTCCTTCCCTCCTCGGTATGTGTCCTCGGGTATGATGATCCCCGAGCTCGAGGCATCACCTCCTATAACCTCTCTCCGATGCAGTGCCCCTTTTCGTCAGTCTGAACCAGAGAGAAGAGTCCTACTAGCAATGTACTACCCCATCCCTTAAGAGTCCTACTCTTATCCAAATACGTAGGAACACAAAACTTACCATAGTACAGTCCTAACCACACTAGAAGTCCTAGATATGGCATACTCCTTGCCACTCCGAAATACCTCCAACCCCTATAAATACACCATTCATCTCCATTAATCAGGTACGCTTTTACATACAATTCAGAGCATATATTTTCTGGTGGTTCGCTTTCTGACTTAAGCATCGGAGGGGCAACGAGGACACTCCTCGACGCCTTTGTTTCAGGTACAAGGAAGCTCTTGTTCGTGCTCTTTTAGTCGTCCAGCTCGGATCTCATCAGGTGCGATTTTTGGTAGCATCATTGGCGCCGTCTGTGGGAAACGCTACCAAAAGTCATGGTCAACACACGTTCAGGTCTTCCGCAAGCAAGTTCGTCCGCACCAAACCAGCCGCCACTCATCGACCCCACGGTCCAGCAGGAGGAGCCACCCGCATTGCCCAATGCGCAGGCGTTTGAGGGACTCCGCCAACAAGTGGCGGCGTTAACCCAGTTGCTAAGCCAGAGGAATGACCGACCGGCAACTGAACTTCCGCCGGAACCGACGGTCGGACAACAAGGAGTTTTTATGGAAGATGCTCGTGCCCGGGATATGCACGAAGTACACTACAACGATGGTTCCGGGGCCTCGGGTGTCCCACAAGCCCAGGCTTCGGGATTGATAACCATGGACTCGAACGAGTTGGCCAGGATCATCAAGGAGGGAATCGCCGCTGGGTTGCAGAAAAAGACCCAGGGGATATCAGGATTTGCCCCGAACACTCCATTCACGCCAGAAGTCCTCTCATTCCCACTACCAAACAGATTTAAGCTCCCCCGCATAAGGGAGTATGACGGAACGACAGATCCCATCAACCATCTCAACGTATACACCGATGTCATGAATCTGCAGGTGGCCCCAGACCCCGTGATGTGCAAGGCTTTCCCCCAAACCTTGACTGATGCTGCCAGGGATTGGTTCTCTACCCTGGAGCCCAACTCCATTGCCTCGTTCTCCGATCTGGCTGATAAATTCTCCGCCTTCTTTGCTAGTAGCAAGCGTATAAGGAAGACAGCGGCCTCCCTCATGCAGCTGAGGCAGGGGCCCAATGAGACACTACGCAATTTCATGACAAGGTTCAACAAGGAAAGACTTCAGATACCCGACCTCCACATCACTGCAGCAATCTCCGCCCTTACCTACGCCATCAGGTGCGAGGTTTTCAAAATGTCATTGTCCAAGAATCCACCAAGGACCGTGACCGAGCTACTTACCCGAGCAGAAAAGTATATCAACATGGAAGAAACACTGAACCCGAGGAGAAATTCTCACCCGAGCTCTGATAAACCCGAGCCCAGAAGGCAACGCGACTTCAATCATCGGCCGGAAGAGAACCATCGGTCGGAAGCAAACATGGGAAGGCAAAACCGGGATGCGCGTCCGGCATCGCTCACTCGCCTGAATACTTCAAGGTCAAATATTCTCATGGAAATCAAGGATATGAAGGGGTTCAAATGGCCTTCACGGATGCAGACACCTCCGAACACTCGGGATAGGAGTAAGTATTGTGATTACCACCGGGATCACGGCCACACAACCGAAAACTGTAACGCCCTTCAGCAAGAGATCGAGGCTTTGATAAGAAGAGGGTTCCTAGGCTCATACATTGGTCGTGACAAGCGACCAAGGAACGGAAGGGAGGATGTGAAAGACCCCGAAAGGAAGGGGAATGACAAACCAACCGCAGGGACGATCAACATCATAGTTGGAGGGATAGCATCAGGTGGAGACTCCAATAGGGTGCGTAAGCAGTACGCGAGACAGTATAACCCGAACAGGAGGGCGATTGGGGATAAGGAAGAGATCACGTTCGGGCCACAGGACTTGGAAGGGTTGTCACACCCGCACGATGATGCTCTAGTTATATCAGCAATCATAGCTAACTTTGATGTGAAGAGAATCTTAATTGATAATGGGAGCGCGGCCAACATACTATCCCTTGAAGCATACTCTCAAATGGGGATTTCGGCCGACCAACTGAAAACAGTCCAGACCCCGTTGCAAGGGTTCGGGGGAGGCACAATCATTCCAGAAGGCGTTGTCAGTCTACCGCTAACATTGGGGGCAAATCAGAGACAGGTAACCGAACTTACATCTTTCCAGGTTGTACGTGTTTCAATGGCTTATAATGCCATCTTGGGGAGACCGTTGCTCAATCAGATCAGGGCCATAGTCTCTACTTTCCACCTCGCTATGAAATTCCCAACCAGTAAGGGAGTAGGGGTCGTTCGCGGAGATCAGACAGCTGCTAGGCACTGCTATGTCGCAAGTGTCCGGAGAATCACGTCCAATATCATGCATATATCATCATCCGAGCCCGAGCCCGACCATAGAGGGAGACTCGCTCCCGTCGAAGGACTGGTAGAGCTCGAGCTCGAGCAGGGTAAGAAGGTGACGGTTGGTCAGGGTTTGGATACTAGCCTCAAGTCTGCACTGGTAGTTTGCTTATCCCGGAATTTGGACGTGTTCGCATGGAATGTGGAAGACATGCCAGGGGTTGACCCTAGTGTGGCAGTTCACAAACTAAATATCAACCAAAGTGCTAAACCGGTCAAGCAGAGGAAGAGACAGTTTGCACCAGAACGTCGGGAGGTGATACGCGAAGAGGTTGACAAGTTAATAAAGGCCGGGTTCATAAGGGAAGTCCAGTATCCCGATTGGCTCGCCAACGTAGTACTTGTGAAGAAGGCCAACGGCAAATGGAGAGTTTGCATTGACTTTACCGATCTTAACAGGGCATGCCCGAAAGACAGTTACCCCCTACCTCGAATAGACAACTTGGTGGACATGACATCGGGTCATAAGCTGTACAGCTTCCTGGACGCATTCTCTGGATATCACCAAATCCACATGGCCGAGGAGGATCAGGAGAAGACATCTTTCATGGCCGATTCCGCCATATATTGCTACAAGGTCATGCCCTTCGGATTAAAAAATGCAGGGGCAACATATCAGAGATTGATCAACAAAGTCTTCGCTAAGATGATTGGGAGGAATGTTGAGGCCTACGTTGATGACATGGTGGTCAAGAGCAAAGAGATCGGACATCATATTGAAGACCTGGAAGAAGTATTTGCTACTCTTCGCAAGTATAAGATGAAGTTAAACCCGGCCAAGTGCGCTTTCGGAGTCGCCTCGGGAAAATTCTTGGGGTTCATGATCACTCATAGGGGAATCGAGGCAAATCCGGACAAGATACGAGCGCTGGCATCCATGGAGCCCCCTCGAAGCAAGAAGGATGTACAAAAGTTGACAGGACGGGTGGCGGCTCTAAACAGGTTCATGTCTAGAGCAGCGGATAGATGCTTCCCCTTTTTCAAGGCTCTTAGAGGAAGTCATAACTTCGAATGGACAGAGGACTGTGAAAGAGCATTCCAAGAACTGAAACAAGCATTGGCAACGCCTCCGATTCTCACGAAGCCCGAGCCCGGTGATACGTTGTTTCTATACTTAGCAGTATCTCGAAATGCGGTAAGTGGAGTATTGGTGAAAGAGGTTAACAAAGCACAGCAACCCATCTACTACGTGAGCAAGGTATTACTTGATGCGGAGACCAGGTACACGTTGGCAGAGCAGCTGGCTCTTGCGTTGGTAGTGGCAGCCCGGAAGTTGCGACAATATTTCCAATCTCACCCCATTGTGGTGCTCACTAATCAACCACTGAGGCATATACTCCAGAAGCCTGACATGTCGGGAAGGTTAGTAAAATGGGCAGTCGAGCTTGGAGAATTTGATATTGAATTCAAACCCAGGCCCTCGATCAAGGCACAGGCCTTAGCCGATTTCATAGTTGAACTCACGCCAAGGCCTCGGGGGATAGGGGACGACCCGAACAGCATTGCACTGAAGGTATGGGAAATATTCGTTGACGGGGCATCGAACTCCTCAGGATCGGGGGCAGGGGTCATCATCACCAGCCCAGACAGACAAACAGAAATACAATGCGCACTCCGATTTGAATTTGACGCTACAAACAACGAAGCAGAGTATGAGGCCGTTATAATTGCGCAAGAGCTTGCCAGTAAGCTTGAGCTTGAGCACATAAAGATATACAATGATTCGTTGTTGGTGGTTGGGCAGATTGAGGGATCATTCGAAAGAAAAGATGAAAAGATGAGTATGTATTGTTTAAAGGCTCACGATCTCCAGAGGCGGTTTAGAAGCTGTGAGATCATAAAAATTCCACGAGCTGACAATTGTAAAGCTGACGCCTTATCCCGGCTGGTTTTCATGGGGGTTGACGGTCTCGACAGGACAGTCCATGTGAAATTTGTAACAGAACCGAGCATCAGCCAAGCACCCAAAGTTATGGACATCGAGCATGAACCTTGCTGGATGGACCCGATAGTTGATTTCATAGCCACCGGAAATTTGCCCGGCGACCAGAGGATGGCGAGGAGCATTAGGTCTCGAGCACCAAGGTATTGCATGATTAGGGGAGTTCTATTTCGTCGGAGTCTCACTCTACCGTACCTTCGATGCCTCAACCCCACTGAGGCAACACAAGCCTTGGCGGAGGTCCACGAAGGAGTATGCGGCAACCACCAGGGAGCTCGGTCCCTTGCCTTCAAGCTTATAAGATATGGATATTACTGGCCAACAATGAAGAAGGACGCCATTGATTATGTTAAGAAGTGTGATAAGTGTCAAAGGTTCGGCAACGTCATCCGTTCGCCGGCCGAGGAGCTCACACCCATACATTGCGGGACGCCCTTCGAGCAGTGGGGCATAGACATTCTTGGCCCTTTCCCACTAGCCCGTGGACAATTGAAGTTTGTCGCCGTAGCGGTCGAGTACTTCACCAAGTGGGTAGAGGCCGAACCCTTGGCCATTATTTCGGAACCCAAGCTAAGATCGTTTGTTTGGAAGTCTATCATTTGCAGGTTCGGGCTGCCCAGAGTCCTCATAACCGATAATGGGAGACAGTTTGATAACCGACATTTCGGAAGTTTTTGCACCAATCTGGGGATCGACCATCGTCTGACATCTGTTGCACACCCCCAAAGCAATGGCCTAGCCGAGGTCACCAACCGAATCATCTTGCAAGATCTCAGAACCAGACTCGGGGAATCTAGGGGAGCTTGGCCCGACGAGCTGCCTGCCATTCTTTGGACATACCGAACATCCCACAAAACCACCACTGGAGAAACTCCATTCATGATGGCATTCGGGGTGGAGGCCTCTCTCCCAATCGAGACCAGGATACCAACGCTCAGAAGACTCGAACCTGGAGCCGAGGTTCAAACAACTGAGCACCTTGACCTGCTTGAGGAAGTGAGAGAACAGGCCTCAATAAGGGTCGCTGCTTACCAGAACAGGACGGCGAAGCACTTCAACACCAGGGTGAAACACAGGAAGTTTAGGGTCGGGGATCTTGTGTTAAGAAGAGCCGAAGCTGCCGGCCATGCCCTGGGAAAGCTAGGGGCCGCTTGGGAAGGGCCATTTGAAGTCATTAGAGAAGTTCACAAAGGAGCGTACAGCCTGAGAGAAATCTCGGGAAGACCACTGCCTCGATCCTGGAATGCGGACAATCTGAAAATCTACTACAAGTAGCTCATTCTCCACCTTTTGTAATTTTTATTTTCGCCTTAAATTTTTAGTTTGTCGGGATTGCATGCCCTGCGTTTTTCTTTTAGTTCAATAATTCTGCATTTCTTGGGCACACGCCCACATTTGATGTTTGAAGGATTTCTACATACATAAATAACATCGGGATTCATTCTCAGAAAAGTGATCTTCAAAGTCTTGCCGTCGCGCAAACATCTCGAGGCTATAGTCCTCGGGCTCCAAAGCCCGACCACAATCTCGTCTCCCAAAAGAAACGGGAGAGTAAACTCCTCGAGACAACCATACCTCGGGAACTGCTCGATTACTCCTCGAGTTTCGAACATTGTTGATTCAAACATGTTGCTCGAGGTCGCCCTCAATTACTCCTCGAGTTTCGAACATTGTTGATTCAAACATGTTGCTCGAGGTCGCCCTCAATTACTCCTCGAGTTTCGAACATTGTTGGTTCAAACATGTTGCTCGAGGTCGCCCTCAATTACTCCTCGAGTTTCGAACATTGTTGGTTCAAACATGTTGCTCGAGGTCGCCCTCAATTACTCCTCGAGTTTCGAACATTGTTTGATTTAAACATGTTGCTCGAGGTCGCTTCCAATTATTCCTCGAGTTTCGAACATTGTTGATTTAAACATGTTGCTCGAGGTCGCTTCCAATTATTCCTCGAGTTTCGAACATTGTTGATTCAAACATGTTGCTCGAGGTCGCCCTCAATTACTCCTCGAGTTTCGAACATTGTTGATTCAAACATGTTGCTCGAGGTCGCTTCCAATTATTCCTCGAGTTTCGAACATTGTTGATTTAAACATGTTGCTCGAGGTCGCTTCCAATTATTCCTCGAGTTTCGAACATTTGATTTAAACATGTTGCTCGAGGTCGCTTCCAATTATTCCTCGAGTTTCGAACATTGTTGATTTAAACATGTTGCTCGAGGTCGCTATCAATTATTCATCAAGCTCGAGGCCGCTATCAATTATTCATCAATCGTTTCTCGAGTTTCGAACGTTAACGTGTTGCTCGAGGACGCTTTCGATTATTCCTCGAGTATCTGACATTGTGGATTAAGCATGTTGCTCAAGATCGTTGTTATTTAACATTGGGGACTAAAAGGTCGTCCTCGGGCTGTAGTACATTTTGATTAAGGTCGTACTAATTTATTCGTCGGGTCGAAAGTTTATGATTCGTAAAACTGCTCGGTTTGTCATACTAGAGCGCTCGAGGTGAACCAAAAGGGACGAGCTTGCATATACAAAAAATAAAACAGAAGTGTTTCAACTACAAAAGATCTAGGCCGTCATCGGGCATTACACTTGAATAAAAAAATCCTAATCTAGGTCATCGGTCCCCGGGGGCTGGGAGACATCAGCGTCCTCATCTTCCTCGTCCTCGACCACAGTGCCCTCGGAAGAAGACAGCTCGAGCCCATCCATGACTTCTGGCGCCGACGTCAGGTCCTCGGCGTTCGCCTCGGGAACTTTTGAGCGAATGTAAGCTCGTGCCTGCTTAAAGGCGTAATTGTACGAGCCAAGGGCATACTCACCCCTCATTGCTCGGAAGTCGTCAGACGATTTGAAATCCTCGACCGCTTTGGAGCGAGCTCCCTCCAAACCATCCTCAAATTCCTTCGTCTTGCGCTCCAGCTCGAGCCTAACATCCTCGGCCTCACGCCTGGCCGTCTCCTCATCCTCCCGAGCTTTCCTTAGTGACCTCTCGAGCTCCTTGTTTTCCTTCGCTCGTTGGGTGGACTCAGACTCGAGCTCCAGAATACGCTGCACTCTTCGGTCGAGCTCTTCCTCGAGCGAGATGATTCTCGAAGCGTCCTTTTCGCCTCGGTATCCCAGGGCTCGGGCCACGGTCAATGCCTTATCACACAACAACGATATTCAGTGGTCGAGACTTGGAGATGCATGAAAAATTTATGAAAAATGGTTCTCGAGCATACCTTTAGAGTCAGGTTCTCGACCTCCCTTATGCCCTCGGAGAGACTCACATTCCCTCCCTTGTACTTCTCGAGGAGCTGGGGCACGAGCGTGCATTTCTCGGCATCCGGGGCTGAGAACGGTTGCTGGCCAGCGTCGTCTTCAAGATCGACGACAACAGGGGTCCCCCCAGGGGTACGAGCATGAGGAGTCATGGATATATGGGCCTCGACAGGAGGAGCGATGTCCTCTGCAACAGCTCGGGAAGTTTCTCCGACCTCTCCCTTATTGTGGTCGGGCGTTTCATAGCGAGGGCGTTTTTTGCCCTTCTTCCCCGTCTGCCTACCCGGAGCTGCTTTCGGTTTCTTGTCTACGGCTCTGCGCAGGTCAGTAGGGTCGAAGGCCATCTCGAGCACTGCAAAAAGAAAATGAACAAGTCATTAGATCGAGGACAGTGCACGGGCAATTTAAATAAGTTAAAGGTGCTCGCTCCTACCCTCGACGCCTTTGACGTCGGCTAGATCGAGGATATCATCCCCGAGGATATCATCCATGCTAAACGCTAGAGGCTCGAGCTCGACCAGTCTCTGCCTATCCCTCTCTAACACTTCAAAATAAGCCTGGCCCTCGTTAAAGCGCTCGGTGCTCGGAACAACCCATCGAGGACCAAATGGGTGGTCGGTATCCTGAGGGCTAACAAAGAAATACTTGGATTTCCACCCTTTCAGCGAGCTCGGCATTTTAGGGACTTTGAACTCTCCTCGAGAGGAAAAGTACACGAAGCAATTAAAGCCCGGGAGCGACTTTAGTTCAAAGATCATCCTGAGCAGGTCTAGCCTCGGGAGGATCGACAAATACCTACATGCTACGAAAAAGTAAACTAACATCCTCCACCCATTAGGGACTAACTGCCCAGGACACATGTCTTGCTCGGTCAAGAACTCGAGGAAAAAAGGGTGTAGAGGCCACCTAAGTCCCCCCTTCAGTGACTCCCTATAAACAGCAATCTCCCCCTCCCGAACACTCATTACATTATCCTCGGGATCGGGGCGTCGCACATCACACGCTGGCATCAGCCCAAACTCACGAGCTACACCTATGACCTCATGCTCCTTATACTTACAGCTAAGCTCGGGGTATGATAGGGCGGGGTGACTATCTAAGGGGATGGCGTATGGCACTAGGGGATGACCTTCCTCATTCAACGAGGCCGAGGCCGAAGAGCTACTACTAGCAGACATATTTGAAAAACAGAAGCTTAAATTAACTAACTAGAGAGGACGAGCTCTTACCTTAAAGCCTAAAACCGAGGAGGTCCGAGGAGTTCTTGAAGATTGGAAAGTGCCAAATGTGGTGGGGCAGGGGGGTATTTATAGGACCCTGAGAAGTCCAAACGTCTCTCAATCCAGACCCTCCATCCCTCGCCACGTGGCAGCCATCCACGACCTAAAATCATTAGCCCAAATATCGAGGCCACGTGGCACCTCTTCACATGGCCAGCTGGCTCCTCGCTCAACGTCTCTTCAATCAACCCCGGACATTGGCGTAAGGAATGACCTCCCCACCACGCCAGAGTGCATCACACCCCATATCCTCGACCATGAGCCTCTGGCAGTAATGCACGGGGGCCTGTGATTATGTCGACTTCGTACCCGAGCTCGAGGAAGTAACCCGAGGAGTAACCGCCCTATTTGACCCATTTAGTCCTTCCCTCCTCGGTATGTGTCCTCGGGTATGATGATCCCCGAGCTCGAGGCATCACCTCCTATAACCTCTCTCCGATGCAGTGCCCCTTTTCGTCAGTCTGAACCAGAGAGAAGAGTCCTACTAGCAATGTACTACCCCATCCCTTAAGAGTCCTACTCTTATCCAAATACGTAGGAACACAAAACTTACCATAGTACAGTCCTAACCACACTAGAAGTCCTAGATATGGCATACTCCTTGCCACTCCGAAATACCTCCAACCCCTATAAATACACCATTCATCTCCATTAATCAGGTACGCTTTTACATACAATTCAGAGCATATATTTTCTGGTGGTTCGCTTTCTGACTTAAGCATCGGAGGGGCAACGAGGACACTCCTCGACGCCTTTGTTTCAGGTACAAGGAAGCTCTTGTTCGTGCTCTTTTAGTCGTCCAGCTCGGATCTCATCAGGTGCGATTTTTGGTAGCATCAGTAGGGAATCAAAAATCAATAGTTTCCAAATAGACGGGAACTTAAGAGTGTGTTTGAGCCACGTTATTTTGGAAGAATGTATTCGAAAATAGTGGATTGATGGAGATTGTGTGGTTGAAAAAGAATAAAAAGTTATTGATGTGATTAAAAATATTATTTTATTGAAAAATGTTTAATTGAAAATGAGTAGAAAAATAAAAATAATTTTTTTTTAATGTATACCAGACATGAGCTAAATGTCTGAAAAAATGAGCTGTTAGTTGCCACCCAAAAACTATTAGTTAGGGACTTAAAACGCCTCAGAAAATAAATAGAGTTCCAAATACTATATTTCTTAAAAGATGAAAGGGCAAAAAAAATCAGCGGAGGGTTGAATACTGGCGGAAATTCCTTTGAATTTTCCCACCCCCCCCCCTGCCGCCCCCCCCCCCCCCCCCCCCCAATCCTCAACTCCTTCACTGAATACTTTCGTCTCCGTCAATCCAATTTCTCCTCAAATCCCAAATCCTTTCTCTTTCCGATATTAAGAGTATCTTAGAATGGAGAGTTATGGCGGCGGAGGGTACTTCGTAGCGGTACGGGTTGAGAATATCTTCCTGGAGTTCTTGAAGACTTTCGGAGTGGCAGAGGAGGAATCTGGGCAGCACAAGCCTTACTACGGCGCAGAGGTGGAAGCAGTGAGTAAAAACGAGTCCAATACAATGTTCATAGATTTCTCCCATGTCATGCGCTTCAACGACGTTCTCCAGAAGGCTATATCCGATGAATTCCACCGATTTGAACCTTACTTGAAGAATGCTTGCAAGAGATTTGTCCAGGAGCTCAAGCCCACTTTCATTTCTGATGATAATACTAACAAAGACATCAATGTCGCCTTCTACAATCTGCCCTTGGTTAAGCGGTAACCTATAATTCATTATAGACCCGCAGTTTCTTCTACTATTTTCTCTCTCGATTGATTATTTTTTGGGCAATTTTTGCAGATTGAGAGAATTGACTACGGCCGAGATTGGGAACCTGGTTTCTGTGAGCGGAGTGGTCACTCGGACCAGTGAAGTTCGCCCGGAGCTTCTTCAGGGAACTTTCAAGTGTTTGGAATGTGGAAATGTTATTAAGAATGTCGAACAGCAATTCAAGTACACTGAGGTTCATATCATCTCCTTTTTTCTCCTAAAAAATCGAACACTTACAAATCCTCTGAATACTGTTCGTCCAAATATGCAGCCAATTCCCGCTATACTGAAGCCAATAGAAAGAGAGAACTAGTTAACCAAAATAATACGAATTTAACTTGTAACTTTGAAGCTATATGGCATGGTATCCTGAGGATTTTTAAATAATCTGAGAGGTTTTTTTTTCTCTTAGGCTCTGTTCTGACTTGGATTTAAGCTAATAAGATACTGTGGAAGTTTGGGTTGCTGCACAAACATGATCAAGTTAGATAATTTACATTTCCTTTTCATTTATGCAATGCAAATTCAAAAGGAACCTAAGATTTGAAGTGGACAGTTTTAATTCATGCCTTGGTGCATCTGATCTTCGCGTGCAGCGTATTATCAGCATGAATGCAGCATGCCAGAACAGAACACAGTGGGCATTGTTAAGGCAAGATAGCAAATTTGCTGATTGGCAGAGGGTTCAAATGCAGGAGACATCCCAGGAAATACCTGCTGGCTCCCTTCCCGGATCACTTAATGTCATTCTACGCCATGATATTGTTGAACGGGCCAGGGTTTGTGACACGTAGGCATCATTTCATTTACAACACATAACTGTCATCAGTCTGTTTAAGTTTATTACAATCTGAAATGTTCTTATTCTGTATTCTCATTCCCTTGCAGGGTCGTATTCACTGGTACTGTGGTGGTGATTCCTGACATTTTAGCATTGGCTTCCCCAGGGGAGAGAGCTGAGTCTCATAGAGAAGCATCTCAACGCAAGAATGCCTCTGCTGGTCAAGAAGGTGTCAAAGGTCTTCGTGCATTGGGTGTGAGAGACCTTTCCTACCGCCTAGCCTTTATAGCCAATTCTATACAGGTAGTGATCCCTATGTTGTAACTGTGAACAATTTTCAACTTTTACCTATTTACGCTTTTTCTCCTTGTAGATTTGTGATGGTAGAAAATATAATGATATCAGGAAGAGGAGGGATGCTGCTGATGATGATATCCAACAGTTCACGGTTGGTTTCTTAATGAATCATTTTCTTTCTCCGAGAACAACATGGCATTTGTTTTATGGAATCAGTTATTCACGTCCATTCAGCACTTTCTCAAAATTAGGCAAAATAATTCATTCATCACTAGAAATCATTACACTACTGCTTAAACTGTGCCTTTGAGATACACAAAAAATGAAATTTGTGCACTGCTGAAAAATAAAGACTGGTTGAAATTTCATAGTAATGTGGAGTTGAAAGATTACTAAATGTAGCTTTCTAGTTAAAGGCTCAAAACTGTGAGCATTTTCAAAAATCAGCAACAGGAACTATTTAATAGTTGGGAGACAGCATTAAACTTATGAATGTCTTCCCGTTTTATAGTTTGAGTGCATATCTCCCCTGAATAAATTGTGCCACTGTTTTGCTACATTTGATTGTCTGGGCAGGCAGAAGAGTTGAATGATATCCAACGAATGAGGAAGGCTCCTGACTTTTTCAACAAAATTGTTGATAGCATTGCCCCAACCATTTTTCGCCACCAAGATATCAAACGAGCAATTCTGCTTATGCTTTTAGGTGGAGTCCATAAATTTACCCATGAAGGAATCAATTTGAGGGGTGATATCAATGTCTGCATTGTGGGCGATCCCAGCTCTGCAAAGTCTCAGTTCCTCAAGTATTGACACTCTTTCATCTTGTGTCTCCTTACAATATGTTCTATTTATGTACTAATTTCTAATGCTCCATCCTCCTTTCAGGTATACATCAGGTCTAGTTCCAAGGTCTGTCTACACATCGGGGAAGTCTTCATCTGCTGCTGGGCTAACTGCAACGGTGGCCAAAGAACCGGAAACTGGTGAATTTTGTATTGAGGTATGCATTATTCTCTCTTTTTACTTTGCTTTTTGCTGGATTAGGAACTGTTTGTTTTGAATCTTGAATGATATTTTGTGACGCTTGAGATGAAAATGTCAGAAAAGGTCATTGGCCTATTGAATGGGTTGGTACTTTATTCCTCACCAAATAAGGTGCAAGAGCTAAATACTAATTTACCTTGCCACGTCAAAACTACTGAAAATATTTTATGATTTTTTCACAAGTCCCATTCACATCGTGTAGGGAAAATAATTAGCAAATTGACTGGGCACAAGCCCACACCACCAAGCCCAAGTGAGATTCCAACCCAAAACCAATTGGCAATGGGTGGAGTAGCCCATTTGGGTTATATGATGGATTTCTTTTCTTCTCCCAGCCGATGTGGGACTTCTTGTTTGCTCTCAACAATCCTCCCCTCAAACGAAGGACCACATCATTGTGTCCTCCCCTCAAACGATAATCCATCCGCCAATCATCTTGTACTGCCGTTATTACCGTCGCCCTCGACCAAACGGGACCCACCACCTGACCACCAATGTCAGGAAGACTTTCGACACAAGACACCTCAAACGCGAATGATTTTTAGCCCGATCGCCACCACATTTTCTACAGCGTTCTTCCAACCCTGGGCTCTGATACCAGTTGTAGGGAAAATAATGAGCAAATTGACTGGGCCCAAGCCCACACCACCAAGCCCAAGTGAGGTTCCAACCCAAAATCAATTGGCAATGGGTGGAGTAGCCCATTTGGGTTATATGGTGGATTTCTTTTCTTTTCCCAACCGATGTGGGACTTCTTGTTTGCTCCCAACAAGTCTCCAAATCGACAACCACAATCACTACAACCACCACAAACCAACACTCCCAACTTTTGGTTGCTCCAACCAAATTAATAACCCACCAAGAGTTATAGATCAGAAGGATAAAGCCAAGAAGGTTAACCACAAAGGTTAACTGAAGAAGAAGAGGAGAATCTCACTACCAAGACACAAAGTAAGGTACAAAGTCACAAAGAGATGGAGAAGTCGACTTCTTCAAAGGCACAAAGCAACGGCTTATGTTTTCTCTCTCAATTCTCACGGCTCCAACATTCACACTAGGGCAAGATAACTAAAACCGACCCACTTATAAGCCAAGCAAAGTGGTCTTTTAGGTCAAACATTAAGTGGCCCAATAAGTCACAATAAATGGGCCTCCAACCAACAAAGCCATCCAAGGTGTTTGGGCTGGACCATGAGCAACTCTAATTAATTAGGTTACTTCCAATGGCCCACTTATGTTGTCGGAGTGGTTCGTTCAATGTGGTGTCAACATTTCATTTCAATAATCGGCCGATGCCTATGAAAAATTCAACTAGTACAGCAACTCAGCAAGCTTCTGAGACCAGAGGTAAGGGGAATTTACTGCTATACATTTTACATGCTTTATTGAGCTTTTCAAAAGTGCAAGCATATATTGTTATCTTATTATGTCATCCTGGTACAGAAAGTTTAGGAGACACTGGAAGCAGGCAAGGAAAGAAACTGGTAATAAGTGATGAATATTTTCAGAGGGTTACTCGAGCTCTTGTCATGCGACTCAGGCAACATGAAGAGACTGTAATTCATGAAGGTAAACCATTGGCGCATTTAGCGAGAAAAGATGATGGACATTGCATTATATTTATCCAACCAGAAGAAAATAGAATCCTCCAATTTTACTCTCTTTCCAATAATATTGCACTATGAATGATGAATGGTGTGCACACGCTTAAAATCTTTGTAGGAACTGGCTTGTCTGGAATGAGACAGAGGGATTTGATACAATGGTTTGTAAATCAGCAAAATGAGAAAAACAATTACAGCTCCATGGAAGAAGCAGCAGCCGAAGTCAGAAAAGTGAAAGCCATTATTGAGGTAAAATCCTAACTTGATCAGTTAAGTGGGCAATGTAGTTGCAGTTTTAATAATATAACGTGAAAGAGTTCAATAGTAATGTGAGTTTTGGCTATAATGCAGAGCTTGATAAGAAGGGAAGGCCATTAGATAGTTGTGGATGATGGTAGACAAGCAGTAGAGGAAGCTGAAACTGTGAGATCCTCAACCAGAGATGATAGGATTTTAGCTGTAGTTCCAAATTATGTCATCGATTGATTTTTGGTGTGACCCTTTTCTTCGTTTGGTAATCAAACTATTCCTTGATGACCTTTCTCTATTTGAGAGTCTGGTTTTCCATGGGAATCTGATTAGTCTGTCTGCTCTCTTCGGAGTTACAGTAGATAGATGTTTTCATCATCGTTCTACAAAATTTATTACGAGAAAAAGGATAATCAGTTTCCTTGTCTGCTGCTAATGCTTCATGGTTGGAGGGGATGATAGTTTTACATGTGTATAAGAAGTAATTCAAACCGCTGCCTTGACTTGCAATGTATCATTTTTGTTTATAATATATCTAAGAATCACTATACTTTTATTCGTGTATCTTGATAGACAATTCCATATAATTGAAAGCTTTCAAGCTGGTATTGTTTAGTAGCTTGGTAATAGGAGTTGAATAGCTGAGGCAATCAAATACAACTCACAACAACAGTTCATCGATTTATCAGTTTGCATAATAATGGAATTATAAAATATTGTGGTAAAATCATTAAGGGAAATATCTTTAATCCCTATTAAATAATGATTAATAATGTCTGAAAATAAGGGAAAATTTTTTGTTTCAACTATTTGTGATGATAGATTCCAATAATATTAGGTGCTCTTTGAAAGAAGTTCGTTGAAATAATTAATATGTTTCCCATCAACTGTGCCAAATTGTCGATTTCAAATTGTCATGATGAATCTCCACATGTTGCCTTAACTCCTCTGTATAGCAATAGACCCACAAAATAAAACACATTTATGAAGATTGTTAAGCGGATTGTTTTGACAATAATGTTAAATATACACTGCTTCGTCTACATTAACTTTGACATTGCTTTTGATTTTTGAAAATTTTGGGCAGGAAAATTGTTTTTCTTTTCAAACTGTCCAATTATGTTTTGTCATGTGGCAAAATGTGAAAAATGACGTATATTTAGCATGATTGTTGTTTTGAATATTATTACTATAAAACATTTTTGTTATGTAATGTGAGGATCTTGCCTACATTATGTTTGTTTCCACGTTAATTTGCAAAAACAATTCTTGTGCCCTATGTATGGATTTTAATTTGCAATTATTTAAAGCAAGAAATTAAGGGATGCATTTTAAGGTTAAATGCCATGTTTAAAGCAGAAAATCACAGGAAAAGAGTGGGAAATGAGGTAAATTGATTATTGGATAATTCAAATCAAACCGAAATTATAGGAAATGCGCGAAATAGCCATTGAACTTAAAATGGAAAATTAAAACAAATGACAAGAATGAGCGTATTAACCACTATTCCACAGTAAGTAAAATGTTAAATCAAGCCATACTTTCATTTTTATATATCAATGAAAGAATCCGTTTCTCAATTCTACAAACTTTTAAAATTCTATTGAATGTTCGTATGTGCACAAGCACCGTGAACAAATTTTCGAACAAAATCAATAGTTCAAATATCTAATAGGTATAAGAATCCCGAGATTCAATCTAAAGATCACATCAAAAAGATAGAAAAAAGTCAAAGAAAACCACAGCATGTTTATCTCTCAAAACTCATCACTCTACATCACACTTAAAACAATTTTAAGGGATAGAAAAATTAGTGATGTTGGAAGGCCACAAGACATTCCAAAGAATATATCGTCAATAGCAGGGACTTGTCCACTTCTATGCTTTGTTGTGCAGATGAGTAACATGGGGGATAAGCTCCTGTAAACATTAAGAGGGAAAGTAAAAATTAAAGAAAAATCATATTTCATATCTCATCCATCTGAATTGTAGAGTGAAAAGTTAAGACCATAAGGCGATGTTACCTCTGAACAGCGGACATGATCATGCCGTGAATTTGAAGTTTTCACAATAGTCTCCCACGTGTTATCATTGGCTACACCTGTTTGAGTCTGTTTCTTGGGGTGATATTGGCCGGAATGTGAAAATGGATTGGGCAAAGAAATGGAAGGCAGAGTTCGCCAAAGCCAAGACTCAGATGGTGACTTTGGTAAAGGTGGGGGTAAAGGTGACCTCAGGGACGCAGAATCAGCATCTCTCTGATCATCTTGTTTATTATTCACAGCAGAGTTTGCATCAGAATGCACTTTTGAACAATCAACAGACCCGGATTCTTGATCAAAACTTGGATTTGGTAGAGCCGTATCAGTTGATCCAGACAATTTAGGACTCCGGCTTTTCCCTTCCTCTAAAATATCCCAGGAAGATGTTTCCATATAGGAAGATTTAATGGGACCCTTCTCTTCAGTAGGTCTACTGTCATCCGAGGACTTCAAATTCTTATCAGATAAATAAAAAATTTCATCTGCTTTTGAACTATCTGTTTTAGTCACTGCATCTATATACAAAGTTTTTTCAACAGCATCACCTGGAGAACACGGTACTTTTCTATGCATGTGATTCCTTGAAACGTCTTGCAAGGCCTTGCACAATTTGCGAGATGAAGCAATCTTGTTAGCATTATGACCATGAAAGTAAGACTTCGATGCTTCATTTCGGAAGGGAGAAATGGGATGACTTTTCCGCAATTCAGGGATCAGGCCTTTTCCTCCCTCAGAAACATTCAGGGACGATATGTCTTGATCGGAAGATTTAATAGCTTCAGTTTCTTCAGTTTGTCTGCATTCATCCATGGACTTCAAATTTTTACAAGAGAAATCAACAATTTTCTCAGCTTTTGAACAATTTGTATTAATCGGACCATCCACGTACAATGTCTTCTCAACGGCAACACCAGGAGAACCTGATCCCTGTTTATGTATGTGATTCTTAGATACATCTTGATTGGCTTTACACATTTTCCGTGATGAGGCAACCTTATTCACGCTATGATTCTCAATTTCTTTAGGTACACCAAGAAACCCTGCACCTTCATGAAATGGAGACTTCGGTGCTTCATTTCGGTAGGGAGATATGGGACGGCTTCTGCACTGCCTTAAGGGAGACACCCCAGGTTTAAAAGAGTCACTGGAGTAAGAAAACTGATTGGAATCACTCCTTAGCTTGTTTCCAATTTCTAGCAGGTCCCGAGACAATACTCCAGAATGAAATTTTTTCTTATAATTTGCATGACACACATTCTGCATTGATTAGAATTATCAGTGATCATTTGCAATACTTACTGTAAGAATTATAGAAATGGAAATAGAAGTTTAACAGTTACCTTGTCGAGAGGTCCACTATGAGCATTTCTGGTCAGTCTCCTAACATTAGCTGCAGGAGATGTTGGAGCATGGTTTTTGGATTTCATTCCCGGCAACGGATTTAGAAGGCACAAAGAATTCTTCACACAAAACCGAGGGAAAATCCCCCAGATTTTTCCTGATTTTTTAACTGGAACAGTACATTCCAGATCATCATCTTCACTTTCCACATTCTCAGAATACTGAACGTAATGTGACATGATGTTAGAACCATATTGCTCAAGTAAAGGCTTCGGTTCCCCGGAGACGACCTTTTTAACCGGTTTTGGTTGTTCAATGACTGCCGGTTGCTTCTTCACAACGTATTGAGGTGTCTCTAACACAACAGCCTTGGCTGCCGGTAAGAATCTGCTCATCATAAATTCTCTAGTTTGCACGTCCACAGAGAACGTTCCTGATGGTTTTACTTCTGAACCCTGATAGCCACTCAGTCCACTTACACTGCAGTTCAAGGACCAAGATTCTGTTAGTGACAACTTATCAAGTGCATCAGAATATGTATCGTCTCCACTTTCCGTATCAGAATCATCTCTAGTATTTAGACTCTCGTGCAATTTTTCAATCAGACTAGCATGATCATTGAATGGAAATGCTTCAATTTGGGTCCTGTTAATATTTGGATCATTCGATCTTTCCCCTGAATTGTATCTCGAAAAACCAGATACTCTCCCAGAAAGGAGCTTTGGACTTTCACCTGAATTGTATCTGATGACACCTGATACCCTTCCTGGAGGAAGCCTTGGTGTATTTGACGGTTCCTCTGGAGGGTGAATTGGACCTTCCCCTTCTCCTTTAGGCCTTCCAGGGATTTTTTCCCAGTTAAATGGAACTGCAGCTGGTTTTGTCACCTCCCCATATTCACAATCTGATTTGCACACAGGTAGAGAATTTTGTCGATTAGGGAGCGACTTTCCTATCGAGTTCTTGTTTACTACCTCTGAAGAGCGTGTAGGTGAGGAAAACCTCCTTGCAGATAAAAGTGGCGCGTTGAAATCTAGTTGTTTTTTCGCCATAAGTTCTCTTGTCTATTCACAAATCCGTTTGCATCCCTATGCCTCAAAGCTCAACAAACTACAAAATATTGTCGACAACATTATTTAATCATAATGTGAAAACAGATAGCAAAGGAAAAGATTAAACAGTAAAGATACCTTGCTGGACCTCAAAAACCTACTACCAGTCCCTGACTCACTCAGGAAAATAATTTTCTTACAACCAAAACAAAAGGACAAAATAATAAAGGCTAATTAAAATTTAGCCTTTCTTGGATCTTCAACAATAACCAGCACAACCATTCATCTATGCAAACAGGTAAAAGGAAATTATATCCAATAATTGCACAAAACCTTTAATCTCAACAATAATGAAGGCCATATACGATACAACATTTACATCTCTGACATTTCCTCATCAACCAAACCGAACCCCATTAACCCCCCATAAGTACAGTAATAAAACTATTGGTTAGCCCTTCCTAAAATGTGCGTCCTTGTATTTATTTTTGTTTCTTATATAGAAACGTCACATCAATTACCCGAATAATAGCAGAAGAAATTAGAACAAATAAAGCAAAAATGGAAAAAGATCTTGCTGCTTGATTTCTTGATTATTGCCATTTAATTCCCAGAAATTATTTTCATTACCCAATAAAATTTTCAAAAAATCTAACAGAAAACAAAACGTTAAATGCCATAATACGACCTTCGAGAACTAAGTACTGCCCCCCAAAAAAGGAAGAAAGACGAAAAAACAAGAAGAACTTCAGAAGCACAAGAAAGAAACTAAAACTAAAACCAAAATCCAGATAGTATTCTCCTTACCTCGTAGAGAGAAAAAAGCAATGAAAAAAGCAATGTTGGGTTCTGGGACTGAGACTGTATGCTCCGTGAATTCTGGCAATGAATGAGGAAAGAAAGAGTAAAAAGAAGTAAAGGGAGAGAGAGAGATTGACAAAAAAAGGATACAATGGGAGGCCTTTTCAAAGTGATGAGTATCACTTATTAGTAAGTGAACGTGAATGCATGTGGATATAGGATTGTGGTGGGGGCTGCGAAGAATGGTTCTGAATTTTGATTATTGAATTTTGCATGTTCATTCCTCAATTTGTCTGGGGATAGAGGGGACAAAGATCACAGATAAACCGTTGAGATATAACGACAGTTGAATCCAACAACCATATTTTGGCGCCCAATTATTTCTTTTCTCTGTTAAATGTGTCGACCAAACTTGCACTTTCTATTAAACTCTCCCTGCAATTTTCCAACCCCAAAGAGGGCTTCTATGACCTAATAGCTCTTTGATTTAAATTACAGGTTAAGGGTCCCAGAATATACCTAAAAATTATAAAATGGTCACTAAAGTTTGAAATTTGCAAAAACGGTCGTTGAAATTTCATGCGCTTCCATAAACGGTCGTTGAAGTTTTAATTTGTTTCATAAACGATCATTAAATGATTGTTATGATCTTATTTCAAACTTAAAGGACCAAAACATGTGAACATAAATAGAAGTTTGACCACCTCAAGTGCAAATTTCTTATTATTAAGTGTCGCCTTTAGAGTAAATTAGATGAAATTTGTAAAAGTGATATTTTAATTCTCGTTCCGCCTATATACGTACAAGAACATAAATTTAAATATGAGATATAATTTTTTTTCTATGTTTTTGTGTGATCGTGCATAAATTTCTTAGCATTTAATGCACTTTTATTTATTTAGTTCACATAAAAATATAGTGTATTCTTGTTTAAAAGAAATTTGTACTTGAAGTGGTCAAACTTCTATGTCCATGTGTTTTTGGTCATTTAAGTTTGAATTAAAATCATAACGGTCCTTCAGTGACCATTTGTGAAATAAATTAAAATTTCAGTAATCGTTTCGACAAGTTTTAAACTTCAATAACCGTTTTTTTATTTTTAAATAAGTTCAGTGACCATTTGTGAAATTAACCATTTTACATGTAAATTCAAAGTTTTTCCTATTTTTTTACTGCATAGAAAAATACTATTTTCCCAAAGAATGGGGCTCTAACAAACCATAGAAATTATGATTAAAATGTAAATCAAAATCAACAATTAATTTTAATTACATAGGATTCATATCTTTTTAATCACACATTATATTAACTTTTATCAAAATTTACTAAAAACTAAATTCTAATTTAAATCAAACATGGGCTCAGTGCATAAGAAGTCGTGTCACTCTTCTTAAAATGTCAATCTTTGAATGAGAATTCAGTTCACGTGGATCTCAAAAGAATATTTAGATTTTTCAAAGAAACCATAATTTTGTTAGAACGAGACTATTCACTTTTATAAGTTTGTCATTCTATAAACAGAACTTAAATCTCAGTCAAAGCTAGGTGGCTTGGCACGTAGAGGGAGGGGCTAAGTCAGCCATGGTTATAGGTAAGTCATTTCGGACCATGGTTGTATCGTGCAACTGGTGATCAATTCTAAAAGTCAATTTGTCGACTTTAGACCTTTACGTAAAGAGAATAATTAAATGGATTTGGTCCATTCGACGACATATGTTGTGGAAAACGACCAAAGAAGATATAGCAATCTATTTCCGTTAGTTACGCTCAACATATTTCCTTAACAAAAAAGTAACTGCAGAATATTGACTTGTCGGAGGACCTTTTGTCCTTTTTATTATTAAAAAAAAAAAAAACTCTAGTAATTCAGGTAAAGAAATGGTGACAATGTACATGTGAGTATAGCCTTTTAATGACTTTTTGTCCGCCAATTTTTGACCAAATCAAGAATATCAGCATAAAATTATGGGCCTAGTTAGGATTCGACCATGTCCATGCTAAACACAATTTTATTATGACCCAAAATCAACGGATAGCATCTTGTCGAAACAAAGCATGTTAGCCGGAGAAAAAGGTCCCTGATTTCATGGTGTTTTTTCATTCAATTAACAATTTTATAACTTTTATTTAAATTTTATCTTCAACACGTCACGTAACATGTAGGTTGGATTCATTCCAAATTTGTACAATTTGTAAATAGGTGATAACAAAATTTGCATGTAGGCTCTTTACGTTAAAATATTTTCAAAATTGGTGTTAATTCGGTTTGATCAAAGATGATGGTGATTTGTAACTTAGCATCTGTTTAACGGAGATTAAAATCAGATTTTTAGTAGATTTTGATGAAGTGTGTGATTGAAAAATTGTAAGATCCACGAATATGTGGTTAAAATTAATTGTTGACTTTGATTTAAATCAAAATCATTTAAATCAAAATCTGGATTTTAATTCGTACGAAACAGGGGCTTAATAAATTTAAAAAAGGATGATAATCTAGGAGAACAAGAGGGTTAAGTAAGAGTTTTCTGGAATTTTTCCAACTTCTTCTAGTATTGAAGACATCTACCAACAATCTTAAAACATTATTTAGTATTTTGCTAGGGAAATCTTATCTCTTCATTACGAAGTTTCACAGTAGGCTTTGTCAATTTGAAAAGGTAAATTGCTAATTTCGAATGTGACAAAACAAAAGTCACTTCCTTCTCACAACCTTTCATGTGGTGTATGCGATTACGCCTCCAAGCACTGACGGACCCAGGGGTCCTATGGGGGCACGCGCCCCCAACTTTTGAATTTTTTTTTTTTTTTAAATTTTTTTAAATTTGTTTGATATCGATTGAAATTTTAATTTTAATTTTAATTTAAACCAAAGTTAATAATTAATTTTAATAACATATTTCATGGAATTCATAACTGTTTAATTTTTATCAACATTTACTAAAAATTTGATTTTAATCTCTACCAAACAGGGACAAAATCAAAATAAATTTGAATTTCGATAATATACTAGTTTTAAAAATTCTCCGACGATCATACGCTAATCGAATCTACAAATTGCTTATATTATTTCGAAGCTTATTTCTTGAACTACATTATGGGCATATCAAACAGTTCAAACATATATCAAAAATAATTAAAAATATGTTAAACGTGAGTATTTAAAAAGACGTCTAACTCGCATTTCTTTTTTTAAAAAATTCAATTATTTCATTAACATTTATTATTTTTGCGATACAAATTTTTCAATGTAATTTTTATCATTTTATTAGAAAATTTTCAAATTTTTTTGAATTTTACATCCGAAAAAGTCATATCCCATGTAAATTTTTGGATGTGAAATTACATGGGGTATGATTTTTTGGACGTAAATTTTCGATTGTAAAATTTCTCCCAACTTCTTTGCAAGTTCGATTGTGCCCCCCATCGGAAATTTCTGTTTCCGCCCCTGACTCCAAGGCCGAAGGAGACGGATGAACCATTAGCGAAAAAAGGATATCTATATTGAATAATTGTAATGTCATCTCGGATAGAGGAAGAGTTTAAAATGAACCATTTTCAAGGAACATAGCGGCCAATCAGAGTTCAAGTGGATGAGGAATGGATGAAAGGAAAAGACGACGCAAATCAACAAAAATAACAAGAAAATGAGGCATGATCCAAAAGACGAGTGTTCCAATAAAAGTAAAGGGTCTTGTAATAATTTTGGCGAAATGTAATTTCTCAAAAGGAAATGTTGTCATTTGAAGAAATGAAAGCAAGATAACTTTGTGACTTGAATTTGTATTTGTTCTATTGTGCTTTCAAGTTTGTTTTGAGTCTTTTGAATATGTATTATCAAATATGGCACTACAACAAAAAGACTCATTCGCAACATTAAAACGGCAACATTTGTTGATAAATGTTGCTAAAAGGGTCTTTTGGCAACATTTTAGTAAGCCAATGTTGCCATTGATACTAGTAAATGGATTTTGGCAACATTTTTTAGAAAAATGTTGCAATAGACCCCTTTGACAATGTTTGTCGAGTGTTGTGAAAAGCGAGACTTCAACGTTTGACAAACGTTGCCAAAAGTCTCGCTTTTCGCAACGTTTAGAAAACGTTGCCAAAGATGGGCTTTGGCAACGTTTGTCGAGTGTTTGGCAACGTTTGTCAAACGTTGCCAAAAGTCTCGCTTTTCGCAACACTCGACAAACGTTGCCAAATGTAGCACTTTCGCGAGACTTTTGGCAACGTTTGCCAAACGTTGCCAAAGGCCCTCTTTAGCAACGTTTGTTGAGTGTTGCTAAAAGTCACACTTTTCCATTTCAATTCCAACCTAACACCCTACAAAATACCCAATTCATAACCCCTAACCCGACCCACTTAGCTAAAAAAAAAAATTTGGGCTCAAGCAGCCCAATCCCCTGGCCCACTTAAAACTAACATTTACCACCAACAGCCCAATCCCTGGCCCACTTAAAACTAACATTTACCACCAACAGCCCATTCCCTGGTCCAATTACAGTAGCCCAATCCCAGATCAAAAACACCATCACTCTCTCGCATATTTCACAGTCATTTACCACCAAGCAGCTTGCAATCACCTCCGTCTCTGCCGCTCTACCTCCGCCTCCGTCGCTGTACCTCCGCGTCTGACTCACAGGTCATCCAGCAGCTCAGCTGTAGCTCCAGCTGCCCAGCCTGCAGTTCCGCAGAGACGCAGAGTTGAGCCCTAGACCAGTCGGCAGTCGGCGATTCTTCTTCGAATCTTCTTCATCCTTCAACAATCGGCAGCAGTAACCTACTGTAAGTCTGTAACTAGCTTGGGTCTTTTCGATTATTAGTTATTGCGGTAGTTGCTGGCTTGCTGCGTGAAGTGCCGTGATTTTGATTTGGCTGTAAATGTAATAACCTTAGAGGCAGCAACTTTTGATGAAATGGGATGAACCTGAACATCTTTGTTCTGGCCTGGATTCAACTATTTTTCTGCATCACCGGCTGGAAATCCCTCGGAGCTTGCCATTTTTGAATTCTTGAAGAACGCAGCGAAAGTGAAAGAATTTAAAGGTGGAATCAAGAAATCAACGTGAAGGTATATACTATACTTGATTTGAATATTCTTCTCCCCGTCACTCTTAGACGAACACTATATAAAGATAAATCCTATCATGCATTTTGGAATCACTTTGTTGAACTAATGATCCGAGAATTAGTTGATTGGTTAATTTAATTTTGGAGTGGATTAGGTTCAATAGATTTTGGGTTTACTTTGAAACTTAATGGAATAAAATGATAGAATTGTTACAAACATAATGGGTAGCTTACGGAGGACTGAGTAAATACATTTGAGAACGAACTGAGAATTGAGTGAATATGATTTTGTCTGGGTAATTTGTGGGTTCAAATTACCAGACATCAAACTGAATAGTTTCTGACTCCTACTGGTTTGAAAAGTTGATGGGGGCAAAACTATCCAATTTTTGATTCTTCAAGTAGTCATTTAAATTTGTATCAGCACAATACTCATGTAGTGGCCATCTGATTTAATTGTTTCGCTGGTTCCTTCTCTCTATTGTATACCATACACAACGATTGTCTTTTTTTATGGGGGTGAATTTAGAATTGATTAACCCATTATCATTATTAGTTGTTAATTCTCTCTTGTAATCAATTTTATGTCTTCCTTTTTCTGATTTGTATTTGTATCCCCGTGTATTTTCATGAATCTTCAAAATTAATAGGTGAGATGAGAAATTTTGGGGATTATGGCATCACTCGAAGTTAAATAGATTTTTGTTGATCTTCAAGAAAGATATGAACTCTGAATGAAGATGTTTAAAGATATGAACTCTGATTACTCATTATCCAATTCAAAGTTTTACTAATTTATTGTCGTTTTGGGGATTATGGCATCACTCATTATCCAATCTGTTCTACTAGATTATCTATCTTTCTATCAATTCGTGACAATAGATAATTTAAAGAAAGCTCTACAATAAGTAGAAGACTTAAATGCATCGTAATTTAAAGTACACATGAGCTGCCTTTAGATCTTATTCAAGTAGGAGCAAACTATTTTCAAATAACTTAGTTCACCAAAAATCTTTCTTTATAGGAGTACAAAGAGGAAAATAGATGGAAGTATAGATGAAGTATAAGAAAACCAATCAAATATAGGATATGGTGGATGTTCTGATTGTGTTTAGAGAATATTTTGTTGAAATTTATTAATAAATATGAGTGCTGAATCATTTGAAGTACACATGAGCTACCTTTAGTTCTATTCAAGTGGGAGCAATCTATTTTTAAATAACTTAATTACCACAAATCTTTCTTTATAGGATTACAAAGAGGAAAAATATATGAAAGTATAGCTTTACAAGGAAATTAACAAATCTAGGATGTAGTGAATGTTCTAGTTGGACATCAAGTAATTTGAGTTCTTGAAATCTTTATGGAATGCTAATGAGTTTATGATAGATAACTATCACTTTTTGGGAAAAATATGTTTAGCCAATATGAGGGTGTTAGAGTTCGATAAACATTTTTCATTACAATGATGTTCACTTTTTTGCTCCTGTCTTAGCAATAATAATTTATTTAAATTTATAGTTACACCAAATAAACCTATAGGCTGTAATTTTATTTTTGATTTGAGAATTAATTGAAAAGATCTATGTGAATCAACTTGTAAATTTTAATTGTTAAGTGCCTTTAGAGTCATGGTAACTTAATAGTTATAATAATAGATCTCCAGTTCCAAGTTCTTAGAACATATAGCCTTGATTTCCTAATAATAGGTTGTATTATATCACTTGATAATATAAAATCTTCTTTACATGGGTGCAGAAAAAGATTGAAGATTGTGCTCAATCAATTTCTAATACATCAGCAGAAGATTCCATCCGCGATGATGCTGTTGCTCGGGTGTTAGGTCCTGAACGTCATGGAAGAGTTCGGGGACTTGGATTTGGAGTTGCACCTTCAAAAGTGGATGGACAAATTCAAAGTAATGGGAGAGTTAGGGAACTTGAAAGTCAATTACAAACTCAGTCAGAAAGGATGGGAGCACTAGAAGAAAAGGTTGAAGCACTCCTCAAGTTAAGTCAACAGGTTAGACATTGTTACTATTATTTATACTGTGATAATATAACTGAATATGTCCAAGTATATGTAGAATAATTATAATCGTTGTATCATTTTTCAGAATCTGGAGGATGGGAATTCAAATGCTTTTACTCCTCAGGTTTGTGTATTTTACATTATTACAAGTGATAATATAACTGAATATGTCCAAGTATATGTAGAATAATTATAATCGTTGTATCATTTTTCAGAATCTGGAGGATGGGAATTCAAATGCTTTTACTCCTCAGGTTTGTGTATTTTACATTATTACAAGTCATTTAATATAAATTTTGATTGAACTATACAAATTTGAATTTATAGTCACACCAAGGAAGTGGTATCCAAGGAGGTATTGCACATGTGGAAAATGCTCGGTGTCAATTACTACATTGGTACATGTTTGAGATGGAAGAAGTTGTAGCAGAAGGGAGAATTGCAACAACAGACCCAAGTGCGAAGGTGTATCACTTGCCACTCGGAAGAGACTGTTGGAAGGTTTGGGTTGAGGAAGTGTATATGGATCATTTAACATTGTACAGACCTACAAATGAATTTCGAACTGTTCGTGAAGCCATAGGAAGTACTGTTGCATGGCCAAAGAGTAGTATTAGACTTCTTTGATAAAGGTATGTGAATCCATTTCCATTCCGGGGAATTGCATTTTCTCATTTTTAATGTTCATGAGCAACATATATGAAGTGTAGAAGTAAGTTGTGGACATCACCGAGTTGATATTTGTTGATGTAATTTAGCTAGCATATTGTTGGATGTTGATGTTCTTTAGCTATCATATTGTAGAAGTAAATTGTGGTTGAGAGTTGATAGTTGTTGATGTTTTGTAGCTAGCATGTTTTTGTTGAATGTTGATATTCTTTAGCTAAGTTGTGGTTGAGAGTTGATATTTGTTGATGTTATTTAGCTAGCATATTGTTGGATGTCGATATTCTTTAGCTATCATATCGTAGAAGTAAGTTGTGGCTAAGAGTTAATCCTTGTTGATGTTCTTTAGCTAGCATGTTTTTTGTTGAATGTTGATATTTTTTAGCTAATTTGTGGTTGAGAGTTGATATTTCGTTGGATGTTGATGTTATTTAGCTAGCATGTTCTTTTGAGGGGTTGGTGTACCATATTTTAAATTATATGAACTGGTTTGATGATATTGACTATTGTTCAGGTGGTTTTAGTCTATATTACAGGGGAAATTCTGTCAAAAGTTTCATAAAAATTAGTCACAGTTAGAACATGTCAAAAGTTTCATTGTTGATGTTCTTTAGCTAGCACGTTTTTCGTTGAATGTTGATATTCTTTAGCTAAGTTGTGGTTGAGCTTTGATATTTCGTTGGATGTTGATGTTATTTAGCTAGCATGTTCTTTTGAGGGGCTGGTGTACCATATTTTAAAGTATATGAATTGGTTTGATTATATTGACTATTGTTCAGGTGGTTTTAGTCTATATTACAGGGGAAATTCAGTCAAAATTTTCATAAACATTAGTCACAGTTAGAACAGGTCAAAAGTTTCCTTGTTGATGTTTTGTAGCTAGCATATTTCTTGACATTGCGTATTGTTAGTAGAACATAAGACATTTTTCATTTGAAACTTAAAACTTTTATAATTCGACTTAATAGTATACGTTTGATTTGCATGCTAATACCATTATTACTTTTGTCATATGCAGGGAGTTACATTATTTTTGGGACATCTTGTAGTCACACGAGCAAATTCAGATATGAATCCAATATTTTGTAATACTTTATTGGTCAATTGTGATTGCTATCTTTTGAGTAGGGATAATGTGTTAGTTTTTTAGTATGCTAGATGTTAGCATATTGTATTGAATCATATGCACTATTTTTGTGTTATTAGAATTATGTAAAATTTGATTACATTGTAAGCATTTTGTCATTTCAGTATTATGGGTTTATTCGAACAGATATAAATTAATTATGCAAATTTTTGTAAAAAAAAATGTAAATTGACATATGGCAACGTTTGTGAAGTGTTGCCGTAGCCACCTACAGTCATCTACGGCAACATTTGTGAAACGTTGCCGTAGCCAGCTACGGCAACGTTTCACAAGTGTTGCCGTAGATGGCTACGGCAACGTTTGTGAAGTGTTGCCGTAGATGGCTACGACAACACTTCACAAACGTTGCCGTAG